>CM050163.1:31491157-32018657 GCA_027410445.1 Discoglossus pictus
TTACAGACACACAAGGTGACACACACAGGTTAAAATGGCAATTAAAGGTTAATTTCCCACACCTGTGGCTTTTTAAATTGCAATTAGTGTCTGTGTATAAATACTCAGGACTTAGACAAAAAAAGTTAACGGTCAAACCGCCCACATACAAAAACACACACACAAAAAACATAAAAATAACATCACACACAGCACGGGGGGACAGCCAGGACGTCTGGGAGTGAGGTTGTATGAAAATTTAAACCGATTTTGCACTTGAAAATTGCCCTTTCGACTAACAAAACGGCGGACGGAAAAAAACGAAAACGAGGCTACACCACCCATAACCACGCAAAACACCACCAGGCATATAAGACTTTTACCCAGGAACGTACGAGGTACAAAATACACTATTAGGAAGAATGACTTAGAAAAATAAAAATCCTGAGTCGCTGGACTTAAAAAAGTAAATTTTGAGGTAAAAGAATTTGAACTTAATGGCCAAACCGCGCACATCAAAAAACACAAAACACAAACAAAATTAAAAAAACATAAATAAAACATCACACACAGCATGGGGGGACAGCCAGGACGTCTGGGAGTGAGGTTGCATGCAAATTAAAACTGAATTTGGCGAGTTTCAGCACTCGAAAATCACCTAAGCGACCAAAAAAATGGTGGCCAAAAAAAAACAAACAAAGCTACATGACCCATACCCACGCAAAACACCGCCAGGCACATAAGACTTTTACCCAGGAACGTACAAGGTACAAAATACACTATTAGGAAGGACGGAAAATGCTCCAAACCCGCATAACACATACACAATCGCCGCCATTTTACAACACTAACTTGCAACTAATAACATTACGAAGCTAAAATGTCGCTTTACCCAACTACACAAGTGATTTCCCCTCGCGCACGCAGCCTATTTCTAATGCACAGAGGGAGACATTGCTGACACTTACACCTCAGGTCAGCAGCTCCAAAACGTACGTATGCTGCAGGAAAATCAAAACAGATTGTTAGCTCTTCAGCACTTTGCTTGCTGCATATATTCATTACAAATAGGTAAAGTATATTAATTTATTTTTAATTAATTAATTAATTATTATAAAAAAACTAGCGACTTGCCCGTCAAAAAATGACGGTCAATAAAAATTAAATGTTGTGAAATTTGTTTGCAACACAAAATGAGTCACCTACATTTGTTCCCTTTTTTTTTCTTCTAAAAATAAAAACACATTATTTATTTTAACTTTTTATTTTTTTAACTTTCAACTTATATTTCACAAACATGAAACTTTGTAACATGAAACTTGTATATGAAACATTCGTTCAACATTTTGTTAACAATACTAACACTTTTCAATACATATTTATCACTGAGTAACTGCGGACTATATTAACTTAGAGTAAGTAAATTGTTTTAACAATAACATGCTTTTTATCATTTGTAACATATTTTTAAAACTCTTGTTAAACTAAATTAGCATTGAATCCAGAGGAAGGCAAACAATAAAAACCCTCTATTGAAACTTGTCCAATTGTATCAAAGAGGGAAAAAAATTAATTCCTTCCTGACCCCATTAACTGGCGATCGGATTTCTCTCTGAATCAATACTTTGTCTTTAAATAATACATTTCCAATTATTATTAAAATAGTTAAACTTTATACTAACAATACATATTTGACTATACCACATATATATTGACCAAACTTTTTTCAAAATTCCAAAAACACATATTTAACATCTGAAATTTTAACATCAAACAATAACATTTAACTGTTATAAACTTGAAAAAGTCAGTTAATTGTTTTGTGGGGCCAATCATGTAACTCTAAAACTTTGAACCCATTCCAATCTGTTTAAGGATATTTTACTGTTTATTCTTTGGATGTTTTATGTGAAATGTTTTTTTTGTGCAATCATATTGAGTCCCATAAAATGTTGGCATTAAAATGAAACCATTGTCCTCTATCTTTCCAACACCTCATAGTAAACAATGTTTTTGGTGTAAACACATCCATTGTCCAATAAATGACCCTGAGTTTCGTTTTCTTCAACATGCACTTTAATTTCTTTTGGATTAGTGCACCTTGAAAAAGCCACATAGAGTTGTCCATGTGCAAAAACTGGTTCCTTTAAAAAAATCCCAACTGACTTAAAAGTTTGTGCTTGGGATTTATTGATGGTCATAGCAAATGCCATTATAACTGGAAATTGTCTCCGTTGAAGGACAAAGGGCAAGCCACTCTCACTTGGAGCTAAATCAATTCTTGGTATAAAAACTCGTTCACCTTTATGGGTACCAGTTATAATTTCTGCATGTATAAAATGATCTTTTAACTGATGCACAATTAATCGAGTCCCATTACAAAGTCCTTTTTTTTTATTCATATATCGCAATAACATAACAATTGCGCCTTTTTTCAATTGTAAAATATGCGGTGGCATTCCAGATGGTGTTAACGAATTAATAAATTCGATACTAAAATTCGATTCACTGTCTTTATCATCTGACAGAATAGAATCTGCACTGTAATAATTCTTTTGTGGTGCATTGATGTATTTTAAAATTTCGTTATTTACATTCAAGGCATTGATATTTTTTGATGTTAATATTACTTTGCAATGTCTGTGTAATCCTCATTATTAAGAGTGTTTAGAAATATGGCTGATATGAGTGATTCATTGCAAACCATTTCTGATAGAATTTCAATGGTATCATTTGGTAAATGCTGTATTTCTGGATGTTTTCCATCTCCGATTTTAATGAGCTAGTCATTGAATTCATTTTGGCCTTCAGATCTCATATTTAATTCTAATTTGAGATGTGTAAATATTTGCCACAATTTACTGGTCTTGATACATGTTTCAATGATCTCTGTTCTATTTCCGTGTGGCACAACAGGTAATGTTTGCCTAAAATCGCCTCCTAACAGCATCACCTTTCCACCAAATGGCAACTTATTATCCATTACTTCTTTTAAGAATCTGTCAATACATTGCAGTGCATGACATGACATCATTGTTTCCTCATCTATGATAATTAGTTTAGTTAGTTTGAATTTTTTTGCTTGTATGCAATTGAGTCGAATATCTGACACTGATGTTTCCAAAATGGGAACTGGCAGCTTAAATCCACTATGCACAGTTCTCCCACCATCTAACAAAAGTGCAGCAATTCCAGTTGTTGCAAATGGCATAGCTATCTGACCCTGTGATCGAATATAACTCATCAAACAATTGTACAGATAAGTTTTTCCTGATCCACCTGGTCCGTCTAGATAGAAATACCGGTCTTTGACCATTTCATCATCTGTAGCATTTGTGATGGCATGAAATGCTTCTAACTGTAAAGTATTTAAAGTTGCCAGTTTTTCTTGGGTTTTTTGTTTTTGAAGCTCAGTGTCATAATCATCAAAATTGATGTCATCTATAAGTCCTGGATCTGGTAAATTAAAACTTGCACAATTTAATCCATGAGCCAACAATATTTCTTGGATTTCCATCAATGTTTTTAACAGAGCTATTGGTTCTCTGTAACGTTTCAAGAAATCTTCTGACATGTTTAATTTAAATGTTTCCCACAAAGTGAAAGCATCAGGTACATTGCAAAATATACAAATGAATGCAAATTGTTGTCTCATTTGCTTAGGCATTTGACATAGTGCTGCTTCTTCCAGACACCTCTCCCATTCTGTATCATCAGCTATGACATTTTGATGTCTTGCAGCTAATAGGAATGTAATATAAACTATGTCATTCACTGTACGTAAATGCTCAAAACTCTGTGCACCGGGAACATGTAGCAGAAGTAATCTTAAGCTGAAACGTTCAATATCCCTTGGACTGACAGTATAAATGCGTGGTATGATTTTATGAGTATCTCTTCTTCGTTGTCGCCATAGACCATTTACAAATACATAGTGATATGGTATCTCTATGTATAAAAATTGTCTGGCCTCCGTATCCTGACAGTTTAATTTAAACCACGCAGTAAGCGTAGTATCTCTGTCTTCACTTTGATATAATGCAGATCTTTCATTTCCTTGAGTAAAGCAAACCAACTGACTTTGAGGCAAATGTACAGCTAAACGATAGATAGCATGTGACCGATCATGCATCTCAAATTTCAAAAGGCGCCACATTGCTTCAGGAGGACTCACATACCGAGCGTCTAAATAATTTGATAGTTCATCATGTAAAATTGGATTTTCGTTTTTATTTCCAACACCTTGTACAACAACAGTAGCTGCATCATATCCTTTGTATATATATTTATACACATACTTAATTGATTTAATTGAAGTTCAAGCTTCCACATTGATGTGTGCATTGTACTTAATGAGCAAATGTGGTTTGTATGGAACGACAAATCTATTATCAACCTTTTGGCCAGGGATAATAGCTGTTTGTCCTTGTGTTCTTTTATACAAAGGATATCCATCACAATTTGCATAAGTTTCCAGTTGAAATTGTTTTGGAAATTCTTTAGTACATTTTTTATTTTCCATACATGGTGAATTCAGATTCATTTCTCCAAATGGGCCATGAATCATTCTATGTGTAACAATCTCCCAAAGTTTTTTTATATTTTTCTTGGTCTGGCAATTGTGCACAAATTACTGAATCCACTCTCTCTGCAGTGTTCAACTTGTCTTTTTCCTGCAGTATTAAAAGTATGTGAGCATATGGCAATCCCCTTTTTTGAAATTCAATGGTGTAAACAAAAGCCACACATTGTCCAAATAAGTGTGCTTTAGTGATATCATGAATTAATGAATTGAGTTTGATTTTAAATACTCTTGCCACTAAATCTGGTCGGTCAGAAGTAGTTTGTCCCAGATTCAAATTTTCCTTGATCTCTGGCCATTGTGGATTACACGTGAATGTAATAAATAAATCTGGTTTTCCAAATTTTGAAACAATAGCCATGGCATCATTATACCTTTCTCGCATATTGCGAGAAGATCCTTGGAAAGAGGATGGCAAAATAATTGCTCTTCCAGCTGGAATGTCTCTGTTGGAAGCTAAATCTGCCACATAATCCATTAATCCACAATACTGTTCTACTCGTAATTTATTTTGTTGATATTTAATAAAATTTAGATTATTGGCTTCAACTTGTAAATATGAATCAATAATCCATTGTTGAGTAAGTTTTCCTCCATGTAAAATTGGATTAAAACAATCACGGATAGCAGTTTGTGCCACTTTATATTCCAGCATGGAAATATTAGATCTAATACGAAGTTTAGTATTGGCATAACTTTCCAATTGTAATTTTGGTTCCCATCCTGGCTCCCCATTTGGAAAGAAAATGGGATATGTCATTGGATCTAAATTACAGCTTAATATATTAATGTTGATAAATGGTTGTTCTTCATTGCGTGGATATATTCTAATATCCCGCTGAAAAGGTGGTGCACCATCTTCATTTTTAAACACCATGGCAACCTCGTTTACAGTAGGTAAATTATATCTTCTTTGATCAGTGTTGCGATCTCTTTTTAACACCATATTGACTCTTGGTGTAGGCAATTGATGTCTTTGAGCATGTTCCTGTTGTTCTTTTTCAAGCTGTGCTAATTGTTTGTTTGCTTGACTATATTGGTTTTTTTCCATAATTTTTTCAAGCTGTTCAAAGACTATGCGCAAACACTGTCTATTTTCTGGAAGTGTCATTCTTTGTTCCACAGCTTCCATCGTATCTAAGACATATAACTGTGCAAAATTCCTTTGCTGTTCTTCTTGTGGGTGTAAATGTGAAGTTCGGTGGTATATTTGACCTTGAACTCTGAAACAGTAAGGACCATGTCCTGGTACATTTTATGCTAATGTTGCACCCATTGAAGCGAATGAAATTGCACTGTTATAAGACCTTATGCTTTGTTTGAAATTATTATAATTTGGAAATGTTGGATCACTCATAATGCATTCTAAATAATATGGAAATGGGTGTCTTACTGGAAGTTTCACCTTTCCTTTCTGACAGCAACTAATGCAATTTCCGTCAGTAGGTCTTTCCTTTATAAAATGATAGGCCCCACAAAACTGACAAACCACATTAAGTAACCCACAATAATGAGTATCTACTTGTACTGCAGTACTAAACACATTATCATGCATTTCTTCAACATAAATATCAGACCCACTTTCTATATGTACATTTTTTTCTTGTGTTTCTACATTTAAGTCATTCTGCAAAATAGAGTCATTGCACAATGGTTCACAGAGATGTTTTTGTTTACTTTTACGTTTCTTGGAAGCCCCAACACACTCACTTGCGGCTTTCTTACTCATCTTTCTTTTATTTAAAAGTCTCTGTCGATCTTCTTTTCGCAAGCGTTGTGAAGTTTCCGGTGTCTGAGCATCTCTCCACCTTTGCTTCCTTTCCCTTGCCAATCTTCTTTTGCGTTCAATTTTGTCTTCTCCATTGTCCGCCATTTTAATCTGTAATTTTAAATAGAGATGTAATTATTGTTTGTTCTTTGTTTTATATACATTTTTTTTCCGATTTGTACTTTTAGATTAAAGTAGATGAATAAACTAATAAAAATTTTCAATTGTTGCACTTTAGTCTGAAAGAAATGAAACCATTTTTCAAAGTATTTTATTGACATATATGAAATCGGAAATAGCTGCACATATCCATCTTTATATTACTAATCTTTCAATGACATTCCTTCTTGATTGAATTCACAGCATACCATCCTTCTATTTTTTTACAAGTGTTGTAAGCTTCTTCTTTTCTTTAAATATTATTATTACTTAGTATTGTCTTTTCAACTTTTTTAAAGTTTTAACTAAATATCATAAATTAATGACTCAATAAGTACTATCCATTTTCAATCAATGTAAATTTTCACCAAATATATAATACATAGCCTTTTTCTATGCGTCACTACAAAATAACATTTTATACCTGTGAAGATGATGTTGATGTTGTTCAAAGGCTGCAAACGTCACACTGTCTGTTTATTCCCTTGCAGATCCGAATAAACTGTAAAATCAAATAGATAATATATTTAAACTTTTGCTTCATCAATATCATTAAATGAACATCAACAGACATATATTTGTCTACATTAAAAACATCATCTTTTTTAATATTTTGCCATAGTAATATAATTAAAATTCTATACCTGTCCAAATTATCCTTATGATGTTCAATTTGTGCAAACGTCACTATCAGGCCCAACCTAACAGACCCATATAAGCTCCAGTCTGTGAGGGGGTTCTGGCTCTATACCCAAGTCCAAATCCAAGCATCCCTCTTTTAAAGGGAAATCCAACCTTTAACTACAAATCCTATTTTCCAGCTTTGACCATGTCCCTGATAGACATTAAGTAAGAAATTAAAGGGATATGGAAACGTCCCTATTTTTTAAATAATATAAAGTAACTAAGATTTTTTTTGCAAATCTAAACATCATTTTATTAACCAGTGCTTAAAAGCTTTGTTTTTTTCTGACTGAAACCTCCCAAACAGTCCGAACAAAGTTCTGGCCCACAACTCATTGCCTGTAATTGGCTAGTACATCTAGTTCCTATTGAAACACTATGTGCATGAGATGTGGGGACAGACCTTTGCAGGGACTATTTGGAAGGCTTCAGTGAATAACATCAGAGCTTTTAAGCACTTGTTAATAAAATGATGTTTAGATATGCAAAGAAACAGGTAGTTTATTTTAATATTAAAACGAGGAAACTTCCATATCCCTTTAATTACACTTTAATTCATAATTTATCTATCCTCATCAGAGTATTTATTTGCTGGGGCCTGAGCATGCCTAGTCTTATGTTTTGCATATGGCTAACATTGAGCTCCAGGGCGTAGCCAACCAATTATTGACTTTGATTTGTCATTAGCAAGAGATAGAGATAGTTTTTAGTGGGTGGATCAGAAATGTTGACCAACAGGTAAAAAATGTAAATGTAGTTAAATGCATTTTTACAATAAAATTCAATTGATAAAGTACTTATTACTTATAGTTTTAAATTATACAATAATTAGAACCTCCGCTGAGCCACTTTATCTAAATATTTTTAAAATGTTAAGAAAAATGAAATATATGCAAATTGTTTTACCATTTATATTTAATGTTGCTGGAAGCTGCCATTTTGTTTGCCTCTTATCAACTTCCTTGATATTGAGAGGAGAATTTAAATGCAGAGGAAGTTTATTTTGCAACAAGAGGAATGCAGCAGCTAAAACTGCCAGAGCTTTCAACAGGAGATTGAGAATTGTAATTGGATTACGGACACGCCCTCCTGAGAAAGCAACAGATAGAGACAGCTGAAAATATAAAAAAGGTCCATGCAGTAAAAATAGTTGCACATAAAAGTTACAATTGAAAATGTTGTGTTATTTGTTTGTTTCTTTGTTTTTGCACCCTAGTGGTCTTTTAAATGGCCACAGAACTCAATAAAACTGCTATGATAGAAACCTTCAAATATATCAAAGGATTTAATAATGTTGAAGAGGGAAGGGTCGTTGAGAAAAAGAGGAGCAAGAACAAGAGGTCATGAGTGGTAGTTGGAGGGGTAATATGAGAGGGTAGTAGTTAAGTGGAAGAGCCTTCCAGTGTAACTGGTAGGATCAAACACAGTTAAGGAATGCCTGGGGTAACTTTTTTAGATAGATATAATGGGCAGACCAGATGGGCCTTTTGGTTCTCATCTGTCGTCTAATCTATGTTTCTCTGCACCATCGTGTAGAGCAGTTAAAATCAAACATAACATATGTAAAATGTTTTCCTTTGAAGCTCTTTTCACTGTTTTATGGATATTTAAACTGTGCCTGTGATCAAGTTTATGGCACTCAAACTGTTTATTTAACCTGAACCAATGCACGAGTCATTGAGCTTATAGGCACATTCCATCAGGACCATATATTACAAACTCCCTCTAATCCTACATGGTTATCATTACTACAATAGTAAATTACACATTTGTTTCCCTTTGATTAGAATGTCTAATAAATCCCAAATTAATAACCTTGATGAGTTACGTACTGCACAAACATGTGAAGTTTTTCCTAATATACAGTAGTCTTTTAACAAGTCACTGTAGTGCCCTAACTAGATGTTTTAATTAGACATTGATCATTAATACAATGAATATTCAATTATTTAAAAAGTAACATCCAATATTTAATTTACTGTAAAAGTCACCGCTGGTTTCCACCCCCATAAGGTGAATGGGGGAGGCGGCTTTGTCTAGCAGGAAGCCGATGCATTTTCAGACATATTGTTTATTGGCAACAGAATGGTCTGTGCTGGCTGGAGACTTATACTAAGCTTTTGCTGTTGGGTCAGCCTATGATTAATGGTATCCACCCACTAGAAGGTCTAGTGATGGAGCTACTGCTGGTGCTGCAGGTGCAAAGAACAGGGGGCCACAACATGATAGAGGCCTTCTGCTAATGGCAATCGCCTTGAGTAAATGGATTTCTTAATTATTTTGCACCAGGGCCCGCCATTCACTAGCTCCGCCACTGATCAGGTCAATGGGAGGAGGTGGCTTTGTCTAGCTGGTAGCTGCTACATTTTCAGACATATTGTTTACCCCAAAACACAATGATCTCCATTGGCTGGAGACTTGTTGTGTTAGAGGTTTCCATTAGCAACAAACTTCTGTCCTATCCTGTTATGGTTATGGCAGTGCGGTCACCAACCGGCTAGATGGCGCTGCCGATATTCCAGTGCCATATCATAGAGTCAAGGCTTAGGTAAACTGTTAGGGTGAGGGTTAGGCAGATGGTTAGTTTAATGGTTAGGCTACATTCTAAGCTTAAAACATCTCTAACATATCGGCAGCGCTGCAAAATATTGGCAGCGCCATATAGCGGTTGGACTTGGCACTGCAGCGGCGGACCTGTGCTGTAACTATAACAGGATAGATCCCAATCTTCTTCTGTTGGGGAAGCCTGACAATGATTGTTTATTCTCTGAGCATATCTGATTGTTCTTAAAGCTATTTAGACTCAGCAAAAATCCAAATACTCTTCACAATATCAGGGAGGCTGTGGTGGAGCTAGTGACTGGAGGGCCCCAAAGCACACCTCGCAGAGGTCAATAAAAAGCCCAAATATATGTAGTTGGAGAGGTCACTCATAGGGTGATCAGAACACTTTTTTTTATAAAAAATAATTATCTACTCATGTCTAATAAATAGAAGTGGGCCACAGTGCTTTGCACCTCCTGCACCCGCAAAAGCTCCTCCACTGCAGGGAGGCGACAAACACTGAGCAGCTATTATAAATTATTATATAAAAAATGATATCAATGAGCAATGCATAATTGAGATAACCAGCTTCTCCTGCCAGGCCCTTACAATATCGGGCATCACATCCTTCTCCAAACCTCTAGCTCTTCCCTTATCAGAAGAATTTCAGGCCCTGCTGCCTGAGGGGGAGGGAGATCCTGCAGCTGGACAGAAATATGGCGGATAGATATAAAATCCCTTGAAAGTGACCTTGGGTCACACAGACTCCCAGACAGGGAGGAAGGTCCTGGAGCAACTGATAAGAGTCTGGACCTGCCTCACCAGTACTATCACTTTTATTATTTTGACTTAAATCACCACAGCAGTTCAAGAAAATTCACACTTATTTGTCAAGTATAAACCAAACTAACAACATTAGCAGCTGATAAAACATTTGGATCTAGTGTGTTTCACCACCTCCAGAGTGAGAAGTGCTGTACAACCCTCCCAGTGCTCTGTTACAGGCTCTGTCCACATAAGGTGGATTACTACAGTTACAGTTACAACAATGATATACAAGCAGAAAGAGTGTTATAGGAGATCAAAATGGGGGACCTGGGGGGTGTTTTTTTTTAATCAGAATAGGTGACCTGGGTGGCCTTATCTCCTACCTCCCCAGGTCCTCATTCTGATCTCCTATAGCACTCTTTCTGTTTGTATATCATTGTTGCAACTGTAACTGTAGTAATCCACCTTAAGTAAAAGTACTTAGAGGGAAATGATAAATTAATATACTTTACCTATTTGTAATTAATATATGTAGCAAGCAATGTGCTGAAGAGCTGACAATCTGTTTTGATGTTCCTGCAGCATATAATGTAGGTTTGCACTGTTGTTGAACTGAGGTGTAAGTGTCAGCAATGTGTGCAGTGTGTAGTGTAAATAGGCTGCGTGCGCAAGGGGAAGCCGTTAGCGTAGCTGTGTACTTCCGCATTCTGTAAGTTAGTGTTGTAAAATGGCGGCGATTGTGTATTGCTAATAGTGTATGTTGTACCTCGTACAGGTTTTTGTAAAAGTCGTATGTGTTTGGTGGTGTTTTCCGGCGGCCATTTTTTCTCTCGCTTAGGGGATTTTCGTGTGTCTAATCTCGGTAAATTGGACTTAAATTGAGGTGTAACTTCACTTCCAGAAGTCCCGCTGCTCGTATTTTTTTTGTGTAAGTCCGTATTTAGTGCGTGTTAGAGGATTTTTTTCAAAGTCCCGCTTCTGTGGGTGTTTGTAACAGCTTGTGAAGCGCCGTAGGGCCTCCACCTCCGCAAATGCGGACCCTCGCTTTGCAAATGCAGCCCAAACTGCGTCCCTCACAAAGCGTGACGACGTTTCATAGTTTGACAACTATTATGTGTGATGCTAGTCTATTTCTCACTTAATTCTGGCCAATGAATTTAGTTTTTCTTGTTTTTTCTATTTTTTTTCATCGCTTTCTGTTTACTGTTTTTAGTTCATATCTGTATCAGTATCGCTTTTTGACTTGATAAAGAGAGGTATTATCTCTCTCACTCGTTGCTTTATTATGAATACGTTTGTCCAATAAAAAAGGCATTGCTATATATATATATATATATATATATATATATATATATATATACATATATATACATGCAGTAGACTCTCTGTTATCCGGCACCCACAGGGATTGGTAGGTGCCAGTTAAATGTAGTTTCTGGTTGCTTGAGAGTCACAATTAAAATAGGCCTAGATTAGCTGCACATAGGATGCTCTGCTAAGTATGTTTGTCAGTGAGGGCTTTTCTAGCAGCAGCAGCTTTCACTCCTCCCTTACACACAGGTACGTTCGGTTGGAGGGTGCGGTGATGATCCCGAGGAATGTATCGCCAACACTGCCCTGGCTCAGTCACTCATGCCTGTCTGCTTCCGGGTAACACTGAATTGCAGAGACGTACAGTGGATGCCATCTAGGTGCCTGTAAGCATTTTCTGGCATTACAACCTGGCTCCTGGCATGTGTTGAGCCCTGTAAATCTTATTTTTATTTAAAGTACAGTATTCAAATTATTTCTGGTTGCTTGAGAGTTCTGGTTAACCGAGAGTCTACTGTAAATAGATGATAGGCAGTAACCTTGAAACGGCTCTCCATAGGTAGGATTTCCAGCTTGTGTATAATCCAACCTGGTGGTCAGATTACCCTATGATTGTCAGTTCATCTTATTACAAAAATAACTATCTGGCCTTCTTCCCTAAGAAATTAAGATTCCCACTTTGCCCCAGGTTGCAGCTGGAAGTAGCGGGGCCCTACCTGTAGTGGGCCTTGGTGCTCTGCACCAGCCGCCCCAGCAGTAGCTCCGCCACTAAGGCTTATGATGTAGAGGCCAAAAAAATGGAGTCTGGGGAGATTTCCAAGGAAAGGATTCTTACGCTTTACTAATCTTCACCAGCCACATGGTATAGTACAGTCTTATCATTCTTAACAGGTTTTGGAGTTTCCTTCACACCCACATAGAAGAAACCATCCGGTTAATTTTCTAAAATATTAGTTCAAATAATAAAAAACATTAAAACAACCATATTTGTATCACTCCCACTTTTTACAGTTTTATGTTTCATTTTTGTTTATCCTGTTATTAAAATAAAACTTATTTAAAAAAAAAAAAGTAATCCAAAAGGAACTGGTGAAATCTGAACTCACAACCTTCCATATCAAAGTCATCTGCTTGTGTCATGGGGGCTTCCATCCTGGAGTACTAAAAATAAAATCCCTTCCTGACCCCAGATACTGGCGATGGAACTCCTCCCTGGATCAATACTCCCTCTCTAATTATCCAGGATAACCCAGAATGCCCTTTTTACTCAAATATATACCCAATCCCTTTTTAAAGTTATCTATCGAATCCGCTGTCACCACCTCCTTTGGTAGAGCATTCCACAGATTATCCACCCTTACTGTGGAGAACCATTTTCTTTCTTTAAGGTGAAATCTTTTTACTTCTAATCTCAAGGGATGTCCTCTTGTCAGATGAAAACCTCTTGGCACAAAAAGCTCCCCCGACAAATCTTTATACTGACCCTGGATGTATTTATATAAGGTAATCATATCCCCTCGTAGATGCCTTTTTTCTAGAGAAAATAAGTTTAATTTGGTTAGTCTTTCTTCATAACTTAGCCCCTCCATTCCCCTTATTAGTTTTGTTGCCCTTCTCTGTACTTTTTTACAGTTTTTTGAAGTGGTGCCCAAAATTGTACTCCATATTCCAAATGAGGGCGTACTAGGGATTTGTATAGTGGCAGAATTATATTTGCTTCCCTTGCTTCTATACCGTTCTTAATACATGCTAATATTTTATTTGCCTTTGCAGCTGCTGCTTGGCGTTGAGCACTGTTACCTAGGTGGTTGTCCACAAGTACTCCCAAATATCTTTCAATATCTGATACACCTAGATTTACTCCATTAAGATTATAAATTGCATGGCTATTTTTCCTTCCCAGATGCATAACTTTACATTTATTCATATTAAATCTCATCTGCCATTTAGATGCCCACTCCTCAATTTTATGTAAATCCCTTTGGAGGGAAAGTACATCATTATCTGATTTAATTACCTTGCACAACTTCGTGTCATCAGCAAAAATACTTTCCAATCCGAAGTCTCAGTAGCCACCTGTTTTATTCAGCAATATTTCTAGCAGTTAGATACAGTCAGGGTGTATGCAATGTAACAATGAGAGGGTGTGGTAGACAATTACAGGGGATGACCCCAGTACCTTGATAGCTGGCCCCTGAAAACAATAGGGCTACCTTGGTGCAGACCTTAGATAGAGTACATGGCAGGTGTGATTAACTTAATTTTCTAACAATGTGCAGAACAGATAACAGTACAATAGAGGAGTCTGATCACTGCAGACTCAGCACACCCTGTTTTAATGCCATCATGATCACTCAGTCACAGTTTAAACATATCACAGAATACACTAATATTAAATGGGGAATTACATACAGTATACAGGATAAGGCAGAGGCATATGCCATAAAACCACATGAAGCCTAGTGGTACATTATGGCACTATTCACCCCACCACCCACCTGCCCACATTTCCCATGTGCCAATATAGTTCCCCTACCCATTTTCCAATGGGATAGTCTGTCCTAATTGGTGGCTCAATGCACCAGGATCCAGGTACTGGAAAGGGGTCCGTAACAGGCAGCACAAAACCTTAATATGCCCAAGTGTATCATATATATAGTTGTCGTACTGCGAGTTGTCGTCATGCAATGTTAAAAATTGATGATTGATGAGCGTCGAAGGCTCGCAATGAGTGCCTAGTAGGAGTTAGGTTGCAATGAGGGCCAAAGCCCGTAAATGCAATTGCCGCCCTCGCAAGCTGAGCCCCGCAGTTCCAGGGCTGCAATAAATTACAAGTTTAACGGCCAAACCAAGGAACTGGAGAGAACAGCAAAAAAAAAAAAAATACTCCTCAAAATAGCTTACACACTCACACACAGCACAGGGGAAGAGCCAGGGAGCCTGTGAGTGAGGTGGCAAGTTAATTGGAGGCATATTTGGAAAATCTCTGAAGTGAGAAAAAAAAATGGCGGACGAAAATACGTAATAGGATGAAAACAAGGCCGAAAGCAATAATAAAGAGCCCTAAGCCAGTGACTCTTAACGCAAGCCAGTAACATTTAACCAAAGCCAGTAACACTTAACCCAAGTCAGTAACACTCATCGCGAGTCCCCTAAACTACACGGGGGGAGAGGCTTACCATGAGCGCCGAAAGTGATTATTGCAAAGCAGGAAAGTTGCGGCTTGCCAAAAACGTCAATGATCGTCGAAGGCGCTCATCGCAAGGCCTGCAAAGTACACGTGTGGAGAGGCTCGCAATGGCCGCTGAACGTGCTCAGAGAACCATAGCCGCGCATTGTTTGCCAAACAGCATTACCTGGCTTAAAATTTTATTGACGTAATTTTTTTGACGGGCAAGTTGCTAGTTATGGTAATAAAAGCACTCACTGCACTAAAAGCACTTACTAAAAGATTGCTAGAATAAAAAACAGCTATTTGATTTTACAGTCACCTACTGAGGTATCTACTGATTTAAACGTAAAAGGACATATAAGAAGAAAGATTAACACATTATTACCATTAAATATTATTTGTATTTGTGAATTAATCTTGGTATCACTGTTTTTCCACACACCAGTAAGTGCCCTGCCACGTCCCACCACCCACACGTGTCCAGTCTGTATGAGATTGGTTATATTACAAGACTTTGCGGTATATAAGTCAGTTTCCACTCCTAATATAAATGTGTTATGCCACCATTTCCGCTGCTCTTTCCCTTTGTAACCGATCCCATCACCCCCACATACATAGATTTACATAAACATTTTTTATTTCTGCTATTTGTACCTGAAGAGTCAGTGAGGTTGGAAAAAGCCAACTGTTATACAGTATATGTTGGTGTTGTTTAGTCCTTCAGTCATGTCCAACTCTCCGTGACTCTATAGACCTCAAGTTCATGTTCATTACTTCATTCACCTCATCTATCCATCGCCACCTCGTTGTGCCCTCAAACTGTCCCAGTTTTCTCTAGGGAATCCTGCTGTCTCATGATCTAGACACAATATTTGAGCTTTATCCTCTTGATCAAACCTTCCAGTAAACAGTTTGCCTTCACATCCTGTAGTATTAATTTATTGGATCTTCTTGCAGCCCAAGGAACTCTAAGCAGATTTCTCCATCACCACAATACAAAGGCATACATTCTACGGAGCTTAGAGTTCTTTATGGTCCAGCTCTCACCTCCGTATGTTACTACTGGGAATACCATAGTTCGAACTACATACGGACATGCTAGGCCTCATCCGTTATTATGATACTGGGTAAGTGAGCCACTTCTCATCCCCTATCCTTTCAAGCCAATGAAGATGGTTATCAGTTTCAGATAACTATAATGAGCTATAGAACATCATTAGGTCAATAAAGGTTATCATACAATTCTCTCCAGACTTTATGGAGGACCTGACAAAAAGAACCTTGTCCTCAACTAGTTTAATTTGACTTCATCACTTGGCCATGGTTGCTTCTAGTTATTAATGTATTTTTAAAGGGATAGTTCCACCTAAAATGTAGTTTCTTTATATTAAAAGATCACTTTTAGAGAAGATTAACTGTATATGTAAAACATATCTTGCTTCGTTTGTCAGTTATCTGTGTAGAGAGAGCTGCCATTTTGGTTATTTAAAAATTGATCTCTCAACAGAAGCCTCCTGGAGTACTTTCATACTTCGGTCCATGCTCCTCTTCCTTAAAACCCTACTGTGGGAGGTAATTAATGCTCCTAGACAAAGATAGAGAGAGTGAGGGACTTTATGGGGAATTTATTCCATTTTCAGTAATATGTATATAACTCTTGGTAGTGGTACACATAAAGTGTTAGGCTCTCCACATCCCTCTTAGGCCAGCAGATAAGATCGTTCTTATTGTTTTGAACTTGTTCTTTTAAATCAAGGAGATAATATATATAACATAAATAGTACATTTGTGCTCACATTTGAATGTCTAAAACAAGTTAAAAAAACTGAGAATTCTGAGAAATACAGTTATTACACAGTGTCACGATCTGCTTCTTCAAGGGGGCTTGATATGAACCTAGTTCAAACCTACCCCAGCAGAATCATGTAGTTCCTGTTCTCTGTGGCACAAAAGATGGCTTCTGAAGAGGGCAAGGCCAATAAGCTACAGGCAGAGAATACTGGATCCAGGTTACTTAGTGGCCCATAGCAAGACCACTCCCCAAGTCAGGATACAACACACAGAAATAGTCTCACACCTTGTTTATGTGAAAACTATCTCTCAACAACCTTTATTTGGAAAAAACACGTATATAAACTCTTTACAACATAGTAGAGGGAGGGGCTACCTGAGGTCAGCCCCTAATGGCCTCTGGCCAATCCCGTAGCGTTACACCGTGGGAAACATGAGACTCCTCCCAGGTCCGCCCACTAGGTGTGGCTACCTAAATCACTTGGCTTCGAGCTCTCAGGAGAGACACATGTCCTTTTGCGCTGCTACCTGCACTGATAGTTGGGAGGGGACAAGCTGTAGACCCCCTGGAGTTATGGTGCCTCTGTGGAGATCCCCTTGTTTATGGCTATCTCTTAAGTGAGTGTATGTGTGATGTTAGACCATCTGGCTTGCAACCTTGGGCTATCAAAGCTCTTGAGATCACATTCATTAGATATCTAGTGAACAAACCTTTATGTTACACTCAAGTGTTTGCCCAGGACCACTTGAAGCACATGCATCTGTCTTGACCCAAGGTCTGCATGTTTGAGTGTGCAATGATCTGCAGCTAACTTCTAAACAGAGCATTTCTACCAATTCCACATATGTTCTATATAACATTTTTCCCTCATAATATATTATACCTAGGATACATAATAACCATGTACAGGCAACATATAACCACACAATAACACATAATCCCAATGTAACAATGTCATGCTCCCTTGGACATACTCACAAACCACTGACAATATGAGTCCTTAAACAAAGGGCAAAGGTATTGAATGGATGGCCCCAGTGCAAAAAGAAGTTTGGGGACCCTTCAACCAGGTAACAACTCATTCAGTGCCACCTTCTTACCCACCCCAACGCCACTCATGAAAGACCTCTTCCCAAATCAGCATATTTCTCCTCAAGACCCCCTCCACAACCACTGGCCCCTCTTAATTCCCCCAAGACCCCATCCCAAAGCAGCTCCAATTCCCTTAAGACCTACTCCCCCAATCACTGACTCCAATCAATACCTTCCAAAAACCCTTTCTTAAAGCAGCTCTCTTTCCCTCGAGAATTCTGCCTCCAGTCAGGGGCCAGTCTTAATACCCCAAGACCCCTTCCCAAATTAGTTTCCTTCACCCAAGACCCTTTTCCCAGCCACTGACCCATCTTAAGACCAACAAGACCCCTTCCCAAATCAGTTCTCTTTAACCAAGACCCTTTGTCAAGCCACTGACCCATCTTAAAACCAACAAGACCCCTTCCCAAATCAGTTCTCTTCAACCAAGACCCTTTTCCCAGCCACTAACCCATCTTAATACCAACAAGACCCCTTCCCAAATCAGTTCTCTTCAACCAAGACCCTTTTTCCAGCCACTGGCCAATCTTAATACCAACAAGACCCCTTCCCAAATCAGTTCTCCTCAACCAAGACCATTTTCCAAGCCACTGGCCCATCTTAATACCAACAAGACCCCTTCCAAAATCAGCTTTCTTCACCCAATACCCTTTCCCCAGCCACTGGCCCATCTTAATACCAACAAGACCCCTTCCCAAAGCAGCTCTCTTCCGCCCCAAGATCCCCTTCCCCTGCTACAGGCCCCTCTTAATTTTTTAACCCCACCAAGACCCCTTAATACCAACAAGACCCCTTCCCAAAGCAGTATAGCGCTACAGAATATGTTGGCTAATTATAAATATAGGATAATAATGATGATTATTTTAAATTTGATTATTAGATTATTTTAAAATATCTGCATACTGCACATGGAAATGGTTGCTGTCTCTACTTACCGTACTTAAATTCCTTTTTTATATTTTTCAAGGAATGACATAATAAAAGTTATGTTTTATTTTAACCAATAGGTTACATATTATAGATTTACTGGCTATGTTTTTTCCCCTTACCGGTCTATAAATCTTGCTAAACATAAGACACAGAAATGAATTAAATCTGTTAGAAGATACGTTTATTTCACTGTCACCCCAAAAAGTTATATTAAGAGCATGAAAAATTCATGATACATTGTACAATCCCTTTTTGTTCTAAAGCAAATAATTATTGGGATATTCAGTATTGTTTGTGTATCATAATATAAAAATTATCCCTGATCATTACAATTAGCAGTTACTGTATTTGGACCTATCCTGTTTTATATTCGCAGGGCTGGAAGCTCGCAGCCGACATCCCCATCTAGCTGTGTCCACGCCTGGTAATGGTTAGGGGTCTCGGGTTAGGGTTACTCTCGGTAAGTGGTTAGGGGTCTCAGGTTAGGGTTACGCCTGGTAAGTGGTTAGGGGTTTCAGGTTAGGGTTAGGCTTACGCCTGGTAAGTGGTTAGGGGTTTCGGGTTAAGGTTAGGAAATGAGGTTTGGGAGGTTAGGGTAAGAGTGTTAGGAAGTGAGGTTTAGAGGTTTAGGGTTAGATGGTTAGTGGGTTGGGGTGTACTACCTAATTTTGACATCTACATAGGGACGCGCGCACGGCCGCGCAACTAGTTGTCAGTGGCACACAAATGCGCACATAAAACAGGATAGATCCCTGTATTTTATAAAGCAGGGGATGACAAATAGATATGACATTTATTAGCCAGTCAGGTTAGTCAGGGGCCAGACATGCCGCTTTAAGGAGCCAGAGAAGCGATTATATGTATTATAACTAAAAAATTAGGAGGCCCGGCTGGGATTACACAGGGGGTGGGTGACAGGTTAGTAGAACAGCCAAGAGGTTAGAGTTATTGGGCTGATGGGAGGAGTCTTGTTTAAGTAGGTGGTTTTATAAGCTCTAGTGGGCGTGGCTCCCGCTTAAAATTTATTATTGAAGCCGTTATCACCTTCAGATGGTTCCTGGGAACTGAGCTCTGCTGCACATGCCAAAGGGACACAGTGCTGGGTAAGGTATTGCATGCACACACACATGTTTATATGCATGCACACACACATACACACATGTTTATATGCATGCACACACACATGTTTATATGCATGCACACACACATGTTTATATGCATGCACACACACATGTTTATATGCATGCACACACACGTTTATATGCATGCACACACACATGTTTATATGCATGCACACACACATGTTTATATGCATGCACACACACGTTTATATGCATGCACACACACATGTTTATATGCATGCACACACACGTTTATATGCATTCACACACATTGCTTTACACACATCTGACACAAAGCTTTGTAACAACTCTATCCTGTAGAGCATTGCACAGACACAGTGCTATGCAAGACATTGCAGATATAATGCTTTGCAGCAGTATATTGCACTGACATCTTATTTTGCAATCTGGACATTTGCAGAGTAATTCACATATACTGCTCTGCAAGGCTCTGCACTGATATTGGTTTGCAAAATGTTCTATATCTATTTCTGCAGATTACAACACAGAGACTTCACCAGCTGCACAGACAGAGGGTGGCCAAACAGTCCTAAAACTTCCCTGTCTTACACACTTTCAAAACAGTGTATTGGGGATGTCGTACTATGTATATGTGTGTTATTTTTGTCTCTGTAATGTTGTCCTGCTTATTTACTTGTATTCTTGTCCTATAATCCTGCTATTAGACCAGATAATGATGTAGAGGTGATTATTGGGCAGGAATCTTGTTTTACATTACAATACAGACTGGGAGAATGCAATGTTGGAGCTGTATATACACATTGTTATAGGTAAAGACAGTGCTTAATAAATTCCTACCATATCAATATAAATATATTATATATCCTTCCCTGGTTCCTAATGGATAACCTTCCTGATTTATACATTTTCATATTAATATGTCCCCCTCTGCTTTAGACCATTACTGTCGGGTACGGATTGTGGATAATCTGACTATTGTCCTGGTGGAATAGATGTGCCAGTGTACTTTATATTACTTTATTACTTCTCTAAGTCTTTTATTTCTATATCATATTAGAAAAAAACATAATAATTATAACCGTAAAGTGCACTGTGCGAGTTGTTACCTCTCAGTAGCATAGCTGGTGATGATATGAAATATGAATTTGCACCCACCCCCAAAACAGTTGAGTTAAATTAATAAATGTATCTTTTATCACAATAACCGTATGGTACATGTCAGGGTATTTGACAGAGCTGCCTGCAGCTGTCACTTTGTTATATATATATATATATATATATATATATATATATATATATATATAGCGACTTGCCCGTCAAAAATGACAGGGCAATAACATTGTAAGGCAGGTAATGTTGTTTGCCACAGACATTCATTTTTTTGGGTGGTCTGAGATCCTTCGGCGCTCATTGCGAGCCTCTTGGTTGTTGCACTTTTTTTTTTATGAGAGGCGCCTTTGCTGTCATTGTAAGTTTGGCGCTGATGTCCTTTCTGCGCTTATTGCAAGGCTTTCCCCTGGTGTAGTTTGGGTGCTATGAGCAGCGTTGGCGCTTGTTGTGAGGCGCGCAGTGAATGTCTTTTGTGTTTATTGCGATAGTTTTTTTCCTTTTTTTTGTAAAAATGTACTTTTGTATGCTAATTAAATAATAAATGTATATATTTTACCTATTTGTAAGTTAATATATGCAGGAAGCATTGTGCTGAAGAGCTGACAATCTGTTTTGATGTCCCTGCAGCATACAATGTAGGTTTGCAGTGTTGTGGAGCTGAGGTGTAAGTGTCAGCAATGTGTGTAGTGTAAATAGGCTGCGTGCGCGAGGGGAAGCCATTTGTGTAGCTGGGTACTTCCGCATTGTGTAAGTTAGTGGTGGCAAATGTGTATGCGGTACACGGATGTGGATGACTTAGCGTCCTTGCTAAAAGTGTATCTTGTACCTTGTACGGCCTTTGGGAAGCCGCATGTGCTTGGTGATGTTTTGCGGCTTTAGGATCCCGTAGCCTAGCTTAGGGGATTTTCTGGTGTCTAAACTCTGTACTTTGGACTTAATTGGAGGTGTAACTTAACTTGCAGAGGTCCTGGGCCCCCCCCCCCCCCCCCCCCCCCTTGATGTGGGTAAGCTTTTTATGTCACTTTTGTGTGTATTTATTGTTCTTCAGTGGCTGGACATATTGACACGCCTTGCATTTGCTACCGCGGTACATGCCTGATAAAGCTCCATACTCCTTTTTGTATCTGTCAAGATCCAAGAAAGTTATGTGTCTCATTGGCGTCATAGGTAAAGCGGGGACCAAGCTTATTATTTAATTCCATGACAAATTTTTGAAGTTCTGGCATAGTCCCCCATTCAAAACAGGAGCACATCATCAATGAATCAATGCCAAACTAATACCTTTTTCGATCTTATCTGACATGCCTTCTGAGAACAACACTGTGTCCTCCCACCAACCTTAAAATAGGTTGGCGTAAATAGGCGCACTGGGTGTTCCCATGGACATACCTCTCTTCTGATGGTACCACTTATGGTTAAAGAAAAAATAATTTCTTGCGAGGATGAACTTAAGAAGTTCAACTATGAACTCATTATGAGCCTTTAGTATAGTTTTTTTGCTCCTCAGAAAAAAATCCACTACTTGGATACCTAAATCGCGAAGTATGCATGTATTCAGTTGTCCTACATCTATGCTAGACAGTATGGTATTACAAGGTACATCCATACCCTGGAGATGGCACAGTAAGTCTGTAGTGTCTCTGATATAAGATGGTAGTGTCACTACCAGATCTTTAATATAATTGTCCACATATAGACTGATATGTGTCATTTTATTAGTGCCTGATACAATAGGCCTCCCAGGAATGGGAATTTTATTTTTGTCAATTTTAGGTAGCGAATATTATATAGAATGTGCAGGATATTTATTGTAAAGGAAATCACAAGTTTCTTAGCTACTAAGTTCAATGTCTTTGGCATGAATCAATATACTATTAAGAACAGCCTGAAATTAATTTGCAGGATCTATATCCAGAATACTGTAAGTGGTTTTGTCTTGTAAGATACTCAAGCACATTAACCCTTATAGTTGTCGTAATTGCGAGTTGTTGTCACGCAATGTTAAAAATTACGGGCATGTGCAAAAGGCACTCATTGCGAGCCTTGCACTAACATTGCATGATGACATGATGATAACCTTGGCAGCGATGCGCACAGTAGGCGCTCATTGCAGGGCTTGCGATGAGCGATGTAGGCGCTCATCGCGAGGCTCGCATCACCACCAGCTGCAATGAGCGCCATAGGCGCTCATCGCGAGGTCCACAGTGCTCTCATCACCACCAGCTGCAATGAGCGCCATAGGCGCTCATCGCGAGGTCCACAGTGCTCTCATCACCACCAGCTGCAATGAGCGCCATAGGCGCTCATCGCGAGGTCCACAGTGCTCTCATCACCACCAGCTGCAATGAGCGCCATAGGCGCTCATCGCGAGGCCCGCTGTGTGCTGCTCAATCGCCCTCGGCTATATCATTGCAGCGCTCGCACATCCAGCACCGATCCCACACACGGTTGCCTCAGACACATTAAACCCTGCCCATACACCGCATCTTGCCGTTCCCATTCCACCTGCAGTTGTGCTCTCCCTTTCAGAATCCTCCACTTCTTCTTTCCTGTTGGCTGTCTCTCCTGCCACTCTTCCTGCCTGAGCAGCCTTCCTCTTCCCATTGGTCACACCCCGCGATTCGGTTGACAAGGTGGTGGATAGAGGAGCCAGGACAGAACAGGGAGGATGAAGAGGGGAGTGAGGCACACAGGCAGCAACAGGAGCTAGGTTTCCCTGCCCCCAGGCCTGGGGATCCCTAAGCAGGTTCCCCTTTGTATGGATGATGCGCTACATACCATGTCACCCCCAGCTTAGCCCTGTCACCATCATACATGATCCAGGCACCTGAGATCATCCTCATGTACTGGCGCAAAGGGATAACTGGCCCTGACCCTCACTGGCACTGATGGTCCGCCGCTCGGAGGACAGGAAGGATCACAGTCCGGGGGAGAGCACCAGCAGTACGGCCCGCGTATGAGGTGAGAGTCTGAGAGGGAGGAAGTGTGACAGGGCAGGAGGCCATGAGGAGAGCACACATAGGGCATTGGAGAGGCGGCCACTGAGGGTACAGGGGTGAGAGCAGGCCAAAGAGACACAGGGGAGGGAGTAGGGGGGAAAGAAACAGGAGGGGCGAAGAGATGTGAGGGAGAGGGGGAAGAGACACTGGAGGGAGTGGGGGAAAGAGACACAAGGGTACGAAATGGGGTAGAGAGGGGGGAAATAGACAAGTGGGGCAAAGAGAGACAGGGGAGGGAGAGAGGGGGCTAAGATACAGGGGTGAGAGGGGGGGAATGACTCACAGGGGAGGGACAGCAGGGCAAAGTGACACAGGGGAGGGGGTGTGGGGGGGGGGGCCGCAAAGAGTGAGGCAGGAGAGTGTGAGGAGGGGGGCGCAAAGGGCGATGAAACATTAAAATGCAGTTTACATGTAGAATAAAAAAAGATAGGGAAACGGTAGTAAAACATTTTTTATGAATGTTGGCTTTTGAGATGAGTGTGCTCAGTAATTTTAAAAAAAAATATATTATTATTGATCAATGAAAAAATATTAACATTTTACTAAAGCATGTATTGTAAAATCATTCTAGTCAAAACTGGGCGAATCTGTATAAAATAACTTAGACACAAAATATTTAGCTAAATTTTTTTTTTTTTAAAGGAACACTTTTTTGTTATGCAACAGTTGTGTAAGCTATGACCATAAAAATTGAATTTTTAAGTTTCTGTTTATAAGTTATAAGAGTCCCTTTTTTGAGAGCTGGATCATGAGGCTGTGTATTTTTTATTTTTTTTTCCAGTGTAGGGAGGAGTGAGGTAGGATAGAATGGATATCATTTGTTAGATGATTTGATAAATTGACACCACACCCCTTCTTCCGCACTGTCAGAGAAACAGGAAGTTGCATCAATAGATGCGACCACAGCTCCCCAGAAATGTAAAGCCCTTATCATATACAAAACGTCCACCTAGGTATCATGGATTTCTTCAGGGTCCAGTAAAAGCAGCAAATTTTTTTTTTTTTTTCCTGGTTAAAAACAGTTGTTTAACTTTCATCCTAATGCTTTTAGTCGGTCTCTGTTACGCCCGCCCGATTTGGGGGGGGGGGGGTGTCATCTACGCTCACCCAAATTCTCTCTCTATGGGTCGCAACTTTTTGTTTAGAAATTATGCTGTCATCGATCTTAAGAGACAGGCACCAACAGACCCCTTTTCTTAGGATCTAAGAATCCCACACCATGTACCTTTGATTAGTACAAGCAGACTCCGACACCACCTTTGTTTAGTGTGTCCAACATCAGACTTTCACTTCTTTATTGTTACAGAGATATATAAAAACACACAAAAATCTCTCCCCCCCCCACGCGTAACCCCTCCTCTTGTGGGCAATAGCTTGTTACACTCTCGCCACCTGGGAGATGCCTATCCCATGATATATTCCCCAGTTGCCAGATCTCAAATTACAGGGTTATAAAACTAAACTTCCCCCTTCCAGAGCAGTCACACGTGGCCGATCACAGGGCCATATAAATTCTTTAAAATCTTTCCCTTTGTTTATCCCAGATATGACTGTTAAGCAATTTGTTAGTACCTTCTAATCACACATATAATAACTGATGGACCCATACAGTCCAATGGGCCCTTCTGTTCATTACAGTCTCTCTCCTTTTTTTTTTTCATTGCTAAGTGCTCTTTTAAAAAGGTGAGAATCTGTGCTTGCCCGTAATTATGTTGCTCGACTTGGATTGAGATAAATTAAGAAAGCAGACAAGTTGTTGATAGAGATAAAACCACCTGCTAGAACTGGTGGGAGCCTCTCACATGTTTTATTACTGGGGAAAACCTGAATAAGGAAGTTAGGCATCGCTACTTGAGATACAAATATTTTTTCCTCCTAGTACTATGTGTTATAATGTAAAGCGTCTTGCTTTCTAACGTGTGATATATGCAGCAATTATTTAATTCTGCACACAGCTAGTCTGTATGAAGAGTCTGGTTAGCAGAACCGTTTTTATGTTCCTCCAATTTTTTTATTCCTGGATCAATCAGATTATCCTCTCCTAGCAGGATACTGTAGTGGTCATACAATTTAATGTGTTGGCAAATAAATTAGTAAGAAAAAAAGGTCAATGTTACTTTTAAACATTAAATCAAAACGTCTACTCTAAACTTAAAGTATAACTGGTCTAGAAATGTGTGTGTGGTTTTTATTTAATATTTTTTTTTTGGGCGGGGAGTTCAAATGCTCTATAGCATTGCCTTCCTCTGTATGTAATCTTGGTACAGTATGTGCATTTATTTGATCTGTAGTTGTGGTTTGAACATTGTCGCCTCAAAAATGAGTATGTGACGGTTTTTATGCTGTCGCCTCAGAATTATTTTTAAGTGCATAAAAACTGGCCTTTTTTTCCCGAACGTGAATCCGTTGAGGATTCCATGTTGTTGATGTATTTATATGCAAATGATCAGCTCACACATTTAATTGGCTGCTTTAATGTGCTAGTTCGGATTACAGTCTGTCTCTGTAGTGGCCATAATAAAGATACAATGTTATCTGGCAGCTATACCCATCTCACACCCCTATCACGTACTCTGAGCTGTTCTTTGGCTCACAAGAGCCTCGAAATCCATTATATTCTAAATATTTCAAACATTTACTCTAGAGACAAACCACTAGTTCTTTTAAATGGAATCCGTTTTATGTTGGGGTGACTTTAAGACTTAATACTTGTCAGGAAATCTTGGGTTATATCTTCACGTATTCCAACAGGAACAAAAGATCTACACACCTTTTTACAAGGCATGTATCCATCAGACAAGGGGCCCACACAGTGTATTGTAACCTCACTTGAAAACCATGACCCGGCAAGACCCAAAGTCCCTGACCCCCCAAAAATGACACAACACAACTGTTGGAGGTACAACTGGCCGCAGCGAGTTTTATTGTTATCATATGCAAATGGCATATGTGAATTCACTACAACGGGGGAGGAGCCCCGGGCTTGGCAGTAACCCCATCCCTTGAGCCCACGCTCAAGAGGTCAACCTCTGTGCCGTCGTCACACCTTCCCAGGGGTAGGGACGGCCCTTTCTCACCATTGGCCTGGGCAACTCCCCCACCCGCCCGAACACAACTTATTAAAAACTCTGCTGCAACAAACCACATACAAACAACCATAAGCTCATCACATGAGCACAAATCTCCTGAATAACGACTTAATATATTACAATATTTCTTATTTACTTTTTTTTTTTTTTTTTTTAAACATATTCTTTATTATATAATATATAATCTTAACAATATCAAATGCTCTTACAACAGAGAGGGTGGGTGCCTGGTTCCCTGCCTGCCGCGGAATGAAGCTAAAATGGCGCCCGTGCATGCCTAAGGGTGGCGGAGCCACCGCTCGCTCGAGACACCAACCAGACCCCCCCCATATCTTCCTCCGCCGGCACTTGGTCCCACCATGTCAAGGGACCCCCGCTGCAGATACCAACCAGCACGCTGGTTCCGCCCCGGGGGTCCTTCATAACGTGAGATCCTCTACCATTCTTACTACAAATAAAGAATAATAGTAACTGTAGTATGTTGTTGACATGTACCACATAATGTGGTTTTTGTACTTAACCCCCATAAACACATTGCAAAAGAATGCAGGGCCCTGTCTTTGAGCTTTTAAAGTGAAATGTACATAGTTATCCTAAAGTACCTTGCAAACATACAGTTCAGTTGGGGGAGTATTTTGAGATAATGGTGTGCACTGTTCTTGAGTATGGTAGATGAACCTAGTAGGTCGTTCATTTTGGATTAGGGACAGATGGGTTGTGGGGAAGGCCAGCCAGGGGAGAGTTGCAGTAGCTAAGGCTAGATATGATGAGATAATGTATTAGAATTTTAGTTGCCTTGTGTAAGATGACATCATTTGGAGATGCTTTTTAGGGTGAAAAAGGACACCTTTTTGTGCTTGTTTGTATGTAAGGAAAGAAAGAGCCGTGTTCATTGGTAGATGCCAGATAAATGTAGTTTCTGGCTGCTTGAGAGTTACTATTAAGATGTATAACTATTACTGTACTATACCATAGAGTCTGTATTGAATTGATACTAATATTGAAATACAGAAATTAAAATCAGGCAAATAAAGACACTTAAACACAGTTTTAATATAAAAACAGACTTTTTTTATTTTATTATTTGGTCAAGCACTTCCATTTTATGTGTAAGAATATGTCAAAGTTTTTTTCTGGTTGCTTGAGTTCTGATTAACGGAGAGTCTGCTGTATGTGGAGATGTGGATATAGATATGTGTATTGTTTTTTCTGCAGCAAATGGGACACTGCTGGTTTCAATGGACAATCGCAGCTATTTTGGCTGGATTGCAAACTGTAGGGTTGGTATCTTTTACCTATTTATTCTTGATTTGTTGTCTGCCAACAGAAAATAGAGGTCATTCGATATCTTCATGAAAAAGCTTCTCTGGCCCCTATAAAATCTTGAATTTGTGTTAACATTTCCTGTTAGCTTGTATTAAGTTTAAACAGATTTTACTTATTTTTTTTGTGTGTGCAAAATACAATTTTTTTGTATTTATTTTTTAAACTTGCTCTGAAAACACCCTTGTGATTTAACTCCTGTAAATATAGTGAATGTGTTTTGTTTGGCTGCGATGACCAGACTACTGTAATGTCTTGCTCTATATGAGAGCTATATTTACAGTCCAAACCGCTGTTGGGTGTATAGAGACTATGGATCAGTGGAAAATGTATTTAAAAAAAAAAAGTAATTTGCGTAATGGTTTGCTACTTTGCAACCAGAAGGGTATGATGGCTTAAGGTCTAATAGTGGAGTTTCCAAATGTAGTGCACTTTTAAACTACACAGAGCACTCAAAGGTAATAATCCTTTATTGAAAATGCTCTCCCATTAACAAGTTTACTATAGGAAAATGCATGTGTCACTTTAAGCATGGTTGGGTTTATGGCTGGAGTGGAGCATTGGGCTGATGTCTATCTGAAGGGATAAGAAGGCCGTCTAAATGGTCAATGTGTGGACATTTTGCCTTGGATCTAGACTGGCCCATTGGAGGGATATCACTGGCCAGACTGGCTGGGACGTTTTTTTTTGTTTTGTTTTTTGACAGCCTACCTAGTGTGATGGAAGCCTTGGTACACTTTATTTGGCAAGATGGCAGTGTAAGGGATCATTGTGCCAAGAGGGATCATGACTATAAATGGTATTTAGGATGGGGTTTGTTTCATTTTTTTGTTTTTGGGGAGGCGATCTTGCGTGTTTGCAGTGCACACACACGTTGCGCTAGTCTATCGCGTTCCCTTCAGGTCCTTCGTGAGATGTGCTGTGTCCACTTAAGGTGGATTACTACAGTTAGTTAGGACCATGATATAGAAGCAGAAAGAGTGCAATAGGTGGTGGGTGGGAGTATGCGCTCTGAATGGTGGACTTTGTGGGTGGGGGTAGGAGCACAGAATGGTGGACCTGGGGTGGGTGGGGGTAGGAGCTCTGAATAACCCCCCCCCCTCCCCCAGGTCCCTCATACTGAGCTCCTACCCCCACCCCCAGGTCCCCTATTCTCCCACTCATCACCTATAACACTCTTTCTGCTTCTAGATCATTGTTCTAACTGTAGTAATCCACCTTAAGTGGACACGGCACAGCTCACGCAGGACCTAAATGGAACGCGATCGCAGTGTGCGCACACAAGTTGCGCTAGTCTAACATGCCAGATCCGGGTATATATACTCTAGCTAAGAACCCAAACTACGGTTTATATAATTGGCATTACATATTCACTGTTCTGGGTTGATGTTTTGTTCATGGCTCCCACTTACAGTAGCTTTAATATAAAGTTGTAATTGTTGTAGATTTATATTTTCCAAACAGCAGAAAGTGTGAAAGAAAACTATAAATTCTATATAGCACTGTTTAAAAAAAAAAAACTTACAAATTAAAACCCAAGTTAAAAAAAGATGAATTTATAAAAAAAAAAAAAAATCATTTTATTTTCTCATTCTTTGTAATAACTTGACCTTACATTGAGTACGGTCTCTGGGGGAAGAGGAATTTCAGACTAGTTGTTTTTATCAGTCTCGCTGCCCAGTGACCTTGTGATATAGAGGGAGTCTGAGGATGGAATGTTCCAAACCAAACAAGATGCTACTAAATTGTAGATACATGACCTTACTGTGATAATGGTGCAGAGGTGGGGGAAGCTTTGTGTGGATCATTAATTGGGCTGCTTCCTGTGCAAACAGAGCAGAAAAGAAAAATCTTCACGGACCAATAGTCAAGACATTTGTCTAATAAATTTTATGTTTAAGGATTCTATATGCATGATAAATGAAAGGTTAATCTGACCTCAAGCAATGATTGTCTGGTTCCTAACCTGGCTGGCTCCTAAGTTTCAGATACATTTGGCTCTATAAGGTCTGATACACTGGACGAAGCGCTAACTAATGCATGCATGTGTACTCTCTTCGGTGAAAAGAGTATGGGTAGACCACATGGGCCTTTTTTGTTTGTTCTTATCCACCTTCAAATCTCAGGTCCCCCATTCTGATCTCCAACCCACCAGGTCTATATAACATTTTTTTCTGCTGGTTGATCATTGTTGTAACTGTAGTAATCCACCTTAAGAGGACAGAGCCTGTGACGGACCACTGGGAGGCGTGTAACACGCAAGATCCAGATTTTTTTTTTGTTGGGCCAACCATTAATGACAAGTTTTCAATAGAACAACTTTTTTGTTTTTCCCTAAATAAAAGGGATACAGATTGGATATTACAAATTCCCATTACACGAGGCCTTAAAGGACGATTATAATGCATTTAAAAGTCAAGCTCCCGTTTGTTGGGCAGAGACTCGTTAAAAGTTTAACATAAATAAAAGTTAATATTTTTCCTTACTTTTTAAATTGTCTGTTTTCCCTCTAAACATAGCTTTTTTTCTCTACCTCACTGTGCCTTTTTCTACTGTAAAACTACATTGAAGTTTGCGGTTTTCAGCTGCCAGTCAACCGCTTAGCCATCCATACAGATTCCATCTTGGGTATTGGGTCCATTGTTTTCAGTGCATGTCCACTACAGAGCAGAAGACTCTGAGTATGCCCAGTCTTTTATTCAGCGTTTTTCATTCAGGCACTAGATGGCGCTGTGACGCGCGGCACACTGGTGGTGGCGCTCAAGAACATGCGAATTTGCGCTAGCAAAACGGGCTAGATCCCATATCTGTAACATCTGTTGGCATTTTAGCTTTATTTCTTTTTACACAAGTCTTTTCTGAGGGAGTTTCAGGGTAAGAGGGTGGAGGCTAGTGAGAGAAAAATCCAGACAGGGGGTGAGTGTGCCATAAGGGGTGTGGTGCCCAGAGTAATAACAGTGGAATTTCTGTTAAGGAAACTAGAAAACAAGGTGTTTTTATTCAGCTGAAGCATGGAAATAGAAGTAGAGCAGTAGTCACACAAACAATATATTTTATGCATAGCATTGTTGTATATCATTAAACACTATCAAGTTATACAAATAATGTTGGGGTTCCTGCAAGACATTCAACAATATATAAATTGTTAGTGAAGAACCTCACTCACTTTTACTTTGTATATAAAGTTTTGCAACAACTGGGAGATGGGGAAATACACATTTTTGAATTGTAGTTTGCAAGAAATAAATCTGGTTATTGCCTGATGGTCCAGTGGTTAGGATTCGGTGGTCCAGTGCTAAGGATTTGGAGCTTTCTCCTCCTGCGACCTGGGTCAGGCTCCAGTTCGAGGACCAAGAGGTCACATCACCTTGAAGCCATGCAGGATTGGGTCTGGTAAGTACTTGGATGGGAGACCACCAAGGAATACCAGGAGTGGTATGCTGTGGCCCACTGGAGAAGGAACTGGCAACCCACTCCAGTATCTCTGCCATGAATACCAAGTGGATCAGCATGTGTTACGATCCATGAGGTCACGGAGAGTTGGACACAACTGAGCGACACAAAAAAAAAAAACACAATCCATTTCCAACATGCTAACAAGATCTTGGCAAGGATATTTTCTTTATTTCTATGTTGGATCAGAAAATGTCCGAATCTTACTACAGCAGAGGTAACCAATAGACAGATCTGTCTGAATCAGGTCTTCCTGTCCCTTCCTGGATCTCCATAATTACAAAAACTAAAAGCTAATTAGCATTTTACTATCTAGCTTATTCGAGTTTGCTCCAGAAACCTACAATGATTTTTTTCCCGTCTCCTCATTACACCAGGTGTCCAGTATCTCCAGTATTCTTGGCAACTACTTGAGATTAACACATCCTGTTGTCTCCTCGTATTTAAGTAATGTTTTTGAGTGCATTCAGATATGCAATGTCCGATCTTGTAGCAATGTCCGTGTTGTATGGCTTGTTCCATATTATATTTTCCTCTGTGTGTATATTTACTTCGCATGCACTTATTTTAAAAGCTGCCCCTGTGCCATCCTCATTGATAAAAGCTAACGCCCTGATTTTATTCCCCCACAGATTTCGGCAGCCATGGGGTGTTTCAGCACTGGGGATGCAAAGCAGCTGTTCCATAACAAGTTTGTTGTGATCCTCGGAGACTCAAGTAAGGATCATTTATTTGTATTCTTATTTTTGTGATTTCTGGTGATTAATTATATTTTTTTCTGATGTTTCTGGGTATATGGTCCTGTACTGCCCAAAGCCTCCTGGGGTCTCTAGTTCTTTTCATCAACATATGAAGAAAGATATATGTAAAAAGGAGGAATTAGGGTAATTGAATAAATCATTAATTTATCACCTCATTAAGTAAAGGCAATTAGGAGTTGTTTTTAGATCCTGTAATACTGGCCTTGCATGTAAAACTTTTGTATTTCTTCAATGGCAGTATTGAACAATATACTACTGGACCCTGGTGGCATCCATGAGGAGTTTTGTATTTGAAAGGAGTGTTTACATTTGTGGGTATCAATACTTGAATGTTGTAAAGCCACAGCCTGCTTTGGAGCCAGTGAGCGGTAAGGGGTGTGGTGTCCATTTTTAATCTGATCCGTTTAACAGCCAGATTAATGATTGAGCCAGCCAAATTCTTATACGTTGTCTCCTAAGAAATAAGAAGTTAAGCGCTGGCAGTAAAATATTAGGAGCCATGGATCCCTGGCCTCTGGTATTTCTCAAGTCCTGTTTTAATGGTACCATTAAAGGCATATTTTAGAATCATTAGTGTATGATTATGTTTTTTGCATGTAAAAATGGCAAAATTAACATTAGACTTGTCCTAACACTATTAGAAATCCCTGCTAAAATTAGCATAAAATTCAAAATTAGTTTTGGCCGTGACAGGCAGCAAAAACATTGTGTCAATCGGTGATGGCAGTTTGTGTAGCAAGGAATCCTGGAATATGTACAGGAGCCAGACATTGCTCTGTAAAACTCTGCATTGTGCTGCTGCTGGGTTGACTATTAGTACAGGGTTAAGTCCATACCCAAATGCAGTGTTTCTATTGGGAGGTCCACTGTGCCTATGTAAGCAACTCTGGGGGTGTGGAAAACAAGTTTTATTTTTAAATAAAATAACTCTGTGTGTATAGAATGACTCAGGTTTTGGGTTTAGATAAAGGTAAAAACAGGGAAACTTGGATATACATTTAACAACCGGGGTAGGTTCTGTGAAGAGTAGACTACAATGGGCGATTTCAGGCCTAATGCGCATTCGTTAAATGAAATATAAAGCATAACATTGTATGCGTCTGCGCAGTCCTATAGAATGTATTGTTAAATACACAACTGTTGAGGAAATAGTTTTTACATAAAAGGCCAATATCGCAGGATCTAAATTAATTAACTTGCAGCAAGCTGCCCTTTAATTACTTAAGTAACAAAGGGATTATTAGATCAGTCTTAGTTGGTCATTGAAGGTATCTCGTTCTACTTCACATTGTGGATAAATAAACTGTAAGATACAGGATTATGTCTGTTTTATGTGAAGACTAGTGCATACTAAGTGGTGCATATCATGGTGACAGATGAGCATTATCACCACTGTGTGTATTGGTTTAGCACACGAGTGAGACAATTTGGCTTCATGCTCAAGTCTAAACACTATCTTGTTTAACATTCACACATTTAAATGACGCTGTAGTATAATGGACCCTGCTAATAGCCTTATGTCATAAGCTGGGTGATTTAATTAGGCATTGATCATTTTATACAACTTATTTACCGCATATACCCGAGTATAAGCCGAGGCACCTATTTTACCACAAAATACTGGGTAAAATGAGTGACTCTAGTATAAGCCGAGGGTGGGAAATGTGGTGTCCCCCTCTTGTGTCCCCCTCTTGTGTCCCCCTCTTGTGTCCCCCTCTTGTGTCCCCCTCTTGTGTCCCCCTCTTGTGTCCCCCTCTTGTGTCCCCCTCTTGTGTCCCCCTCTTGTGTCCCCCTCTTGTGTCCCCCTCTTGTGTCCCCCTCTTGTGTCCCCCTCTTGTGTCCCCCTCTTGTGTCCCCCTCTTGTGTCCCCCTCTTGTGTCCCCCTCTTGTGTCCCCCTCTTGTGTCCCCCTCTTGTGTCCCCCTCTTGTGTCCCCCTCTCTCTTCTCCCCTCATTCTCAACCCCCCCCCTCCTCATTCTCAACCTCCCCCCCCCCCCCCCCTCATCCCCCTAAATACCTCTCCCTTTCCCCTCACTTACCTGCTTCTGCTCTGGCCTCCGCTCCATGCTCTGGCGCGCATGTGACGTCACGTCATTAGCATATACCGGGTGCCGGCACCCGATATATGCTAATGACGTGACGTCACATGCGCGCCACAGCATGGAGCGGAGGCCAGAGCAGAAGCAGGTAAGTGAGGGGAAAGGATGAGGGGAGGTATTTAGGGGGGTTTAGGATGAGCAGGGGGGCGGGGTTAGAAAAGAGAGGTGGGGGGGGGGGTTAGAGAGACACGGGGGGAGAGTGACTCGAGTATAAGCCGAGGGCTTAAAAAAAGGGCCTTAAAAAAAGGGCTGAAAAACTCTGCTTATACTCGAGTATATACGTAATTTATTTAAAAAATATATATATTTTCAGAGTTCAGACTCGGCTGCTGTTGATTTCCACTTACTAATAAAGTGAACGGGTGGATGGAGCTTGCAATAGAATATGTAAAGATAATGTGTTAGGAGCCCGGTCACGCATGCAAGTGCCTTAGGTCAGGGTACAAAATGTAATACATGTTGGTATACAGCACTAATAGAAACAAATTATGCTCACAGCTGAATCCGAGCACAAGCGATAAAGGCAACATATCCCAGGCTGCTTTGCAACACCGGAACCCCAGAGTATGATACAAATGTATCATCTGAAACAAATGATGTATTTTATGCAAATCTTAGTAGGGATTTTCAGGGGTGTCAATTGCACTAAAAACTGTATTAGCCGGTTTTCTCTACAGTAAATCATTATTGAGATATTCAGCTTGGTAAAGGGCCTGGGGGGAGCATTGTTTTTGCCACCACAGATACAGACTACGAAACTGATACCAGTTGGCACATCCGCTTGCCTAATTATTATTATAGTGTTTGGGAGCCACTCTTTTGCATATAATTGTGGCTCAAACTATTTTTAATATCTCTGGAATTGTTCACTGTACAATGTATAGCCATTTTTTCATGCTCTTTAAGAATAACCGTTCGATATTATTTATAGGTGACGGACCCTTTTTAAGACCCTTTTTGTGGCTATAGCATGAAGCCATATCTGTGAAATGCCCTGCAGATAAGCACAACGTAATAACCGACAACTTGAGATCTCACCCGACTAATATCTTGCTCTATTAATGAGTATAGTTAATTTAAGGTAAAAACACAAAAATAAACAGAGGGAGGCATTCACAGATAAGGTGTCTTTATTATACAATACAATACACAGTTTTTCTTTCTTGGGCTACTTCTTGCATCTTCTGTCTGTACAGGACATGTCTAAGCAAATTAATGAATAATGATAAAGCGGTGCATGGGCGAATACCTCCAATATAATATATTGCTGTCTGATATTAACTTATTACTGACATTTATTTATGTTTATGTTTTTCAGTTCAAAGATCAGTTTATAAAGATCTTGTAAAATTTCTGCAGACTGACCAATATCTGTCAGAACCCCAGCTTAAACGAAAGGTAAACTTTTTTTATATTGGGTTTTATTTCCTACAAAGAAAAAATGAAACCGGTGGGAAAAAATACCACAAGCCTTGCTCCTGATATGGGATTTCCATTTATGTACCATCAAACGCCATTTTATGTGGCGACACAACCTCGATATACAGATACTGTTAATTAATTAATATTAATGTCCTCCATAATCACAATTAATTCACATATTACAGGATCAGAGAAGATCTGAAAAGGTTGAACTTGAACTAATGGACTTTTCTAACTTTTTTACAATTCCTATGTTATATTACATTATATTGCATTTTATTAATTTTCTAACTTGTTCATGGTTTGGAGGGAAATGTATGGGATAACTGAAACGTTTATTTTATTGTGTGCTTATTCTGTATGAAGGACACATCTTTTTTTTTTTTCTTGTTTTTTTTTTTTTTTTCCTTTAGAATTTCATCTAAATTTGAATTAAAATCAGAATGGAGAAATACAGCAAACAGTTGTAGCCTGTAGGATACTTTGAGCTATAGCTACTTATTGAATTAAATTATTAGCTGCTATTTATGTACTGAATTAAAATGTATTCTTTTATAATAGTGTGGGGGCCCCAAAATATCTGGGGAGAATAGTTCAACTCTACTCCTAGCACAGGAAGCAGCGGCGGATGTATCACTGGTGCAATACACCGGGGCCCTGCTCTGGAGGGGCCCCATTACTTTTATGCCCCCCCCAAAAAAACGTTTTATTTTAAATATCTTTGTTAAACATATTCAATGCCCCTGCCCTTAATATAATTATCTATATGCCAATTTTATTGTGTGTTTGTGGGTGTGTTTATATATATATATATATATATATATATATATATATATATATATATATATATATATATATATATAATGTGTGTGTGTGTGTGTGTGTGTGTATATAGATATAGATAAATAGATTTGTGTATAAATTATGGGTCAAAGCTTTCGTTGGAAAAACATACTGCTCCTAGTGACCAAATCTGGTAATGCATGATTACGTTTATTTTTGTGTCCCACCCCCAGTTCCTACGATCCTGTATGTTACCAAAAAGTTAGAGCTGTACTAGGGATAAAGGAAAAACACAGGAGCAGATGTCTTGATTAAAGGGCCAATGCACAATGAAGAAACAAATATTTACTGTTTAATTATGCTTTGAGCCACTTAAAGTTCTTAATTTAAAAAATTCTATTTTGGAGAGATCTATGATAAATTGGGTGTGGGTTGTTCATGTTTCTGGAATGCCAGTGTTGCAGTGAATGATGCAAGGGGCCTGCTTCTTGGAAATTGTGAGGGGATGTGTGTGATGTCTATTTCAGTCTTATCCAATTATCTTTACAATGTCTCTGTGATCCCTCCTCCTTCCACCCCTCTATCCTCTGTTAGCCAAAACACACACCCTTATGATTCAGCTCTCATGATGTGATGTAACCAGCACAAAATGTATTCTAGTACTTCTAAACAGTCTTGAAATATTTTCTAAAAAAAAAAAAACGTTTTATGTTCATGAATTAAACGGCTAATATTTTTAGTTTGAAATAGACTTGACACAAATTTTTGTATTTTCTTGGACTGCAGTGCTTCCTTTAAAGGACCACTGCACAATGGGGGAAAAAATACAATTTGATTGAAAAAGAATTATCAGAAAAGAATGACAGTTTTTTATTTAGAAAATAATACATTTTGATGCCTCGGCCGGGCCCTGGTGGAAGAACAATACATTGATGGAAGATGTGTGGGCGTTTACCTTTCTGGATAGAGATGGTTGCATTTCCTGAAGCAAGGAGTTCGCTTTGGGGACAGTGAGGTGGGAGGAATGTGGTATCAATTTCTTATCCAATTAAAAAGCGCTCTTCCGTCCTTCGCCTCGCCTCTCTCCACTAAAAGCCAAAACACACCCCCTTCATGACCCAGCTCTGAAAAAGTGATGTAATTAACATAAAATGAATTCCTAGACTCTTAAACAGAGGCTTAAAAAATTTCGATTTCCCACGCCTCTCCCCTTTTTTTTTTTTTTTTTTTTTTATCCAACGCATGGCTTACACAGCTGCTAATATTAGTTTGGTACATGGTTCACAAACAAGTGTCAAGTGTTTTTTTTTTTTTTTTTTTTTTTATATTTTAGTGGTGTTTTTAACTGTAGACTGCCCCTTTTTGACTTGGCTAAAGATTGTGTAATACATAATTGATCCTTACCCTATTTTGCTGATATAACCAATTTATAGTATACATTTAGTTAATTTGTGGCTAGTTATGCTATCCAATCCATTTTTATTCTGCCAATCCCAATAAAGTGCACTTTTTCTCTGCAGGGTGAGATCTCCTTTGAAAATGATGCTCTGGTTGAGGGAGGGAACTTCGGCGAGATGCACAATGGTGTGGATTACAGGGAGGTCCGTCAGTACAGCTCTGACCACCACCTTGTGCGCTTCTACTTCTTAACTCGTGTGTACTCCACCTACTTGGAGAGTATCTTGTCTGATTTCCAGGCAGGACCACAGCCTGACGTGTTAATTATCAACTCCTGCTTCTGGGACGTTACCAGGTGAGGGACATCGGCTTCTCTGCTATAGTACTGAATAGTGGGTCCATGCTATAATTCATTGGATTTCTGGCTTCTTTTAAATGGTAATTATCACAGCCCGTTCATTGTTGCGCTTGAAACTGCTAAGGAGACCAATCCTACCAGTAGGTTGCATAGGTTCTGTATCCCATCACACAGGCTAGAAATCTAGTAAAAGTTGCAGATTCGCAGGGTTACAAAACAAGTTGCAGAAATTAATAAAAAAAATAAAATAAAATAAAAACGCACCATTTCTATGTGTCCCAGAAAGAGCATACATTTTATTTTCTGCAGTCATTTTGTACAGGTTTTGCCCCAATCAGCAGTGGGCCACTTCCTTAGACCAGCACAAGTTTCACACCTTTTACCTCCTTTAATTACCCTCACGTGGGCTAGGTCTGGTTCCAATGACCCGGCGCCAGCCTGTCTATGTCCCCAAGTGCTAAGGAGACTACGGCCCAGCTATCCGCTACTTCCAGTCAGGATCTAGGCAAAGCAAGGTATGATAAGATACTGTGAGCCCTGGGGTTGGGATCCAACCTGAGTAGGGAATAGGTTTATTAAATTAATAAAAATAAACAAAATAATGTTCCTAAGCATGGAAAAAGGACCCAGAGCCCTCTAGGCTAAAATGACCTGGTGCAAAGGGGACTTAGGGGCCCAGAGCATACAACCAGAGCTTGGGGGGAAAATAGAACATCAACAAGTGGTAAAGTCTTTCACTAGGTCCTTATGGCCATCACAAGGAGCGCCGAAGGCGCTCTTTGTGCTGTTGGAGGTGAGCGCCATAGGCGCTCATCCCTACGACCCCGTACAACTTTCGGGCCGCAAATACAAACCCTTGCAAAGCGAGGGGCTGCATTTGCGGAGGTTGAGGCTCCCACGTCTCCTCTCAAGCAGTTACAAACGCCCACAGAAGCGGCACTTAAAAAAATAAATAATACAAAACACGCAATGACTAAATACGGACTTACACAAAAAAATACAAACCGCGAGACTCGCAAAAATACGAATGGGGGATACCCAGGACGTCTGGATGACAGGTTACACCTCTATTTCAGCCCAATTTAAACAGTTTAGACGCTCGAAAATCCCCTAAGCGTGATAAAAAAAAAAAATGTCTGCTGAAAGAAAGAAAAACGAGGCTACACGACCCCTAAAGCCACAAAACGCCACCAAGCACATACAACTTATACAAAAACCTATACGAGCTACAACATACACCATTAGCAAGGACGCTAAATCATCCACACCCGCGTACCACATACACATTCGCCGCCATTTTACAACACTAACTTACAGATTGCAGAATTACCCAGCTACACAAACGGCTTCCCCTTACGCACGCAGCCTATTTACACTACACACTGCACAAATTGCTGACACAACTCAGCTCAACAGTGCAAACCTACATTGTATGCTGCAGGAATATCAAAACAGATTGTTAGCTCTTCAGCACATTCCTTGCTGCATATATTAATTACAAATAGGAAAAGTAGATTCATTTATGATTTCATTAATTTAATTCGCATAAAAAAAATATATACTCAAAAAAAAAAAACACCACAGTATTGCAAAAAGACCTTCACCGCGCACCTCACAAGGAGCGCCAACGGTGCTCATAGGACACAAAGTACACCAGGGGAGAGCCTTGCAATAAGCTCCAGAAGGAAATCAGCGCGGACCTTACAATAAGTGCAAATAGCGCCTATGATAACAAAAAATACACCAAAGCAGAGGCGCTCAGCGCAAGGCTCGCAATGAGCGCAGAAGGATCTCACACTACCAAAACACTTACTCTCTCTGGTAAACAGCATTACCTGCCTTACAATTTTATTGCCGTCATTTTTTGACGGGCAAGTCGCTAGTAATATATGATAATGATTCTCTTTCCTAACCTACGCGGTTCGTTTATACTTCTAGTTGCTTTTGCAAACAAAATTTTGATGTATAAAAGAATCTCATTTCTTTGTGTCTCTGTAGGTACGGTTACCAAAAAATGGAAGAATACAAGTCAAACCTGGATATGCTATTCACCCGCTTGGAAGATGTTCTTCGTCCTGAGTGTTTGGTGATATGGAACATGGCCATGCCAATAGGGTACAAGGATGAAGGTGCACCAGAGGTACAAGAAATGCTGAACCATTGTGTATCAGACGCCCATGATGGCTACTTTGTTACAACTCTTTGACAATGACATGCTTGGGATAAATATGGTGTGATTACAACATTCTAAATATTTCAGAAATGATTTACTGTAGAGTAAAATTGCTAGTACAATGTATAGCCAGTTTTATGTTCTTAAAAATAAAATCCACTTTAATCTGCTATTTATATCCCAATCTGCCTGAAGAATGGATTTAATGGTCACTAGTTATATAGTAATAAACAAGAAGAGAGGGAACAGGTATCCTTTTATATATTAGTGCACACCCTCTGCCCAATCAACAATATAGAGAATACTCAAACTTTAAAACTTGACATTTATTATAAAATTAAAAATGGCTGGTATAAAATCCTACCTGAAAATTGCCATATTAATAATCTTCATATTTTGGATCCTATATATCAAGTTGACAGACCCTAAATGTCCACAACATTTTTTTTTTAAAGTGATTGTAGTGGTATCTTCTATTTCTAAGATATCCACTGCTCTTGTGGCCCTATATACTCCCAAGAAATCAAGTGCTAATCGTGAACACACAATGTATCCAAAGGTAAAATTGTATTAAAGTGCCAAATTAGTATCAGGGAAGAGAAAGCTCCCCTCAATGTGATATAATAAACCAAAGTGCTTGATATGATATACCGAAGTACTAAATATACCTCAGTATAAGTTTTAAGGGCCTAAGCGAATGAATAGGTAATTAAATTAAAGAAGACTTGATATTAAATATTTTTTGAATATCACCATTTCACTTCTTAAACTATAGGAACTAGGTGCATACTGTCGTATCCCTAATGAGTTTTGTGAGAATTTTATATTGCTAAATAGTGCAATAGTTTCTTTAGATATACGGAATAGCATACACTATGTGGCCTGGATAGGTGGTAAGCCTGTATTATAAAAACGCCACAGCTCCTAGCTATTCGCGCGCTTCCTATGCGTCTACGTCTGACGTCATAGGTCAGCGTTGCGTAATAGCGTAGCGTGCAACCTGACGCACGTTTCCAAGAATTTCATCAGGGGTTACCGGGAACATGTCAGAGAGGCTATTGAAAAATAAATCTGTAAGCGTGTAAGATGCTATATTTTATTTAGGGTTATCAGCTTTTTATATCCAATATATATTATGAGAAGTAATATCTCTAGGTATACAAATTTTGCTTTGGGGCTTTTACTATTTTTTTTCTCTATTCAGATCCCATTATGTTTTAACTTTCTGCTATTATTTGCTTTTAATTATAGTTTGCATTATTATACAAGCTGCTAATTCCCAGTAGTTGCTATGGCAACTGAAGTAGTTTAAGTAGCCTCTCTGACATGTTCCCGGTAACCCCTGATGAAATTCTTGGAAACGTGCGTCGGGTTGCACGCTACGCTATTACGCGACGCTGACCTATGACGTCAGACGTAGACGCATAGGAAGCGTGCGAATAGCTAGGAGCTGTGGCGTTTTTATAATACAGGCTTACCACCTATCCAGGCCACATAGTGTACGCTATTCCGTATATCTTAAGAAACTATTGCACTATTTAGCAATATAAAATTCTCACAAAACTCATTAGGGATACGACCGTATGCACCTAGTTCCTATAGTTTAAGAAGTGAAATGGTGATATTCAAAAAATATTTAATATCAAGTCTTCTTTAATTACCTATTCATTCGCTTACAGACCCTTAGGCCCTTAAAACTTATACTGAGGTATATTTAGTACTTCGGTATATCATATCAAGCACTTTGGTTTATTATATCACATTGAGGGGAGCTTTCTCTTCCCTGATACTCATTTGGCACTTTAATACAATTTTACCTTCGGGTACATTGTATGTTCACTATTAGCACTTTATTTCTTGGGAGTATATAGGGCCACAAGAGCAGTGGATATCTTATAAATACAAGATACCACTACAATCACTTAAAAAAAAAAAAAAATTGTAGACATTTAGGGTCTGTCAACTTGATATATAGGATCCAAAATATGAAGATGTATTAATATGGCAATTTTCACCTATCCCTTCAATTTCTTAAGTCAGAGTGTCCGGATTTTATACCAGCCATTTTTAATTTTATAATAAATGTTACGTTTTAAAGTTTGAGTATTCTCTATATTGTTGCTTGGGCAGAGGGTGTGCACTAATATATAAAAGGATACCTGTTCTCTCTCTCCTTGTTTATTACTCCATATTTTTATCCTCAGTAGCACCCCTATTGGCCCCAGATCTTTGTTACACCTTGAGCCACCTTAAGTTATAGTTTTGTCACTAGTTATATATATATCCCTTATTTTTGGAATAGTAGGTAGATCAGCATTTTCATTGACCTGTGTGTACGTGGCTGGGATACTATTAAAATGTGATTTAAAGGCATATCTAAGTTAATTATGAATGCATATGATAGAGAATTAATAGTGTATGAAAACCTTTTTTTTTTTTTTTTTACGCAACAAAATTAAACCTGTAAACACTTAACTTGTTAGCAAAATGTCTTGTAATTTCTGACGTTTGAAAACTAAGGTTAACACCCCCTCCAAGCCTATGCAAAATTAGCATAAAATTCAAACATTTGTTTGGCTTCCTGTTTTTTGCTGCAAAGCAGCCTGGGGTATGTGGTGTGGCCCATGTTGGCACACATCACAGACTGCAAACAGCAGAGAGGGTCATATCCCAGCAGTGACTTGGCGACTGACATCACTGCTCTCCTATTGGCTGAAGAAGACACAGCAGGTTAATAATGGGTTACTATGGCTCCTCGAATACTGATTGGGGGTGTCAACATAATAAAAATTGTTCACTTAGTTTTACTGTTTAGGTGCTATTTACTAATCTTAGAAGAAAATGGATGGTGTGGCTTTCAAACGATTACATAATTCTATACCTAACAAAATATAATATTTGGCCAAATAACTTGGATCCTGTATAATCAAAACTGCTCTGAGGAGAAAGACAGAGAGGATTGTATTTCTTGTTATTAAATAACTCTGCTAATCTCATTCCTCTTGCAGTATATGAAACACAACCTGAGGTGGGACGTCGTTGAGGGTAACTTCTATGGTGCAACCCTGGCAGACCTGCACAGGGTGGATGTGCTGGACCTTCACTACCACTTCCGCTTTGATCTGCAGCATCGTTGTAAGGATGCCGTGCACTGGAACCAGCTGGCACACCGCAAGTTCACGCAAATCCTGCTCACCCATATAGCATGTGCATGGGGGGTGCAAGTGCCCCAATCAAAGAACCCTCCAGGTAATTGTGTGATGTCTCTTGCCATTTTAATATTATTATTAATAATAATAATAATAATAATAATCATAATAATAATCATAATAATTTATTATTATTCTTGTTATGAGATGCCATTGTATGATTAATAAAACATACCTCTGGCTTTTATTTTTTTGAATTGTGTGTATGGATTGTGCTTTCTATAGCTAATTTCAACCCTAAGGTCAGTGATAATTGACCAGTTTCACTTGATGGGACGCACATCTTGTCCTTAAAGGTCCGCACTTTCTTTTTTATGTGCAACAAAACTGGTAAACTCTCTGTGGTAGAGATAGGGGTAGATTAATTTGGTGGTAGTGCTATAGAGAATTATATGTTTAAGTGCATGAGAGTGATTTGCTAGTTGTAGAGCGATAAAATGGACTTGGCATTGTTGAAGACTGACATACCAAACAGGCCAGGAGTCACCTGTTGCCCACCATTGACCTAGGTGGTCTGAACAGCCATGTCTAGAGGTCACTGGCATTTATGCAGTACTGAAGCTGTACTTCATGAGCTGGTGCTTAAAAGCTCTTATCCTTTCTGCTTACAATCATGCATTTTATTCCATTTTGGGTTTGCCCTTTGAAGCTCATGCAGCTCATCAATACATAGTGTGAAATGCTGTGTTTGTTATAAATTCGCCTTTTCGTGACCTCTCGAGCAGCATGCTCGAAGTACACTGCACACCCTGTACATAGAAGTACATCTTCATGAGCTGCAGAGGATAGAAAGCAATTGGGAACTATTTGCAAGACTTTAGGCAAAACAGAGCTTTTAAGCTATTTCTTAAAAAAAAATAGAGATACATATATATATATATATTATATTCCTAGTGGAATCCAGAACACTTTCATGCTCCTTTTTTTTTTTTTTTTTTTTTTTTGTTTAGCAGGAAATTAGTTCTCTTAATCTGTTTCATCAATTAAATTTTTTCGAACACCACTGAAATGTAATTTTGTCAAAGTATATTCTACTAATCGCAATGTAACCCAAGGCATTGTTTGAGAGAATTACAGCCTGTTAAATACCAAGCCCGTGCAATGTGCAATGTGAGACCCGCAATGGCTGTTGGCTTGAAATTTTGGTCCAGTTACATAGCTATTAAATTAGAACAGGCCGTGAGTTACGGGCTTAAGTCGCAAACCCGTAAACATTTTTTCAAACGTTGGATGACTGTGAACGTGATCAATTAGTCAAACCCATAGTTACGGGTTTAGATGGAGCCAATGAAAACAGAGATCGTCATAATTATGTCACAGAAAAATGGAGGTTAGATTTCAAAGTCTTACAGGGTTCAATTACAAGTTACCATCGGGCTCACATTAGAAATAATGCAATATTGATAAAGCCGTAAATATGATGTTCTAGTCCATGCAAGTTCCATTATATGTATGAACACATTGATCGCCGGGATTAAACAGGAATTATAGTATTTTATTTTGCTGATTTGCGAGCTTGAGAATGTTGTGCTTCTAATAAAAAAGGAAAGTGATGTTATGCCTTACAATTAAAAGTACAGTAGTGTGTGTATTTGCATCTTCAGTGCTACGGGTAGGACTTTACCCCACTAGCGGGTCCTCTCTAGTACCCGTTAGCTTTTGGGCTCCATTTGCGAGTAATGGATTTGAATGCCAGGGAATTCGTTGCAATTTAACAGCATGATTGGAAATAGTTATGGGCTTGACGTATCAAAGGATTTGCGGGCGCGTAGTTCAAATTTCCACGTCCCGTAGCCCTTTCCTAGCCCTACCCTGCAAGTCGTTGACAGGTTGCTTTATGGGTCTAATTTAATAGCTGTAAGTCTTGCGGCGAAGTTACAGGCTACATTTTTAGACGTTAAGCTAATGTAATAGCGCTGTTAGTGTCATCTTTTAGGTATGTCTGTAACAGGAAGCAGATTAAATTATAGTTCTTGTTTACATGATTTACTGTAGCTTGCTCAGGAATCTGAGACATGATGTGAAGTGGTGTGTGACGTGTGTGTGTATTTACGACCTGTAATTGATCTACAAGGCAATGGACACACAGAGATAACTCTTTCCTCTTATCTACTGATCCTCCAAGTACTCAAACACACTTTGGGAGACAAGAGAAGCATCATAGAGTCCCTGCTCTGTATATTCTGATTATGTTAAACCTTAATCCGTATTCTTTCTGACTTTATATAATTTATTCTCTTTTATTTGTAATGCTCCAACATATTCCGTAGCACTGTACAGGGGTTAAGTACAAGGCAAACACAAAATTACCACCATATAAAGAATGGAGAGTCCTGTTTCTGAGCCTAAAATAAAATGTAAATAGAGCTTGTTTTCTGAGCACCGACACACGATTGAAAACTCGTAAACTTGCAATCTAAAGGATACAGAGGTGCAACTCTCGAAAGTTTCACTAACTAAAATGTTTCTCCAATAAAAAAAGTTATCGCTATACACCAGGGTTGGGCAATTTTGGTCCTGGAGGTCCACACACAAGCCTGGATTTGAAGATTTATTTTCTGCACACAGGGGAGTCAATCAGGATGACTGAAGAAGTGATTGACTCACCTGTGCGCAGCTGGGATATCCTCAAATCCAGTGGTGCATGTGGTGGCCCACCCCTGCTCTAATATATTCTATTATAATGAGAGCGAGAGAACTGCTAACTTATGTGGGATTTTGTTTTTCGTCCCCCCTTGCCTGTCATAACTTTTTTTTTTTTCTTTTTCCCCATCTTGTCTCAGGATATAACAGGCAGCCTATTCCATCTCGTATAGTGACATGGAGACAAGGAAATGCTTATCCTTATGAGAATCCTAGAATAGATGAAAGAAAGAGATGCCACTGGGGTACGGCTGCCACAGTGGGGCCCTCCACTTCCACTTAGGGCTCTCTGGTCTGGGTTAGGTGGTAGCACAGTGTTCCATGTCTGCTGGTTTCCATCTATCTGTTCCCTAATTTTGCACATCTTACTATGTCAAAATCACAATATACCACTACATTTTCAGTCTCTCACAGAGTGTTTTGTGGGGTGCGGTTTCCCTTATTGCCTAACTTTGTTAAAGCCCTAAATGTGTTTAACTCCTTTCTTCCCAGCTGAAGCCCCTTTATTGGGAGAGTACTGTCCCGGGTACAGTTCCTTTGAAGTGAAGTGCAATACGACTACTAATCGTGAGTAATACAACATTTCATTGTCGGCATTGTATTTATATAATAAGAGTGTGATCATGAAATAAGCCCCTTTATATCCAAAGTCAGGAAAGCTGAACCTTTAAAGTAGTAAATATATGTATTTGTATACATATGTTTTTTTTTTCTGTTTGCCTTCCTCTGGATTTATTAATTAATAATTACATTTTTTTTTTTAAATAATTGATTAATAATTAACTAATTAATTTAATCCGCATATTGCAGATCAGAGGAGATCTTAAAATGTTGAACTTGATGGACTGAAAGTCTCTTTTCAACCTTAATGACTATGTATATGCAACTTCCATAGACTTTAATCTTTTGTAAGAAACTGCTAGTTTTGCCCTGATCTTCATGCTGGATCTTCTCTCAGAATATAAAACACAGACATGCTCAAACCCAGGGGACATATCCAGTATTGTGCAGTTGAATGGCACTCAGGACAGTGATTATGGGGCTAATTATTGATAATGATCTCTCCAAGATTGGAATCTGTAATTTTTTAGCATCCAGTCTGATCTACCAACAAACTTCAATGTTGGTTTACTAAATGCATTTTATTTGTGTGTGTGTGTATATGTGTATATATATATATATATATATAATTGTCTAACTGCGATTCGTAGTCACGCTTCAGACGAATCGCAGTTTGACAATTATAAACTGCTGCGCATTGCGCAGAGCAGTTGAAAGAGTGGGGAAGGGGGGGGGGGGTAGAGGCACAGAGGGAGAGTGGGGAAGAGGCACAGAGGGAGAGTGGGGAAGAGGCACAGAGGGAGAGTGGGGAAGAGGCACAGAGGGAGAGTGGGGAAGAGGCACAGAGGGAGAGTGGGGAAGAGGCACAGAGGGAGAGTGGGGAAGAGGCACAGAGGGAGAGTGGGGAAGAGGCACAGAGGGAGAGTGGGGAAGAGGCACAGAGGGAGAGTGGGGAAGAGGCACAGAGGGAGAGTGGGGAAGAGGCACAGAGGGAGAGTGGGGAAGAGGCACAGAGGGAGAGTGGGGAAGAGGCACAGAGGGAGAGTGGGGAAGAGGCACAGGGGGAGAGGGGGGAAGAGACACAGGGGGGAGAGGGGGGAAGAGACACAGGGGGGAGAGGGGGGAAGAGACACAGGGGGGAGAGGGGGGAAGAGACACAGGGGGGAGAGGGGGGGAAGAGACACAGGGGGGAGAGGGGGGGAAGAGACACAGGGGGGAGAGGGGGGGAAGAGACACAGGGGGGAGAGGGGGGGAAGAGACACAGGGGGGAGAGGGGGGGAAGAGACACAGGGGGGAGAGGGGGGGAAGAGACACAGGGGGGAGAGGGGGGGAAGAGACACAGGGGGGAGAGGGGGGGAAGAGACACAGGGGGGAGAGGGGGGGAAGAGACACAGGGGGGAGAGGGGGGGAAGAGACACAGGGGGGAGAGGGGGGGAAGAGACACAGGGGGGAGAGGGGGGGAAGAGACACAGGGGGGAGAGGGGGGGAAGAGACACAGGGGGGAGAGGGGGGGAAGAGACACAGGGGGGAGAGGGGGGGAAGAGACACAGGGGGGAGAGGGGGGGAAGAGACACAGGGGGGAGAGGGGGGGAAGAGACACAGGGGGGAGAGGGGGGGAAGAGACACAGGGGGGAGAGGGGGGGAAGAGACACAGGGGGGAGAGGGGGGGAAGAGACACAGGGGGGAGAGGGGGGGAGAGATACAGAGGGTGAGGGAGGAAGAGACACAGGGGGGAGAGATACAGAGGGTGAGGGAGGAAGAGACACAGGGGGGAGAGATACAGAGGGTGAGGGAGGAAGAGACACAGGGGGGAGAGATACAGAGGGTGAGGGGGGAAGAGACACAGGGGGGAGAGATACAGAGGGTGAGGGAGGAAGAGACACAGGGGGGAGAGATACAGAGGGTGAGGGAGGAAGAGACACAGGGGGGAGAGATACAGAGGGTGAGGGAGGAAGAGACACAGGGGGGAGAGATACAGAGGGTGAGGGAGGAAGAGACACAGGGGGGAGAGATACAGAGGGTGAGGGAGGAAGAGACACAGGGGGGAGAGATACAGGGGGGAGAGATACAGGGGGGAGAGATACAGAGGGTGAGGGAGGAAGAGACACAGGGGGGAGAGATACAGGGGGGAGAGATACAGAGGGTGAGGGAGGAAGAGACACAGGGGGGAGAGATACAGGGGGTGAGGGAGGAAGAGACACAGGGGGGAGAGATACAGAGGGTGAGGGAGGAAGAGACACAGGGGGGAGAGATACAGAGGGTGAGGGAGGAAGAGACAGGGGGGAGAGATACAGAGGGTGAGGGAGGAAGAGACAGGGGGGAGAGATACAGAGGGTGAGGGAGGAAGAGACACAGGGGGGAGAGATACAGAGGGTGAGGGAGGAAGAGACACAGGGGGGAGAGATACAGAGGGTGAGGGAGGAAGAGACACAGGGGGGAGAGATACAGAGGGTGAGGGAGGAAGAGACACAGGGGGGAGAGATACAGAGGGGGGGGAACAGAGGAAGGGGTGAAGAGACACAGAGAGTCGGGAAGAGGCACAGGGGGAAAGGGGGGAAGAGGCACGGGGGGGGGGGGAACAGAGGAAGGGGTGAAGAGACACAGAGAGAGTCGGGAAGAGGCACAGGGGGAAAGGGGGGAAGAGGCACGGGGGGGGGGGGGGAACAGAGGAAGGGGTGAAGAGACACAGAGAGAGTCGGGAAGAGGCACAGAGGGAGAGGGTGGAAGACACAGAGTGGGGAGAGACACAGAGGGTGAGGGGGAAGAGACAGGGAGGAAGAGGCACAAGGGAGGGAAATGGAGACACGAGAAGGCCGTAACAGACACAGGAGGAGGGGGAAAGAGACACAGGCCAGGGGGGAACAGACACAGGGGAGGGTTGGGGGAGACACGGGGGGGGGAAGAGATGCATGGGAGGGAGAAGGGGGAAAGAGACACAGGGGAAGGGTTTAGAGACACGGGAGGGAGAGGGAGGTAAAAACAAAGGGGGGCAGGAGATACAAAGGAGGTATACGAGGTGGAAGGAGACACAAGGGAGGGAGAGGAGGGGGGAAATAAGACACGAGGGGGGAAGTAGACAGAGGGAGAGACTCGCAATGAGCTCCAAAGGGGCTCATTGCAAGGCCTGTGATGAGCGCCAAAGGCGCTCATCACAAGGCCAGTAAAGTAGAGGGGGAGAGGCTTACATTGTGTGGCAAACAGCATTGCCAGGCTTTAGTTTTTATTGCCGTCATTTTTGACGGGCAAGTCGCTAGTATATATATAATTATCCATAGTTTTAAGTTGTACCATATTTGGAACCTCTACTGCATCATTTAAACTTGTGGCCAGGTGGTTACCTATTTTATAATCTTTTTAATCTCCTTATTTTTTTTCTATTCTTCAGCTAATTCATCTATGCCGGAAGCTTACTGTTCGGGATATACACATTTTTCTGAAAAAAACAACAACAACTTTAGAAGTGAGTATTGCCCATATAGTATCTCCATACAGTTACCAAGGGCTGGTGATGGCAGACTGGCATGATCATCTTCTGTAATATGTCTTGTATACATTACCACGTCTCATGTCTTTTTTCAGATCAGGCTACGTTTTTAAGAGTGAGTTTAAAGCCCTGTTGGGTGTATGCTTTCTCTCTTAAACCTGATGTTGTGAAAGGGACACTGAAATATCACAAATACCTAGTATTAAGGTATAAAGTGTGTAAGTTAACGCAATAAAATCAGCCCGTATTACCTATTTGTGCAAATGTATGCAATCCTGAGCATCTGCATTTTTTTTACATGTTTTTGTGAACTAATTGCCACTCATTGAATTGCTTTTTTTACTTTATAGAATAGAGACAATTGACTTTGCTTACCGGCACTGGAAATTGAAACATAATAGATTGGAGGTCTATAATGGAAACCGGAAAGCCTAAATGTAATTGCATAATAATTAGAACAATTTAAAGTAATTACAGGTTGTATTTATATATATATATATATATATATATATATATATATATATATATATATATATATATATCTTAAATCTATTTTTGCATGTTCATTTTAAAACTTTTAAAAAATGAGCATCGAACATATGGTGTCTACAGTCTCTCTTGGAAAATATATATATATATATATATTAATATTATATGGAAAGCAGAGGTTATAAAATATATTGGTACTTATATATGATATTCTTTGGGCCTCATTCACCATTTGCTGCGATCGGGTTACGTCCTCACATTGCCCTACGTTTAGACTGCCATTAAATTGGCCGAGCACGTAAGCTAGTATGGTTTGCGATCAGCCGGAAGGAGGGCTATTGGCAGTAAGCATTCGCGAGCATGAACATGATGGCGGCCGTAACTCGTGTTTCAAGCCCGCAAACTCGGAGTACTGTGATTGCAAAAAATAAATTCAAGCTCGCCAAAATAAAATACTTGATTTCATGTTTAATTTCCATCAAGTCCTACAGGCTTAAATGACCTCCAAGCCCGTAGGACTTCAATAAAATATGGAGGTTGGATTCCCCAGTACTACGGGCTTGGAGGTTGAAGCCAGTAGGACTTTGAACGGGAAATAAATATGAAATAAAGTATTATATGTGCAAGCTTGATAATGTTGTGATTTTAATTCTAATGTCAATCCTTGTGTTCCCAATCAATTGCAGTGCTGGATTGATTTAATATTTGCATCTCAAGTGCTACCATTAGTAAGTAAGCCCTTTGCGAGACCTCCTTGGTACAAGTAACCTGCGGTTTGCATTTAGCCATTTACGGGCTTGATGGAAGGGTAATCGGAGCAATTGAATATAGATTAGGGTTTTTTGGCGTCCGCAACTCTCGCGGCCGTGAAGGCCCAAAAGCTTTGATGGAAGTAAGCTGCGATTGACGGAATTGCAAAGAATCCTATCAAGCAGAACGTAACCGGATCGGAGCGCGCAAACGCAAGGCAATTGAATAGCAACATAGCTTGCGATCAGCATTTGCGAGCCCGGACCTCTAAAACGTAGCAATTGCATGAGGTCCTTTTATTACTGTTAAGTCCAAAAAAAAAAACAAGCACAGAGGCTATCGATTTTTATTTCAAACACTTTTTTGCAACAAATAAAATATTAATTTCAAAATAACTACATTGTAGATGTTAACATTAAACTGCACTTTCTTTTTCTTTTTTGTATTAGATTCCTCTTTTGTCGATGATAACCCTCTGATTCTTGGTGATGTTATGCCAGGATACTTCAGTTTTGATGGGAATTGTTCCAAAGGTGACCCTCTTCTCCCCTCTTCTCCCCTCTTCTCCCCTCTTCTCCCCTCTTCTCCCCTCTTCTCCCCTCTTCTCCCCTCTTCTCCCCTCTTCTCCCCTCTTCTCCCCTCTTCTCCCCTCTTCTCCCCTCTTCTCCCCTCTTCTCCCCTCTTCTCCCCTCTTCTCCCCTCTTCTATATCCTTTTTCACTATAGTGCATTTTAAAACTATTTTTTTTTTTTTATGTACAAACTATTTAAAACCATATGTAGCTTGAACTAAAAGGGTCTTTATTTTATTATTTCTGAATTTACTGTATCAGTTCCTCTTCTCTTAACTTCCCTGTAGACCACTCTACTTTGGGCCTGGATTAAAATAATAAATTGACCAGTCTAGGTTCTTGTTCAGATGGAGCATGCTCAGCAAAAGGGATGGGGGTTATGGTCACACCTACCCAGCAGACCTTTCAGATTCTTTTGATCCCTTCACCAAGACCGCTGAGGTTTCTAAATGCCCTTACTCAGATGTAGTATTTAAAAAAATAAATAATATGAACTCTGACTCCGTATTATAAAAATCAGGGACGGCTTTAATTGCTGTTGTAATTCATAACAGGTTCAATAGATATATTTAAACTTGAACTTATAACATTCTGTAACAGTTTGTGTGTCTTCTGGATTTTGTATAAATTAGTAGGTTTCATCTGCAAGATATCATAACAGCCACTTCATTATTATCTTCTCTAGGAATGTTGACATATATAGATGACATTTATTTTCTAGATAGTATTCCTCCCCTTTGATTAGGAGCATATACACACTTCATTAATTGTACAGGATCATGGCAGCCATTTTATTTACTATGGACTCATAGATATCTTCCATGTATATATTAATCTTCTCTCAGTCACTGATAGCTGGGTTACCTCACTTTTCTCCTGTGAGAAGAATCAGACTGCATTCAAACTGGCTTTTCCTCGGACAGTTGAGTTTGTTACTTATGTAATGTGTCTGTTACAGATCACCTTATAACTTTCTAAGTCTTTTTTTTAACTCGTTATCAACTGCACACAATTAAACACAGTAATAAACATAATATATTACATAACTATAAAACATACTGTAAAAATCCTGCGCCCAGTCCCCCAACCACATAAATAAGTCCAAAGGACTGGTGGTCAGGGGAATCTTGACACTATGGTAATGCATGTAGTGATTACTTCTGCCCTATATCACTGTGTGGGGCCCAAGAGGCACCTGCAAGGAGGTTTTACCTTCAATTGCTATGTGCATAGCGGCTGGGGCCAATAACCTGACTGGTGTGGTCAATGACATTATAGCCGTTCCGGCTTCCAAGCTCCATAATGGTCCAGCCTTCAGGCAGAACTTGCCACTCGTTTTTATAAGGCACAGGAAGATGGAGAAAAGCAGCTCTGCTTAGAAGGAAATGTAATGTTTTCTTAATATTTTATTTTAAACTGCATAATAAACTCTGCCCAATAAACACACAAGCTTTACGTGTAAATAAAATAGTGATCCTGTAATCAATCCCTTTGACCTTGCATGCCATATGTCAATAGTTCAAAATCTTGTTCTGCCACCATAGAGACTTTTATTACTATTTTTTTTTTTTATTATTTTTTTTACTATGGTTTTGAAACTCGAATTTAAAAATACATCTCTGGATAATTTATAACTTGCAGATGTTGTATGTAATGCAATTAACTTTATTCAAAAGGTTCTGGTTCTTGGATAACAAAATATTTTTTATGCAATAGATTATACAGAATTGGGGAATTCCATTTAGTTTGCCTGTCTGCGGTTTGAGGGCAGGGTAAACCTATCGTGTTTACTCTCCCATTGTCGTATTGTCAAGGAGCTATTTGAAGAGAACATTTTAAGTTAATTCAGATCTGTATTCACTGTTCTTCCCACTTCTCCGTGGTTTAATGACGGACCATTTTTTGTTTCTAAAGATTATAAAGCAAAATGTAACACTATAGCAAACAATAAAGGCTGCCATTTATTTTAAATATATTTATAGTGGTCTATTTTAAAGAATTGAACGTAATAATTTTACAAAACACTTCTGTGGACCTTTTATAAGGCTAAATCTATTCTTGCAAGTAAGAAAGATAAATATGCAGTCTGCAGCCCAGTGTGCAACAGGTTTCCTATAGATATCCTTTTGCAAGCGGACTTCCAGAAACCATGGATAGTCAATAGTTTCACCTGGCCTAGGCAGGGATATTTCCCCCTTCACATTATTCATGTATATTAGTCGCTAACTTTAAACATTTTCTTTACCAATCGTAAATTTTGTTCTTCAATTAATATAATTTTACTCCACCATGACTTTTTAACCCCCACCCCCATTGCTACATGAGTTAGTTATACATATAAGAGAGTTATTGCATGTGCTAAGGCACTCCTAATATTAAGGTACCAAAAAATGTAGATTTTAGAAACTGTAAAATCCAATTTTCTAGCTTTTTTTTTTTTGTTTCTTATCAGAATGATGATTACATATTCCATATTGTAGGCTAAGATCTATTGTGAATTTATCTTTAAATCTATGCTAGTTTTCATAGTTTTAGTATTTCAACACTTCACAAATTCATTGCATTAGATTCAAATCTCTCCCAGGATTTTTAGAAGACCACCATTGCTTAACAATTGTAAAAAAATAAATACATGGTCACATTGGACTTGGCCCCTGGGACGCAGGGATATAAGTTTCTTTGGAGATCAGATTCACTGTTTACTGGTTATATAAAGGGAACAACGTTGATAAAAATGAACAAATTCAGTGCTCTTAGAAAAAAGTTTAATATGTATTTTAAATTATTGTGCTGCTTAGCCTAAACTGTGTGTACAAGAGTTGTGGACAGGAAAGTGACCCCTTCCCCGAGCTGATAACATTTATTTTTATTTATAACACACCAACATATTCAGTAGCGCTGTACAGGGGGTAAGTACAAAGAAACAATATTTAACACATTGCAAAAATGGACCTGTGTTTGAGCTTAAGTGACATAATTGTTGCTGCGAATTGGTTCCAATCAGGAACACAATCTGGGATTTTCATTACCCAGAATGCTTTTTCATTCTGGTACAAAGGTAAAGCATTGTGGGATTTGAAATCCCAGGATGTGCACCTGATTGGAGCATTTTAGAGATTGCATCAGAAGTTTAGTGAAACTAGTAGCAATGGGGAGGGCTACAGTGTTACTCATGGTTTCTGTATGTGCAGGTTAGGTTTAGCTAAACGGCTATTGAAGGTCTCCTACACAGACTTGTGAGGAAATAACAATGGTCCTCTAACTATTGGAAACTAACAGGAACTAGATTTTTTTATTTAATTATTTTTAAAAATCCTATTCTGTGATTATTGTTTTTTTTTTGTTTTTTTTTAAGAAAAGCAAAATTCAGTGTTTAAACCTACTTTCAAACATCAACTTCTGAACCTCCAGTTAAGTTGCCTCCACTATTATGAGGCCTTCTGGGGATTGGAGCAACTCTGATCATTCAGGACAGCCTCGCATTCTCAAACTTCTAGCTAGACAGGAACAGATGCTCTGTATTTATTTGAGACTTTGGGCCATAATTAATTCCAAGCCCGTATCGGCACCGGTACACCCGCAAAGCCTGCATGCTTGAAATTCGGAGGAGTTGCAGAGCGATAAAATTAGCCAAGCCCGCAACAAATGTGGCCGACATCCAAACCCGTAAACCATTCTTGCGCACGTTGCATGGGTGTCCGTGAACATGATCAATTAGTCAAACCCGTAGTTACGGCTTTAGATGGAGCCAGTGGATTTGTAGCAATTTAATAGCGATTTGCAACCGTAACATTTCCAGATCAAAGGCTTAGCGGCAATGGAGTTCTGATTTTAGACAGCCCATAGGGTTTTTCCGCCTGTAACCCGCAGATCGTTTGTGGGTAGCTGTAAGAGGCCAATTTAATAGCCATAAGTCTAGCTGTCTCCTTTACGGGCTACAAGTTTTAACGTTGGGGAGAATTTAATAGGGCTGTTAGTGTGCTTTTGAAGGACCTAGACTTCAGCATTGTTTCCCAGTAAGAGCTGCCCCCACACCTTGATGATCTCATAAGGTCATAAGCTGCTCAACTGAAAGTTTATAAGTTGTTTGGAGGTTTTTGATATTTAATTTTAATCTTTTGAATAGCAATGTTGTTGAAGATTTAATAAAGGACAAATCTAATGCCCTAATATGCAAGTCTTGATTTTTGATGGTTGTTGGTGAAAGCTGTAGTTGTCTAACATTTCTTCTTGTTCTCCCTCAGCGGTCACTTCTTGTGGTGACCATCCTTTCAACGGGATGAACATGAATCTAAACATTGTTCCACGTCCATTTTTGCCAAACATGAACTTTGGAAGATTTCCCAATCCTGGGCTATTGCCACATGGCCACTTGGGAGGTTCACAAAGATTCACAATGAAGAGGCAGAACAGGCCAAGGGAGGGTTGGATTCATCCTTATCGTCCCCCAATGTATCCACCCAGGATCTACTGAACAAAGATAACTCATCCTATCTGTGATGTATACCATGGGCATATTGAAGTCTATATCTTTCTGCCTTGACCATATCTACCTCCTTTTTACTTTTGTGCCTTTTGGATACTGCCGATGCATGGCCTGGATCAATATCTACCGTTCTTGTCTGGTTTGGCATCAGAACTTTTAGTATTAAGTTATATGTGATAATTATTTTGAAGGCACTTTACAAATATTGCAGTGAACATATCCTGCCAAAAACATCCATTGTCGAGTCTCGATGTTAACTATGAAAATGGAACCTAGTTCCACACATACTCTTGGTTGAGAGACATTACATTTTTTCCATGTTTATATTTATAGCAAAGTGTCAAAAATGAATCTTCAGAGACATTTAGGGCATGGTTAGCAAATTTGCTTGAAGGCCTATGTTGAAGACCAGCTTTAATCTTTGGGAAAAGAAGCCAAAAAGTGCCTACACGTTTCTTTAGGCAACCAAAACGAATCTGTTCTTTTTTTACCAGCTGGTCTGAGAGTTTATGAGCAGTTCATCAGAACTAGTATGTTGTAGTTGACATCTTTGTTTTCATGCTCTATGCATTGAATGCAAGGATTGGTATTGTGTAGGATTTAGGCACAAAGGTTTATTTTTTGTACATTGTTTCATGTCCTTGTCTTTTTGAACGGACTTTAGAGAAAAAAATTATTTTAGATTTGCACTCATAGATTTTGCTGCTAAATGGCTATTTTTTCACTGTAGTATAGTTTGGTTAATAGCTATGCCAGTGATACATTGAAATGGTTTTTTGAAACGTGTTAATTTTCAGTGTTATTGGGATCTGAGTGTCCAAACTGGATGTGGCTGAAATGTGCCGTCCAGCAAGTGTGTATCAGGTCCAAAACGTTATATATGTAAGCAGTTTCATTGATTGGGACAGCACTGTGAATTGTATTTCTCAAAGGCACCAAAAATGTGCCAAGCAAAATCTCTGGTCTCTAAATGTATGAAGGCTTAGGGGACTTGTGTGTATAAACTGTGAAAAACCTGCACTTTAGCATATTTTTTATACTCACTTTTGTATTTTTGTATTTTTTTTGGTGTGTGATTTTCAATGTTTTCTTTTTCTTTCTTTCTTTCTTTCTTTCTTTCTTTGGTTTAAAAAAAAAAAAAAAAGAGGTTCTTGCAGCAGTAACTGATCATCTCAAATGGGTTCATCAGAACAGAGACCAATCTCCTAGGGTCACAAATTCATATTAAAGGGATATCGAAGGTTCCTAGATTTGCTAGGTATGTAATATACCTATGTATTTACATTAATGTACTTTGTTTTAAGACCTGTTTAAAAGCTCTGTTTTTACTGCCTAAAATCAAATGCATTTAGTCCTTGCAGAAGTCTACCCATTGACACTATAAAGTTCTGGATGTGTATTAGCCTATCAGGGACCACATCTCAAAACTAAAACGTGCTGTGGAGATATGTTCATTGATAGGCCAGGACACTACACTGCACATCCAGTACTACTCTGCAGTAGGTAGACCCATACAGGGACTATTTGTTTGTTTTTGCTGCCTAAAAACAGAGCTTTTAAGCACTTCTTAATAAAATAAAGTACATAACCATAAATAAATACATAGGTATATAACTAAGCTAGAGATATGGAAGATTTCTGAATTTTACCAATTCTGGGCCGCAGGTAAATGGAATAAATATTTTTAATTTCTTTAAAGATTGTCTAAATTCTTTGTGGAAGGAGCATCTCGCTCCCCTTTATTTTGTTAGGGATTTGAGAGCATATATAGTATAATATAAGTATTAATTCTGTGCAGGGCTAAGTAGGTATATAACACAGTGTGTAGTGCTATCACTTGTACTGCACTTCTTAGGCAGTGTTATTGTAGCTATATCAGTTGCTTTTTCAGTAATTTCTCAAATAATTTCAAATCTAACAGTTCTCCAACTTTTTCTAATTTAGTTCATGTAATAAAACATAGTTTATACCTATGGATTTTGTAGAGCTTTAACAATTAGTTTTATATATACAATCATGTAATCGGCCCTTACAGTTTATACCTGTTCTTTCTTCCTGTACATTAAACATATTCTGTAATGAAGCCAGGAGGAAGCCACTGGGATCTGGAGTCAGAACCGCTCATTGGAGGTAATGGATGTAAACTATGCCACTTTTGATGATGGCAATCCTGTAAAGTGATAACAATTTGCGTCACGCTGTAGCCAATGAGACAAAATCTTGATCAACCGGGAAACTGGTTCTATCTAACAGTCTCTATCTGATGTACAGCAGTTTTGGTGATGTCCAACTTGCAAATGGAGTTTGTTGGCATTATTGCATTTTGGGATTATAGAAGATTTGTGGTACTAAGGATGCGTGTGAGATTAAAATATTAACTTTTTTTGTTGTTAATTTAGGCAGCTCCTGGTAGTCCTAAAGTACCGTAACTTTTGCCAAATTTAGGTTTAAAACCTTTATTTACGCAGTCTGTCTGCTGCCTATAAATTGGAGCAGTATTTTACAGTATTTAGGTTATTCTTCATGTCCGTATTAATACAGGTTTCTCTGGCGTCCTAAAGTAGCAGTTTTTGATAATAGTTTGCTAGATCATAGCTTTTTGATATAGGGTTGACACCAACATGGGAATGCTAAGCACAGGTTGCAATTGAGATCTCCTCACTTTTGAAATATCCAAAACTGTTTTTAAAATTTAGCTTGGGTTGCACCAGCTGGTGCCGATGTAAAACTTGATCAAATTATTTTTTTTTTTTTTTTTTTTTTTACTAGCAACCTTCTAAAGGAATTGTCATGAACTTGTCCTAGATTTTGCATTTTTTAAGAAAATTAACACCATTAGTTTCTTACCAGTATCTTGTTAGTTCTCTTTTCTGTGTTTATTTGATTTATTGTACATTTGTAGGTCAGGACAAGGAGCGGGCAATCTAAACATGTATACATTATAGGGCAGTGTGCTGATTTTAAGAAATCATTTTATGGGGAGCATTGAAGCTCTTAAGTATAATTATAAAAGCTGACTGGAGGAGCCAGTGGTTCCAACAGCCAAGCGCATTCCCTTTTTTTGGAGACTGCCAAGAAATCTGCTGAGGGACGTGGTAAACCTAACATGAAGTCAATCCTAATGTGAATCTTCTATATTCTTTTAATCAGACAAGACCATTTTATAATGGTGTGTTTTCTCCTAAACCTTATCAGCCTTATTAAATTGCATTTCGGCAAATTTTAAAGGGCTCTATTTAAGCACAAAGCATATTTTTTTACAGAAGTTTTTAGTTAGTGAATACCTTGTTTTTGGATAGAAGTTCACTAACTAACAACTTCTGTAAAAAAAAAAATATGCTCTGTGCTTAAATTTGCCGAATCGCAATTTAATAAGGCTATAAGTTTCTAATCTTCATTACCACTAACCATTATCTGCTGCTTTTTGTTACTTTCCGGGACGTTGTTTATTTTTTGTTAAAACCTCTTTCCATGAACATTCCATGATGTATATTTTTTCACTTTGTTGTATTTACCACTTGGATGTTGCTGTGACTTGTCTTGTTACATATTTGTTTGTTTTTTGTTTATATGTTAAAATAAAAGGTGAATTTTTCTTACAATGTTTTATTATTGGTATTGGAAGCTGTGGGTGATTTATAGTTCCAAAAAAATAAAATAGCCTTTTCTAATATGCATGCACTCAACATTTTATAGCGCCCTCACCCTACATATATATTCCCTGTTCTCTCCACTTGTACAGCGCTACGGAATATGTTGGCGCGGTAGAAATCAACAATGATGATGATAATAATAATAACCTTGTTTTACTCTTAATGGTGACTTGTCCGCGACCCCCCCAATAAAGAAAATGCTAAATGGGCTTGAAAAAAATTAAGAAAATATTACTTAATGTCCGTTTTTTTTTTAGAACAGAGCCATTTCCAAAGGGAGAAGTGCCTGGTTGTAGGAACTGGAGGGGATGAGGGGGACAAATCCCCTCCGGATTTCTCAAGTGTTTGTGTATCCCCCAGAATTATTTTGATTCCTACACCCCTGGAGAAGTGCACCTTTAGTATCCGTAGATGTTACCATGACCTGTAAGCTCTTGTTCAGTGTATTAACTCGTTAGACTAGTTGACAAGACTGCTCCTTCTCTTGAAGCTTGCGAGGGAGCAGCATAGCAATTGAAAATAGTTCAGTATTGAATAATAATGGGCGAAACATTTATTATAAAATGGGGATTTATTATATTATAAATTCACCACCAGTGACAGCTGCAGTGGCGACAAGTGCGGATATTTTGCAACAAACCATTAAACAATCCGTAACCCTAAAAGTTTACCTAACCCTAACTCTTTGGTATTGGCACTGCTGGCGAATTTAAAAAGGGGAAGGACCCAAAATGGAGTAGCATGTGATACTTTTATTAATGTCTAAAGACGTTACAGTGCAAGCTTTGGCTCTACCAACCACAACCACCAATCCACCTAAATAGCCCTCCCTCTGTTCTTCGAACCCCATGTTTTTTTCAGTGCCATTTCTACCAATTTTAAATGGACTGTTGCTTTAAAGGTACAGATACGTTTTTTTTCCCCCAAACTATTTAAAAGGGAAGAAGTAAGATGCACGTGCCCATTCCTAATCCGTTTATCAGAGGCGTAATGTAGTGGTAAACTAAACAGGGAGACAAACATAAAAGATACATTTAGTGCAGATTCTTGTGGGAGAGCCTCAGGGACTATACATAAACTAAAAACAGGGATGGACCAAAACACCAATAACATAACCTGTCATAGAGATAGTGTATTTAAAAAAAAGAATTAGGAGCCTAGGACATGTCCACCCTGACTAAAAATACCTATAGAAATACAAGTAAAGACAAATGAATAAAAAAAAAAATTGTAAACCACTCTGTCGCATCTGCAATGATTTGTTTACTAAGTTAAAAAAAAATCAAACTGAGTAAGAGACCGTTAATGAGAACTTAAATTGTACAACTTGCCAAATTATACATAATTTAATTACAGGACCACAGCAGTTTGGCAACCATGTACTAAACTAACCATATCAGTAGCAAGCCATGGCCATAAAGCATTGTTTTGGAGAAATCTGATTTTTCATTAACATCATGTTCACAGAGCTGAATCATGAGGGAGTGTGTTTTTGGTAATACATGAAGAGAGGGCTGGGGAAAGAACATGGAGCCATTGCAAAGAGCACTGAATAAAACTGATATAGACACCTCACCCATTCCCTCTCACAAGAGCAGACCCCTGAAGGGTTAACATTTTGTCTTTCAGCTTGGCTAAAAATCACAGTTTTTCAGCTCAGCTAGAACCTGCCCACTTATATCATCCTTGAAACAGATTATCTCCCAATTATTTTCTCCAAGTTTTGTTTTTTATATATCCTGCCAACATTTAATGAGTGCGTGATCTCCTGGTGTACCTGGTACAAGACATGTTATGATTTATTGTTTTTTGCTTTTATAAGCTCTGCCAAAACTGTGTGCGTCGGCAGGCGCGCGCGTATTTCCAGGCAGGTTCCCAAGGACTCCAGGGCTACCCCAGCAGTCACCTAGTGTAATCCGTGAAATTCCCCAACACGCACCACATCTATAAATGCATTGTGGATCTCTCCAGGGTCCAGCCTTATTTGATTGTGATTTGGCCAATTGAATAGGGCTCTATATAAGCACACGGCATATTTTTTTTTACAGAAGTTTTTAGTTCGTGAACTTCTATCAAACAGCAAGGTCTTCACCAACTAAAAACTTCTGTAAAATATGCTGTGTGCTTATATAGAGCCCTATTCAATTGGCCGAATCGCAATTTAATAAGGCTGTACATTTTTAAACCCTTTTTTCCATTGTGCAGTGGTCCTTTTTTAATAACTTCTGCTCCAAGAGTTCGGTTTTTAAATGTGACACATGATATGAGTTTCTGAAAGCCCATAGAAAATTGATGGGACAGGGTCATGATCATGAAAAACTGTCAATACATTGATTTACTGTAGAAAAAATAGCCATTCTTGAGATCACAAATGAATTAGGCAGTTCCTGTATGGTAATTTGCATCTCAGAGCACTTGAAGGTGGGGAAGGATCTAGCAACATGATAACATTAGGGATACTGTTTTGGCCATAATAGACAGACAAGCAGACTAATAATAATTTAGCACACAAAAGCAACAAATTGGTAACCACAAACCACTCAATTTGTATAGTAATATATAAATACAGTTTCATTTTATTATCCTTTTATTTGTAACACCCAAACATATTCCATACCACAATGTGGAGGTTAAAGGCCAACTCTGGTGTGAAATAGCACACTATCACATGTTAAATTATCCATTTTGTTTCAATTACACTAATAACCGTAAAAAAAAAAAATCCAGCATCACAATTAAGTTTATATTTCTGCTAACGTTCAGTTTGTGTTAGTGTTATGTTTGTTTTTGGAGTTCATATAAAACATAAAAAGGGTCGTCCTTTTTAAATTAACAATAAATTTGCCAGCTGTGGCAGCAGCAGTGGCGGATACCAACCGCTAGATGGCGCTGCCGAATTTTCAGTGCCTATACCATAGAGTTAGGGTTAGGTAAACTGTTAGGGTAACCTTCTAAGCGTACAACTTGTCTGAAATGTCGGCATCACTGCAAAATATCTGCAGCGGTCACTGGTGGTTAACATTCATATTGCTTGGAACCCATCGACAGCGTTAAATGAGGTATAGCTGTATTTGCAAGCTGCCTCTGCTGAGCTCCTGTGCTGAAATCTTGGCATCAACAAATCCTTCTCAAGCTCATGCTCATTGCCTCATTGACCTAATCTACCCATCTCGCCTCTGTCGTCCCATATAGCAACTTATTTGTTTCCAAGGAGCATAACTCTAGACTCGAAGAAAAAGTCAAATGTTACTTGCAGCTCAATTGTTTTATCACCCCAGCATGGAAATCCCCCTCACCACACCATAACAGATGGCTCTGTGCCAGCGCAGTACTGAATGTTCGTTCCTCATTCCAGACCACAATGTTGTTTTACTTTTAACATCGTTGCTTTTTAGCTAAATATACGTCAGTGTTTTTTTTTCATTAATAAAAACTACACAAACCCGATGATTAGCAGATTTCTGCATTATTTGAGCATTTGTCAAAACGTTATAAAGAGCCATTAGAATATCCAATCTGGTCAAAACTATTAGTGCAATTTCAAAATGTACAAAAGGAATAATTATTTGTCCATTATATGACTCAACACGCTTAAATGTTGGATTTAAACACTGCTGTTTATAATAATTTTTTACTTCCCTTTACGGCGTATTTTTTGATTTTTAATTTCTAAAAATAAAGTTTTCATAAAATAAATTATCTTCTGATATTGAGGTGTTAAGCACCAGGAATCTCCATTAAAGTCGAGACTAAGTTTATATAATTCACTATTAGTTTTTTTTTTTTTATTCTGTATCGGAAACATTAATCCCTTTGCACCACACAAAGATAACATAAACAGCGTCTCATATATCTGAGAATGCTGTGACTCATCCGTCTTGCGCTCTCGCTTCCTTCCTGCGTTGTTACTGTGATCGCGCTAACACTAAGCAATGAACTTTCCCCAACACTCATGCACCAATAATAAATATCCTGTTTTGACTGGCTGGTCACAATAACTCTCCTATATTATCCTTAAAACAAAACCTAGAACAAATGTCTACAAGCTATATCTCTTTAGTCGCATATGTTTTACTACAGATCAAAAAATAGTTCTGGTGATTTCCAACTGTGGACTTGGTTGCCCAGGGACACTCTCCATGCAGCTGGAGTATACCAACACCATCCCTGACTTTTGGGCTAGATTACAGCTCTATACTCAAATCAGTATCAGTTTGCTTAAATAAAGTTGTATTGGCCAACAAAAGTGAGTACACCCCTAAGTGGAAATGTCAAAATTGGGCCCAAAGTGTCTATATTTTGTGTGGGCACCATTATTTTCCTGCACTGCCTTAACCCTCATGGGCATGGAGTTCACCAGAGCTTCACAGGTTGCCACTGGAGTCCCCTTCCACTCCTCCATGATGACATCACAGAGCTGGTGGATGTTGGAGAACTTGCATTTCCCCACCATCCATTTGAGGATGCCCCACAGATGCTCAATAGGGTTTAGGTCTGGAGACATGCTTGGCCAGTCCATCACCTTTACCTTCAGCTTATTTAGCAAGGCAGTGGTCACCTTGGAAGTGTGTTTGGGGTCGTTATCATGTTGGAATACTGCCCTGCGGCCCAGTCTCCGAAGGGTGGGGATCATGCTCTGCTTCAGTATGTCAAAGTACATGTTGGCATTCATGGCTCTCTCAATGAGCTGTAGCTCCCCAGTGCCGGCAGCACTCATGCAGGCCCAGACCATGACACTCCCACCACCATGCTTGACTGTAGGCAAGACACACTTGTCTTTGTATTCCTCACCTGGTTGCTGCCACACACGCTTGACACCATCTGAACCAAATACGTTTTTTTTCTTGGTCTCATCGGACCACATGACATGGTTCCAGTAATCCATGTCCTTAGTCTGCTTGTCTTCAGCAAACTGTTTGCAGGCTTTCTTGTGCATCTTCTTTATAAGAGGCTTCCTTCTGTGATGACAGTCATGCAGACCAATTTGATGCTGTGTGCGGCGTATGGTCTGAGCACTGACAGGCTGACCCCCCACCACTTCAACCTCTGCAGCAATGGTGGCAGCACTCGCACGTCTATTTCCCAAAGACAACCTCTGGATATGATGCTGAGCATGTGCACTCAACTTCTTTGAGTGAGGGGTGTACTCACTTTTGTGAGATACTGTATATATTTCTGCCATGCTGTTGTGTTGCTAACCTGGGCAGTGTCCCTGTAAGTTGTTGTCAAGCGTTAGCAACTATTTAGTTTTACACAACACTGTTTTATTATTTATACAAGATGGCTGCACTCTGGTTATGTTATCTGAGGGAATTGTGTGGGTCAGTGTCAGATCAGTACCTCCTGCTCACTAACATCAAACATGAGGTGTCCCCTACCTGGGCTGCCTCAGATGTTCAGTGCCCCACGGAGCTTCTCTGTCTCTACTGCTTGTGAGTGCACCTGTTGTTTTAGAAATGTGTATTTTTGTAAGTTTTTATTGTGTTACACATATATTTAAGGACACTTTCTGTCATGATTTTCACTGATTTCCATTCCAGCTCAATATCCTTGTGATCCCTGTGTAAACCGGAAAAATCACCTGGAACTAGAGGCTTACCAGAGGAAGGGAGCTGCTGTGTATACATTTTATATGACAATAACATTGAGAAGGATAGCATTAATTTAGATAAATTGAGAATAATAACATTAAGTAAAATACAAACATATACATCATTCAATACTGTACAAATGCACAATTTAAATGTATACATTTAGGGGCGGGGCTACCAGGCACACTGAGCAGGCGTGCCATTGAAGAGCTCTGCTCTTAGAAGTGCTCAATTTTTATTTTTTGGGTGGATATTCACCACAATCAACCCCTACCTCGCACCCATTTCACCTGCTTCGCCCGCTGAGCAGATAGATGTGACACAAGGAGGGGGAAGGTTCTGCAACATTTTGGGAGCCACGAGGTTCCAGGCCTACAAGGGCCTAGGAAGCTACTGCAGAACTCGACGCAGTGCCCGGCTCACCCCTGGCCCAGAGTTACAAAAGCAATGGAGGAAGACCCTTGCAAATCGGAGGCCCCAGCCCTGCTCCCGACTCGTCACTCTCCACAGACCCTAACGCTCTCTACAGACAAGGTGAAGTGACGGGGCGAAACGACGGGAGCTGCCCCCCGTGGCCCGGGCGGGGACCAGAACAATCCAACCACCCCTGCACCATCTGCGGACCCGTCTACCGGCCTGTGAGTCCCTGAGGAAGCTCTCCGGGAGCCAGGTGAGCCCTTAATGGGGCTGTGCGGCAGCACAGGAAAGAGGAGAGAGAAGGGGAGCCGGGCCTAGAGACACAGACCCGGCATAGCCGCCATCTTGGAGCGCTGGCCCAGCAAGCCAGTACACCTGAACTTTTGAGGGCAGTTTACAACAAAATGTTCTCTGAGGCCCATGATACCAAGAACTTTCTACACGCATTTCAATGCAAACTTTCCCCAGCACCCTACAGCTCTAACCCTTCTCAAACACTTAAGGAAGGGAAAGGTTGGGCATAAAATACCCAGCATAAGAGTAAAAGTGAAATGGTGCCTCCCAAGCCCTACTCCCCTTAATTAATCCCCTTATTTAATCTTTAAAATACTTTGTGCTTGGACTTTGTACCTCCTAACTAAGGGCCCTTCTGGACTGATAAAGAGGGACATAGTTGGACAATTATTAAGTATAACATTTCAACTATGAAATAATCTGTTTATACAACATCATGGGGATGTGCAGGGTAAGTAAGAGGCATAATACAATACTGCTACCCGCTGTCCAATTTTAAAACTCTCACACAACAAATACCTGTGACAGCAGCAAGCTGCTGGAGCCTTTTATAAAAATAATTGTGGCGTATTTATTTACTCTTCCAGATCCTGCAAGGGGTTAGCAACAATTTCAGCTTAGTACCCACCTTAGGGTGCTGCCTTTTAAGGTAAACTGTGACTCTGGATATTTGTACTCCCTATCTCTATGCCCAAGCAGAAGTAATCCTTTTGTGCCCAGACATTATTTTCATCTTCAGTTCCATTTTTTTCTTACCAGACTTGAATTTTATATTGTTTTTTTTTTGCCTCGCAAAAAGGTAAATGATTGATCAACAACACAGAGATTGACATTAAGTGACTGAGCAGAGCTGGAAATCCCTAGTCCAACTGCATACACAGCAATCTAACACTACTACCTGCTGAAAATGTTTACCCGTATAGTAAATGAGCAATGTCTCTCAAAGTTGACCTGGCTATGCAGGGGGCCATACTGACTTGATAAGTATACTGATGGTGTAAGCATATACAGGTAGAGCATGCTGGGTTAAAGGATATAACTCAGGACAATTGACAGCCTCTCCAGCTCAATCCTTTTCTACAACGTATTCTTTTAATTACTGCTGGGTTATTGGCACTGCAAGCATGAAGAAAGGGAAAAATAAGAAGGGTTTGCATGCAAAGCGCATCATTACGGACCATTTTGGACCTCCAGAAGCAATCAACAACCCGTCCCATGCTTCCCACTCAGAACAGTCGGAAAATTCAGATTCCAAGGGGCAAGCGGTGGCCCTGCCTCAGCAACATATGCATCTTTTGCCCGAATCAATGACAATGAAACAGGAAATGTTTATGGCCCTTTTTACAAAAACGGTAGATTCTCTTAAAAAAGGACATTGGTGATCTTGGGCCAAGAACCCAACTACTTGAAGAAACCTCGGACAACATTGTGGAAGCGCAAGAGAGAGACAGGGCTGAGATTGGGTAGAACTGATCACACATTTCCGTTCTCAAGAAGAAATTGAAGGATTTAGAAAACCGCTCCAGGTGTCACAATTTAAGGATTTGAAGCGTACCTAGGGCAGTCCAAGACCTGATGCAGTACTTGAAAGCAACCATCAGTAGCATCATACCGGATGTCACAGAATCAGTCTGAGAAATGGAAAGGGCCCACAGGGCTCTTCAAGAAATCAGAACTTGCCAAAGGATGTTATCATTAGATTTCTGAGGCAAAGATCAAGGGACCTTATCTTATCAGCTTCCAGGAAGATGATGTTATTAAAGGCCCAGACAACGCAGTGCTACAAATATATTCTGATTTATCTCCTATCACTCTGGCCAGATGGAGAGAGATGAAGCCGGCACTGGAAGTTCTGATCCGACATAAAATACAGTATAGATGGAGCTTCACATTTGCTTTGCGGTTTCAGCATAAGGGCAGCTTGTATTCGGGACAGCTCCTTGGAGGATAGTCAAGAGCTTCTCAAGAGTCTCCATTTGCTATGGGATGAGGAGCTAAACGAGACCCAAGCTCTCACGCCCAGTCGCTTCCCATCAGGCAATGGCAGGAAGTTCCACATGGGGGCAATCTCTCTCAGCGCCCCTCCCAGGGCGGACTGTATTTGCAAGGACCTTCCATCTCAACAAATCCTACTTGAGACTGATATATCAGAGTTTTGGAACACTTCTGTAATTGTGACTACCTTTAGACGGCTGTTGATCGTTGATTGTTTACTATGTTTATCTTTTTAAGATGGTTGAGGTTTGATGGAGCTTAAAAGTCTATATCTCAATGCTCTAATATGCACTTAGGGACTATGTCCAGAATGAATACATTTTCAATGTGTAGAAGGGACCTCAAAGGATAAGTACTGAAGCTCTAAGTAATTCATATTGCTTTATATCCAGTAACCCTATTCAATGCCGGCATTAAAAGTTTTCTTAAATCAGGCCAGTGCCGGCCCCCCATAGCGTGGCCCTCTGGAACTTAATCCCCCCCCTCCGACACGTAATTTAACCACGTTTTTTGTTCCCCCTCCTCTTGAGGGTAGTTTGGAAGTATGATTAATCCATCCTCTTCCCCTGATACCGCCACTGTATTTATGCGGCTATGGAAGTTATGTTTATTAAACTGTTTATTAGTTTAGATCCTACTTGAGATTAATATATATTAGTGTTTTAGTACAATTCTGTAATTGCAACTACCTCTAGACGGCTGTTGATTATTTATTGTCTACTGGTTTATCTTTTTTTTAGATTTTTGAAGTTTGATGGAGCTTAAATGTCTATATCTCAATGCCCTATTGTGCACATAGGAATCATGTCCAGCATAAATAACTTTTTAGTGTGTAGAAAGTCTGGCCCATAAAAGTTCTCCCCTGCCCTCCCCCCATCCGACCTGTATTTTAATTAAGTTTCCTGTTACCCCTCCTATTGAGGGTAGTCTGGAGGTATGGTTAGTCCATCCTCCTCCCTCGATGATGCCCCGATCATTTTGTTTTGTGTATCTCATTTGAAATGTGAATGTTTAAGGTTATCTTCTTTTTTTTCCCCCTCCCTTTCTCTACCCCTTTCGTTTATTTTTGGCAAGCAACATCCTTACTCCATTTTACTTGAGCTTATTAGGGCTAACAAGCTCGGGTTGCGGGCTCCGCTTAGCCTCCCCGCCCCGCAGGGTTTGGATCTGAAGACGGGAGAGTCAACTCCTGTTGAGAGTTATTAGATAAACTACACTATTCCTTTTTTTTCGAGACTTGCCCCGGTGGGGTGGTGAGGCCGGTGGGACCCCGGACCTAAGTTGATCTGGATTAAGGGTAGCTTGCCAATCTTTGCGTCTTTGTTATTTTCCTTTTTGATCTGTGTATTTCTGTATTTATCCTCTCAATTTGATCTGAACATTTATATATTCACCTTGTCAGTCTGATACCTTTTGATATATAAAAGCTATCATAACCCCAATTTTTCTAACACTTGTGGCCCAATATATTGATGGACTATGACAATAATATGAAGGTGGAGTCTTGTTCATATTATAGGAAAATCCAGGCCATGTATATAATATGGACAATATAATGACCACAGTGAATTTGTATTATTTGTAACCTAATGAACATATATCACATAAGAGTGAAATATAAGGAGTATATTATATTCATACTCTTTATGTCCATAAAGAAGAGTGTCCAATATGATTGAATTAATTTTATCTTATATGACTAAAATAGGACTATAATATGGATTGTACAATAGGCTCTCCAAGGTTATGGAAATAAGGGATATATGATACTAGCGACTTGCCCGTAAAAAATGACGGGGCAATAAAATTGTAAGGCAGGTAATGCTGTTTGCCAGAGACATTAATTTTTTTGGTGATGTGAGATCCTTCGGCGCTCATTGCGAGGCTCTTGGTTGTAGTTTTTTTTTTTATCAGAGGCGCTTTTGCTGTCATTGTAAGATCGGCAAGGCTGTCCCCTGGTGTAGTTTGTGTGCTATGAGACGCTTTTTTTTTTTGTGTATATGTATTTTTGTATGCTAATTAAATAATTAATAAATGAATATACTTTACCTATTTGTAAGTAATATATGCAGGAAGCATTGTGCTGAAGAGCTGACAATCTGTTTTGATGTTCCTGCAGCATGTAATGTAGGTTTGCACTGTTGTTGAGCTGAGGTGTAAGTGTCAGCAATGTGTGCAGTGTGTAGTGTAAATATGCTGCGTGCGCGAGGGGAAGCCGTTAGGGTAGCTTGTACTTCCGCATTTTGTAAGTTAGTGTTGTAAAATGGCGGTGAATGTGTATGTGGTACGTGGGTGTGGATGATTTAGCGTCCTTGCTAAAAGTTTATCTTTACCTCGTACGGCTTTTTGGAAAAGCCGTATGTGGTTGGTGGTATTTTGCGGCTTTAGGGTCCTGTAGCCACGTTTTCGTTTTTTTCGGCGGCCATTTTTTCTCTTACTTAGGGGATTTTCTTGTGTCTAAAGTCGGTAATTTGGACTTAAACTTAGGTGTAAGTTCACTTGCAGAGGTAATGTTTTCAGCTGTGCGCGGATCAGCCGTTAAGGTCGTATTTTTGCGAGTTCATAATGTTTTTTTTTCGTAGTCCCGCGGCTCCTATTTTTTTGTTTAAGTCCGTATTTAGTCATTGCGTGTTTTGTGTTTTTTTCCAAGTCCCGCTTCTGTGGGTGTTTGCAACCGCTTGTGAGGCGCCGTAGAGCCTCCACCTCCGCAAATGCGGCCCCTCGCCTTTTTTATCGTATATATAAGCTATTCGGTTTTAATCTTTATGTCTCCATGGTAACGGAATGGCTTAAATAGTCCTCTGTTTGCCTTGTCGGTAACCCCTGAAGAAATTGTTTAGAAACGCGCGTCGGGTTGCACGTTACGTGACGCCGCAACGCTGACCTATGACGTCAGTACTGGACGCGTAGGCAACATTTGTGGAGCTAGGAGCTGCGGCTCTTTCCCGTATGGACCTACAGCCTTACCAATTGACTTTATAAGTCCTCATTTCCTTCTCCAGAGCACTAGTATTTAGAACAATATGGAATAATAAGGAATACTATGCTAATTAGTTAAATCAGGAATGTGCACGCCACATTCTTTTATAATAGGAAGCTCCTATGCATTGGTAGTTTTAGGAGTGGTCTTATATAATTACTATGACCTTTTGCATTCACTATCAGCATTTTATGTATTCCTATAGACCACCTTATCTTATCATCTGACAGTTAGCACTTTGATATATTCATTCATTTTTTGATATATCCATTGGGTATTTGGCACCTTAATATCCATCATATTTACGATTATGTGATTTAGCATGATCATTATTTGCACTTAGCACTGTTCACTTTTTTTCACTTTGTGCAATATTTATCACAGCAATTTTCCCACAGCTGTTTACAGCACCTAGCACTTTATAGCTGGATCACATATTCAGTGCCCTTATAGGATTATTTACTAATATATATAGTGGCATATTGAGTCCCATCCACTCCTTATCTAATTTCATGTGACGTCAGAGTATTTAGATTTTAATTTTGAGTTTTAATCAAATCATTAAACTCTAAGTTTTATTATGTATTATTCTCTATATTACAATTAGGCCCTAGGGTGTGCACCATGTAAAGGGGATATGCTTTACTACCTTTTTCTACTGTTGTTTTCTCTCCCTGTTTAGTTATTAATTGGTGTTATTCTTTTTTCTTTTATCTCTTCACTTCTTTTCTCTAGTTTTTTATTTATGTTTTTGTTTTCTCCCTTTTTCTTTTAGAATACTTTACCTTGTTTTCTTGAGTATTATTAAGCTCCCGGTTTCATATATTGGGAAAGTTTAAGTTTAGACTTGAGGAGGGAACTCCTCTCTATGTTAATCACAGAAAATTATAAAAAAAATGTAAGAAGGCAGCAGATAATCCACAGATTTGATGAGCCTAAATATCCAGGGTTGACATAACATTCATGTATATTTAATGTATATTTAATACTATTGTTGAATCTGTATATTTTTCAATTTGATTTGCTATTGCTTATTGTGTATTGTTTTCAAAAAGAATGGAACAAAAAAATAAATTAAAACATTTATATTACCCAAAAAAGACCTAAAATATCTCATTAGGTGGTTTTTCAACCTTTTGTCCACTAGATGGAGCTTTGAGGCTCCACACTTTTTACTCTGACATAACTCCTGATCAGTGGGGTTACTCTGGGTTGATGTTCAGGGGTTATAACTAGGTTGCTGGGGATTATTACAGGATGTTGCATCACATCCAGGTGTAAATTGGTAGGTGGATGAGATTTAAATTACCTAAATTACCTGAAATTAAATAAATAGAGAACTAATTGTTGGCTAATTTAAATGAAATTATATATGCCACTTTGGATGCTTTGCATTAGTAAGGACATATTTTTTATTAGATATAAGGCTTTATTATATTCTTCAATGCTACAAAAGAGAATGAAGTGATTACAAAAACCTGCCTTAAATGGTCATGGAGGATTCCCTGTTTTTAATATTAAAATAATCTATGTAGTTATTGGCATATTTAAAGGGATATGGAAGGTTCCAATATGTTACTAGGTATATAATATTCATGTGTTTCTATTTACTTATGTATATTATTTTATTAAGAAATAGTCCCTGTATGGGTCTGCCCACTGCAGCGTATGCATACAGAGACCCTATGGTTGGGTATGTAGTGTCTCATACTAACCAATGAGTGACCATCTCTCAATAACAGTCTGCAACATGATGCTGAGATGTGGTCCCTGATAGGCTATGACACTTCACTGCATATCCAGCCCTACATATGCAGCAGAGGGCAGATCCATAGAGGGATTGTTTCACAGAGCGTATAAGAATGAATTAATAAAATAAAGTACATAAAAGTAAATAGATACACAGGGATATTATATATCTCGTAACATCCAGGAACCTTCCATATCCTTTTAAACACAAGTGTTTAAAGGGATATGATTTTTTTTCTTTCTTGCATCAGACAGAAAGTATATTGTAATGTATTATAGTGTATTATTTTCTCAAATAAACGACCGCATAGAATGTAACTGTGAATCAAAATTGGTACCAGTTTTATATTTTCATTTATGCCAATGGTTGTTCTTATTTTGGCACTTTATTGCTCTTTTGACTTGATATTTGTAGTTTGGCTGTTTAATAGTAATACATTACAGACCCTTACCCCAGTGTAATTGAGGTACTTGTAGTTGCCGCAATATAAATTATGCAATTTTTTCTCAGTATTCTAAACTCTTGGCTGTGGAGCTGACACTCATTTGATGTTATATCAGAAAGAGGAACAATGTGTAAGGAGACAATTCCTCTTTCTAAGTGCTTAGTAATATATCAACTAGCGTATTAATCATGAGGGGATTATACATGTACTTATTTTGTACTTAGATTGCCTTGGAGTCCAAACCATAGCCTTAGGTGTGGTAAATTGTAAAATACTTTGTGTTTATATATGAATAAGGGAGGTTATATGGCCACATTGACATATTATGACAGATAGTGACGTATGTTTTTCCAAATAATACACATTTGCACAGGCTGTATGAGGAAATTATCACAATAATTTTATTGCTGAAAAGAGGTCGCCAACTAATGTTATAATAAAGGAGGAAGAACGTCCCTGACTTCAATAGAAGGCAAGTTATTGGACTCATTGGTAGGAACAGAGACTGCAGGGGTACATTTAATAGATGACAGTCTGTTGTCTGACCCTGTGGAGGCAAAATTACCTCCCATTTTGTCATTAATACATCCCCTACCCCAAAATTAGCATATTGAGCCTTACATTAGCTGTATAACTCAGCAATGATTTACGTTAGATAATAGAGGCTAGTACAACATATAAACATTTTTTTATGCAATCACCTTCCTATTGGGTTGACAGTGTCCCTTTAATCATGCATTAATCTTAAACAACATTGCTGATGATTTATAATGGCAATATTCCACATTAAACTCCCGAAACATTATTATTATTCAGGCTACCGCCACAGCAACATTTTGTTGCCACATGAGACCACTTTCCAGCAAGCTCCAGCCAATGAAGAGAACTATATTGATATAAAATTGTGTCTGAAATTTTAGTGCTGCCTAGTAGGCAAATACACTTCCCCTCATTGACCTTTCTAGAAATATATATATATATATATATATATATATATATATATATATATATATATATATATATATTAAAAGATTGGTTGTAGCACATTGTCCCATTGTCCAAAATACAGAGCACAACAGGTACACAACCCTTGCCCACTGGGTTTGATCTTTCTTGAGCAAAGACAATGGCTCAAAGGGTATCAATCATAGCACTTAGCCTGATCAAAGGGAGATCGGTTACAGTACTTGACACCACGTAACCTTTGTCAACTGAAATATTTAGTTTCAATTAACGCATGCTACGCATAGTTAACCTTATCTGATGTCTCAATCAGCGCATTCAGGCAGCCCGTACAAGTCTATGGAGCCGTAGCCAGTGGCGGGTTCGCACCCAGCTGGTGACAATTTAGGGATCTGTGATTTTGGTCACCTTGCTGTGGTCGGCCCTGACATAATAAAAAAACCATGGATTATTCTATTTCCAAGCCTTGTTCCGATTGATGCTTTCCTGTATCATTCTTCTAAGACCAAGTTAAGTATGAGGTCCTGTGGAGGACAACAGAGATATGTGACATATGATATACAGATTTTGATTCAATTATGAAGAAGGACCATCTAATCGTCTCTTTATATCTACCTAAAATCTTGGCTTAACAAATCCTCATAGTAGCCTTATGCGTATAAGTGAAGTATAAGTATTAGTGAAGATTGTAAGTAGATGATCCAGAACAGTACCATAGATAGATACATATATTTATGTAAATATTAATTCTATAATCCAGTTGAGTGTAGTCATCATAGGGTTGATACTGCGCTGCAATTCGTATAAAAGTATATATTGCCATGCACATAGTTCAACAAAGATTATAATCAAAAATGGAACTGCCCTTCCCTTTAAAGTACAATATTATTTGTAAGAACCGGAGTGTGACTATTTCCCAGATATCCACATTACCTCAAGCCACAAACCTCAGTGTGTACAAACCCACAGACCATCACCGCTGTGGTTAAACAGTTGGGATTGTGAAAACCTGGCTAATATAAATGAAGATATAATCATATGGCTAAAAGGTTGTGTAGAACCATACAGTGCTGTATTCAGGTTTCATTCTGCCCCAGACCCATTATAACCCATGGCCCACAAAAGTCAATGCTTAAAGACATATCTAAGTGTTCTGGATTCTGAATGCATCTGATAGAGGAGAATTAGTAATGTATGAAAACATTTTTTGCATGCAAAAATATCACAATAAACATTATCTCTTGAGTTTGCAAGCTGTTCATTTTCAGAGTTAACACCCCTGGATATCTTTGCTAAAATGAGCATAAAATTCACAACTAATTTTGGCCAATCACAGGTAGCTCATACATCAATCTGTGATAGCAGTTTGGGCAGGAAGGAATCATGGGATGTGTAGTCCTCTGCAGCAGGAAGCAGGTGGAGATCTCTGCACTGTGCTTCTGTTGGCTTGAATGTTAGTGAAGGGTTAGAATAGATACCCAAATGCAGTGTTTCTATTGGTAGGTACACTGTGCTTATATCAGCAGCTCTAGGGGTGTGGATACAAGTTTTATTTTTAAATAAAATAAATCTGTGTGTGTATAGAATGACTCCATGTAATATGTCTGTCTGATATAAGCAGCCGGTGTTAGATTAGAGAAAGGTGGTGCAAAAGTATAATCAAAATATTTAGATTTGTGTAAACAAAAATGGTATAAATAATCACTCAGGGGTAGGCATCCAACAACAGTTCATCATCCTTACAAATGAAGATCTAAAAGGTTGAACTTGATGGACTAAAAGTATTTTTTCAACCTCAATTACTATGTAACTAAGTTAGAGCAATAACCAAGTCCTCAAAATCCAACAGAACACTGATTTCTTCAAGACTCCTTGTCAGAAAAAATGTAACAGAGGGGCAGTAGTGGAAAATGGTCTAGAAAAATCAAAATAATTATTGAACATGCAAGATTTATTTAACACATATACAAGTTATTCTCACAACAGAATACAATATGGGACCTAAGAAAGTCTAAGGGAGAAACCTGTTAGATATTTTATGTTCATTCCATTCCCAGATTGTATGCTTTAATGTTCTATACATCTTTCATTTCACCATATTTCTTTTTATTTGCACATATTAAATATATTCCAAAGTATCCCAGTGGTGCTGTGTTTCCCAGTGATATCTTTGAAAAGAAAAAAAATCGGCTGAGAATTTTAAAAATGACAATACTTTAATCTTGAGACAGATCAGCAAAACTGAACTAACACTGGGATAACTGACGTGTCAGTATGAAGCAACTTTGTTAAAGGGACATTCTCACCTGAAGTTAGTTTAATCTTAAAGAGCATTAACAAACAGTCTCGACATTGTACTATTCTCTACAGTAAAACATTTCTGAGATATTCAACATTGAATGTGCAGCTCCTTTATCCCAATGTGCATTGAAATATGCTAATTGGTGTCTTAGAGGGCTTAATGAGTGTGGTGGAGAGGATCTAACTGCCTGATAACCTAAGGGATAGCTGACCATTTGCATAATAACACAGCAGAAAAAAAGCTGTTTAAGCCAGGAATTATTAAATTTAAAATCAAATAGCTAGTACAATGTATAGCTAGAGAATTATGAATAACTTATTTTGTGGGTGACAGAGTCCCTTTAAGGTTGATGTGTCTCTGGACTAACGAAGTGCATTTTAAAAAAATCTTAGAGGATTTTGTTTTCTATTCACTGTGCAAGATTCCCTTAGGGAAATTCAATATATTTCTATTTTAGTCTTTGGACACTTTCTTTTACGGTTGGACTTTTAGCTCCAGATTGGTTAAGATTGCAGGAATTTCAAGTGCAGTTATTTAGCTGTTATTGTTTTTTATGTCAATTGTGCCTACCCCTAGGTGAGGGGCCACTTGTACCCCAGTATTCTCCATCTAGGTCGTGCCTTTTGTGTTCAATATCTCAGCGCCCAGCAGATCACCTCTTAGGAGAACTCAGGACATCACAGGTTGTAATCTCGGCTCTAAGGTTACTGACTAAAAATAATAAACTCTGTTGCATCCCTTTGGTTAGGATTAGATCATACAAGAAATAGAATCAGACACCCCATTGGTTAGAATGCCATTGTCAGACTGCCAGTTTATTATTTCTTGCATAGATATATCACAAACACAAAGATTTTTACCCTACATGGCCGCCTCATCAGCTCCCCCCCCACCCCCCCATGAGGGGTCTGAATTCTTAGTGTGACCTCCTCACCCTGTCACTAGGCCATAAACTCCCCTACCATCCAAGATACACCAAAACCTGGGGATTATCTGGCCAGATCACTTTATATCTCAGACCTGTGTTTTGCTGTTAATCATAAAGGGATACGCCTCACCTATCTGAGGTCAGAGAGTAGATGCCTGACCGCTATGAGGGGCCATATACATTCCTGCAGAAACTTTGGGTTTACCCTTTGCTGTCCCACTAACACAATATGGCAGAAAACGTATCTCTGTTGGTTACTGGTATAATAACATTATTACTGTGCCCCCATATATTACAGTGTCCCCCATCATATAGAAAATCCCAACATTCATTATTGTGGCCCACACGTTACAGCAATACCCTGTCCATTTTAATAGTCTTGGATATTAACAACTCAGGGTGCCAAAGTCCCACATTGCTTGTGGGGTTCAGGGTTGTCCCAAAATCAGTCATGACATTGATATGTCCTATTTTTGATTATTTACAGAATCTTGAATCATTCACCCTTACTAAAAATAAAAAATAAAAACTTTTTGCTGATTAACTCATTGTTACTTTTTATCCTTGAGGCTGCTATATAAACCAATTGCTTACTATAGTAAAAACATATTTATCTGATATTATATAGGCTGTATGTATCGCCTCAGGGGCACCCCTTGTTTTCAATAGAATTTATATTTTTATAAATTCAAAATTGGTAGTTTTAGTTTTTACTTGGTGCAGTGAAGTACCACTATATTTCCCACAATGCTGTGTGGGAGTTGAGTTTTGCTAAAAATACCAGGAATTGACGCGCACATGCACAGGGTTAAAGTTTCAAAATATAAAGACAGAACAATGTATTTGTCTGATTGATTTAATTATTTGTTATATGTGCCTATATAATGGATTAAATCGTTAGTGTTAACAAATGTAATTGAAAAAAAATGTTGCATTTATTTTTATGTGGATAGCGCCATCAGCATGCACATTGAATTACAGAGACAAGGTACAATTACATGACACTATTAATGCATTTGAAGGGAATCTGTCATCCCAAAAGGAAGTTGATTTAATTTTAAAGAGCATTAAAAACTGGCTATACATTGTACTGGAAGTTTTTCTCTACAGTAAATAATTTCTGAAATATTTAGAATTGATTTTGTGATTCCTTTATGCTAATGTGAGGCTCAGTATACAAATATGCGGCTTAGAGTGCCTGATTAGGGTGGGAGAGGATCTAACTGCTATATATCAAATCAGAACCTTATTTTGAAGATCGGAGACAGCATGCAAATTGTAATCTATTTAGTATCAAAACAGCTAATTAATATGGGGAAGCTACAGTACCTTGCAAAAGTATTCACCCCCCTTGGCATTTTTCGTGTTTTGTTGCCTCAAAACCTAGAATTAACATGAATTGTTTTGAGGATTGGCATCATTTAATTTACAGAACATGCCCCCAACTTTGAAGATTGGACAAAATAACAAAAAAAGTCAATGTGCATAACTATTCACCCCCCCTAAAGTCAATACTTTGTAGAGCCACCTTTTGCGGTAATCACAGCTCCAAGTCGCTTTGGATAAGTCTCTATGAGCTTGCCCATTCCTCCTTGCAAAACTGCTCCAGCTCCTTCAAGTTGGATGGTTTGCGATTGTGAACAGCAATCTTTAAGTCTGACCACAGATTTTCTATTGGATTGAGGTCTGGGCTTTGACTAGGCCATTCCAACACATTTACATGTCCCAGGTGCCTTTTTGCAAACTCAAAATGTGCCATTTTGTTTTTTGCTGAAAGTAATGGCTTTCTTCTGGCCACTCTGCCATAAAGCCCAACTCTATGGAGTGTACAGCTTATTGTCGTCCTATGTACAGATACTCCAGCCTCTGCTGTGGACCTCTGCAGCTCCTCCAGGGTTACCTTAGGTCTCTGTGCTGCCTCTCTGATTAATGCCCTCCTTGCCCGGTCCATGAGTTTTGGTGGCGGCCGTCTCTTGGCAGGTTTGCTGCTGTGCCATGTTCTTTCCATTTGGTTATGATAGATTTGATGGTGCTCCTGGGGATCATTAAAGAATTGGATATTTTTTTATAATCTAACCATGACTTGTACTTCTCAACAACATTGTCCTTTACTTGTTTGGAGAATTCCTTGGTCTTCATGGCAGTGTTTGGTTAGTGGTGCCTCTTTCTTAGGTGTTGCAACTTTCTGAAGGTAATTGGTTGCACCAGAGCTTTTTATGGGCTTCATAACAAAGGGGGTGAATACATACGCACATGCCAATTTTCTGTTTTCTATTTCTAAAAAATAGTTTTATGTATATATTTTTCTCATTTCACTTCACCAATTTAGACTATTGTGTTCTGATCCATCACATAAAAATCAGATTAACAAAACATTGAACTTAAGGCTGTAACAGGGGCGGCCCGTCCATTGGGGCGTCGGGGCAAACGCCCTCCCTAATATTTTCGTGACCCTGCAATAAAAAAACACAATAATTTATTAGTAATAACCCAAAAACAATTAAATATAATGTGTACATCAGCATTCAAGTGTTATTATATTAATAAATGAAGCAAACTATTCCCTGGGACACTGTCACTTTAAGATAACCCCTTGCCCTTGTGTGTATACATTAACTGCTGCTGTGTATCTATTGTAGCTTTCCCTGCATCCCTGTGTGATCATATTACACTACACTGACTACACTAACCTTTAGACTCTATGAATCAATGAGGCCTTGCCCCTTGACCGTTAATGCATTCCGCCCACCAGCACAATGACGATATGCATGGGCAGTGATAAATGTATCAATTTCATGACTGACTGTCTTCCATCATTGACCAATCAATGATGGAAGGCTGTACAGTTGTCAGGAGAACAATCTAAACCCACCCAGACCGTTAGCTCCGAGCGCCCGCCAGCTAATAGGGCCTCGAGTTAACTTTTGATTGACATCCACAGTTAATAAAACCACCAGATTCCAGTCCCTTCCCTCTTTCTGTTTCTTGACCCTGCTCACGCTGAGACTTAGAGAGACCTCCCTGGCTGAAACTACTCACATCTGCCCAACCTAACAGTAAGTCTACCTGCCCTGGCCAAACCAAATCCCTAGTGCCCCTAATAAAAGGAAGGGTCCCCCCAGTTACACCACTATGCCTGCCTGGCCTGCCACCTACCCACCCACCAACTTACCTACCACCGACGACCGACCTAGGCCTGCAATGCCTGGGCAACCCCCAATCACCCCCGCCCGCAGTGCCAGTAGCCCCAAAAGACCTGACCTGTGCCACCCCCGATCACCCCGATGTAGCCTATGCTATGCCACCGCCCGATTACCCCGATCACGGTGATCGGGGTAATCGGGCGGTGAGCGGGGTGGCACAGGCCACATGGGGGTGATCGGATCATCCACAGGGGGCCTGTGCCACCCCTGATCACCTCCATGTGGCCTACGCGGCCACCGACCCAACTGACCCATGGCCTGACCCCACCCTGACCCAACTACCAAGCCACCTACCTACCTACCCCCCTGACCCAGTGACCACACCTGACCCCACCCTGACCCAACTACCAACCCACCTACCTACCTACCCCCCTGACCCAGTGACCACACCTGACCCCACCCTGACCCAACTACCAACCCACCTACCTACCCCCCTGACCACACCTGACCCCACCCTGACCTAACTACCAACCAACCTACCTGCCTATGTTAACACTACACTACAGTTAAACACAACACCCCCCCTATTTTTATTAAATTTTTAGAAGTAACAGGCAATGTATCTTTAACATTGCTTGCAGTAAAAAAAAAAAAAAAATGCCTGTCACTTTTAAAGATAAAATAAAAATAAGGGAAGGGAAAAACAAAAAACAATAATAAAAATAAAGTAAACAACAGCACATACTAAACTATAATAAAAATAAAGTAAACAACAGCACATACTTACCTGTCAAATTGACCCCTCCAGCGGTGGCCTTCTGCCCTGGATAGTCGTCGGGCATTCCCAATCAATTTTGATTGAAGCCCATGTCATTCCATAATCCAATCTTGATAGAAGCCCTTGTCTCCTCATCTTGATTGAAGCCATTGTCCATCCATTCTGGCCCATTGCAAGAGGCCTCCACCTAAAAAAAAACGACGCTCTAAAAAAAAACCCACAACAAACTAACGGAGCTCCTCCTACAAGGAGCTCCACCCGCGACTAATTGTTTTTTTCCCACGCTCCGCCTTTTATACTCATTTTTGAAGGGCTCTGATTGGCTGAAATTTTTTGATTGACATTGATTTCAACCAATGAGAGTCTTTAAAAAATTAGCAAATTAGCAAAGCAGGTATGGAAGCCTTTAAGGGCAAAAAAGGTTAGTGTGAACTTGTGTGACCCTGTATGTATTATACATATTACAGGGCTATTTATGTGATATACATGTTACAGGATAATATCCTGTAACATGTATAGCAAATAAATAGCACTGTAATATGTATAATAAATAATGTCTAATAGAAATACATGAGCAATATAATCAAATAATTAATAAAGTACGGTACATCAATTAATCAAATAATAAATATCAATTAATATATATTTTTTTATGTATGTTTATGTATACTTATGTATATTTTTTATGTGTGTGTGTGTGATTGATATTGATATATATATATATATATATTGATATATATATATATATATAATGATTGATATATATATATATTGATTGATATATATATATATATTGATTGATAGATATATTGATATATATATATATATATATATTGAGATATATATATATATATTTATATTTATATATTGATTGATTTATATATTGATTATTGATTGATATATATATATATATATATTGAGATATATATATATATATATATTTATATATTGATTGATTTATATATTGATTATTGATTGATATATATATATATATATATATATATTTATATATTGATTGATTTATATATTGATTATTGATTGATATATATATATATATATATATATATAATGATTGATATATATATATATATATTGATATATATATATATTTATATTGATATATATATATATATATTGATATATATATATTGATATATATATATATATATATTGATATATATATATATATATATATATTGATATATATATATATATATTGATATATATATATATATATATTGATATATATATATATATATATATATATTGATATATATATATATATATATATTGATATATATATTGTAAGTTTGCGAGTTTTCAATCTTGTGTCAGGCCTTGGAAACAAGCTCTATGTACATTTGATTTTATGCTCAAAAACAGGGCCCTCCATTCTTTACAAGGTGTTTAATTTGTTTTCTGCTATGTACTCAACCCCTGTACAGCGCTACGGAATATGTTGGCGCGATATAAATAAAGATAATAATAATAATAATATATATATATATATATATTGATATATATATATATTGATATATATTGATATATATATATATATTGATATATATATATATATATATATATATATATATATATATATATATATATATATATATTTATTTATTTTTTCTTTTTTTTTCATGTACAGTTTGGGCCTATATGGTTTTGATTGGTTATTTAATGTTTTTAAGGTGCGGTTGGGGCCTATATGGTCACACCCTTTGTTATTTAGGGTTTTTAAGGTGCGGTTGGGGCCTATATGGTCACACTTGGTTGTTTAGGGTTTTTAAGGTGCGGTTGGGGCCTATATGGTCACACTTTGTTATTTAGGGTTTTTAAGGTGCGGTTGTGGCCTATATGGTCACACTTGGTTATTTAGGGTTTTTAAGGTGCGGTTGGGGCCTATATGGTCACACTTGGTTATTTAGGGGTTTTAAGGTGCGGTTGGGGCCTATATGGTCACACTTGGTCTTTTAAGGTTTTTAAGGTGCGGTTGGGGCCTATATGGTCACACTTGGTTATTTAGGGTTTTTAAGGTGCGGTTGGGGCTTATATGGTCACACTTGGTTATTTAGGGTTTTTAAGGTGCGGTTGGGGCCTATATGGTCACACTTGGTTATTTAGGGTTTTTAAGGTGCGGTTGTGGCCTATATGGTCACACTTGGTTATTTAGGGTTTTTAAGGTGCGGTTGGGGCCTATATGTTCACACTTTGTTATTTAGGGTTTTTAAGGTGCGGTTGGGGCCTATATGGTCACACTTTGTTATTTAGGGTTTTTAAGGTGCGGTTGTGGCCTATATGGTCACACTTGGTCTTTTAAGGTTTTTAAGGTGCGGTTGGGGCCTATATGGTCACAATTGGTCTTCTAAGGTATGTTTGGGGCCTATGGTCACACTTGGTCTTCTAAGGTATGTTTGGGGCCTATATGGTCACACTTGGTCTTCTAAGGTATGTTTGGGCCTATATGGTCCCACGTGGTCTTCTAAGGTATGTTTGGGGCCTATATGGTTCCACTTGGTCTTCTAAGGTATGTTTGGGGCCTATATGGTCACACTTGGTCTTCTAAGGTATGTTTGGGGCCTATATGGTTCCACTTGGTCTTTTAAGGTTTTTAAGGTATGGTTTTGTTCTTGAATGGTCTGATTGATTTGCTTGTTTTCTTTCAACCCCAGGTGCAAACCCTATGTGGCAGCAGATTTGTTTGTACTCGTTGGTCAACTTACTGAACGTGAATACCCTGAGAAGAAGAGCCGACTAATGGTAGGTGTCACTGCTTTAATTTTTCTGTTAATGCGTATAGGGGCAATTATGATATTGCTGTAGTCTTGTGACATGAGTTTTTTCAATCTATATATATATATACCAATGAATTTAACACATTGTTACTTTACTTCTTGACATTGCTTCATTGCTGATCATGTATTTCAATGGGCTTTACAAGTATAAGGTCATTGGGCGGGGCTTATAAAGGTCATTATGATGTCAGGGGAGGAGTTATAAAATGGGTGTGGTTTGAAAAAGGGGAGTGGCTATGTTTCGGCCTGGCGCCCCTCCAACTTGAAAGTTCACCAGCCGCTACTGGGCTGTAATGTAACAAAATAGGTAAAAATTCAAGGGGTGAATACTTTTGCAAGGCACTATACTTACTTACATATAAACGCAGCAAAAACAACATGGTATTTCCCAGTATTGATACACTTAATAAGAAAATGTATAACACAACATATAGCCAGTTTTTCATGCTTGGTAAGAATAACCAAAAAGCAACTTATTTTGAGGTGACTGAGTCTACAATCTACTCATTTGGAGGGGGGGTTGTACATATGAAAATAAGGATGCTACTTGGTATCTACAAATTAGAAAACATGTTTAAATAGGTGATTTTTAGGGAGAATCTTGAAAATAGTAAGATTAGGGTTTTCTCTGATGTTGTGTGTCAGTGCGTTCCAGAGGTGGAAGATGTACTAGTGATCTACTAGGATCTACTAGGGCTCTAGAACTGGAACAGTGAGGAGACATCCTGAACAGAATGAAGAAGACAATCTGGAGTATATTGAAAGAGAAGGTGGGGCTGAGGAGTGAAGTAGAGATGGAGAGGTTTCTTCTTGACTTGATTGGAGGAATTTTATTTGAGGAATTTTAGACAATCAGAAGGAGGGAGAAATGTAAAAGAGACGGATTTGCTTCATCTGTATGGATGATTGTGCCACTGACATTAAGTTCACCAAGGGTCAAAATGTAGAGAGAAAAGAGAAGTGAGTCCCGAGGTGCAACGGCAGATTTATAAGGGGAGGAAGTGTTTCGGAGAAGGATACACTGAAAGTCTGATTAGTGAGGTAGGAGAAGAGCTGATATTGAGTTTTTGTTCTGAATACCAGTACTGTGAAGATTGTGTAGTAGGATAAAAACAGCAGATAAGTCAAGCAGTATGAGCATGAAATATTGTCCTTGTTCTTTGGCCAGACCCTAGTGGGTCAAGAAGAGCGTTAGAGAGAGATATGTTGCAAAAGTGAGAAGACTATTTGTTCCAGAAATGTGGAAGCAAATGGAAGTGAAGATACAGGATACTAGTTATTGAGACAGGAAGGAACCAAGGAAGGCTTATTGAGTAATGGTGTGACCAAGGCATTTATGAAAGAAGAAGGTACTGTGACTGTTGAGAGGGAGTTATTGGAAATGTGGGTCTGAATAAGTACCCAAAAAGATGACAGAGATTATAGAAAGTGGGAAGATTAGGTTTAAGAGGAAAAGTGGTAAGTGGAGAAGAATGGAGCATGTCTGACACCTCTTCCTCTGTAACATGGGACAATAATCAATTAGGAGCACAAGGAAACGAGGAAAGGGCAGTTCAAACAATAAAAAATGCTTTGGTAGGGGAAATCCGCCATATTCTGAAACAAGATTGTAAAGTCCTGAAGGGTATTAGGAAAGCAGGTAAGAATAAGCAGTAGTAGGGGGTCTAAGGTGGGAGTTAAAATAGAAAAGAGGTGACATTTCGATATATTTGTGTTTATTAATATCAGAAGAAAAATAGGTTTGTTTATGTAGATAAAATGGACAAGTTAAAACAAGACAGAAGAAACTTGAAAGTGAATGAGCTTTCTCCATAATCTTTTTGGGAAATGTTCACAGACTCTACATTGCGTGTGGTTGAATCTAACTAAGGCTTGGGGTTTGATTGACTCTGTGGAGTATGAAAGGGACATGATTATCAAGTGTGGTGACTTGTATTGCATTGTATTATGTGGGAGGAGAAGGAGAGAGAACACGTTTTATTGTATCTGGTAGGTCAGATGAGTAAGCAAGGGAAAGTATTTCTGTAAGATTGAAATCACATGATTGCCTGATAGAGGAAATGGTGGCATGGAGAATTCTGATTGTTCAGTTTTTGGTGTAAACCAAGTCCAGATAGCGATCGTTGTTGAGAGTGCTGGTGGCAGTCCACTGTTGGAGATAGAGGGGGACATTAATGAGGAGATCGAAATCCCTAGATAGTAAAGAGGGAGAATTAAATGAGAGAAAAAAATCACATATAGAGTAGATGGATTATTGTGGCTGATTCTAGCCTTGTTCTTTGGCTATCATTAACCTTTGCCAGATCTGTTTCACTGGATTGAGAGGAGCGGAATCCATACCCTAGAGGGTCAAGAAGAGAGTTAGAGTTGAGACAATGTATACAAAGTGAGAAGACTAGTTGCCCCACGAAATTTGGAAGCAAAAGGAAGCGAAGATACAAGTTGATAGTTATTGAAACAGGTAGAACCAAGGAAAGGCTATATGGGGATAGGTAGACATAGAGTAGATGGATGATAGTGGCTGATATATCACAGCAATCTTGAGAGGAATAGATGAGAAAGGAAGGGCTTTTGATTGTGTTTTCTTGAGAGAACTGTAAAAGCAATTCATTTTTAAGAATATTTAACAAAAACTCCCCTGCAGGAATTTCCCTAATTGTATATGGAGAATTGAAACTGCTTACGTGTAATAAGTTACCCATAGCTATTGTACTGTAGGAGGCATTTAGCATTACTATTAGAAATAGTAAGGTCCATAAAAGTTTGGGATAATATTGATGTTACCTTGGAACAGAGCTGATCTTCATTAAATGTAACAATGTCATGCTGAAAGTTGTCTATGCTTCCATCTCATTGGTTAAAAACATCATCTATATACCTGCACTGGAGAGCCTTATTGGTATAGGTTCTGCGGAGGATGAGGGTAACATGCTCCTCTCCCACCAACCAAGGTACAAATACAGCAGAGACATGGCAGACAAAATTAAAGAGAAAATAAAATAAAAGTTGACTTGTCACCTCTTCATCCCTATGATATGGATACAAGACAAGCATATTGTGCTATGTGTGATATGAAACTCTTTGATGGAAATACTATGTTAACATTTAGCAAATGCATAAATGGTTTGGAAAGGGAATTTAAAGTCATCATTCAATGCTGCATTTTATGGGTGCCCGGTGTTTTATAGTTACCTCCAGGATTACGGATTTATAAGATATTATTACCATTTTATATCTATCTGTTTAAATACATTTTTATTGTTTAAATACATTTTTATTGTTTAAATACATTTTTATTGTTTGTGTTTTGTCGCCTGTAGAGGAGAGGGGTTGCACCCTCTAGGGCACCTGGCGGGGATTTGCACGATGCAGCCTAGTCGGAGTGAGGTACCACCTCATTATTGTTTTATAGGCGTTCTCCTTAAGTGTTATGTTGAGAGAGACATTGTTTGCTTGTTTTAATATCTTACCCCATTCCTTGTCTTCTAACGTAACCTGTAAGTCTGTTTCCCAAGCTATTTGGTAGGGGAGTTTGGTGGGAGTATTGGTGTCAGAGAGTATTTTGTAGAAGGTGGAAATGTTACCTTTCCCCCCAGGGTTGTTGAGGAAGCATCGTTCAGTTAGCGATCTGTCCCTAAGACTATTTAACTTATTTGTGTGTGTGAGCACCTCGTTAACCCCTATCAGATTGAGCCATTCTTTGGGGGGTGCATTGATCGCGTTAACGGAAATTGGTAAGGGGAATTCTCTATTTATATCCCACATGTCCGCTACCACCGTTAGTTTATTGTCTATCCACCAGCTCATTTGGGTTCGTCTGTCAAAGCGATAGTCTTTGTGTGGGGACCAGAGGGGTGTCAATCCTGAACCTACTTTCAAGAGGTTGGATTTCCTGTTACTCTCTCGCCAGATCTTTATAGAGTTGTCTATACAGGATGACAGCTTATCAAGTTGTAATTTGTGGTGTAGGCTCAACCATAAGATTTGGGGAAGGATTAGATGGTGATCTCCCAAAACATGTCTCTCAATTTCTACCCAAACAGGGTAGTTGTCTTTTTTATGCCAATTCGTCATTTGTGCTAATCTTGCAGCTCTGTAAAATCTAAGTAAATCTGGGAACCCCAACCCACCTTTTTGTTTTGGGGCGGTCAGCGTGGCTTTATTAATTCTGGGTTTTTTGTAACGCCATGTAAAGTTATTCAGAGTTTTTTGTATTAATTTAATTTCCTTAACATTAATCGGTGTCGGAATCGTTCTGAATAGGTATAGGATTTTGGGGATGACATTCATTTTAACTGCATTAATCCTTCCTAACCAGGAAATATTAAGAGAGGACCAATTGGTTATGTCTGCTCTTATTCTTTTGAATAGACGTGGGAAATTAACCTCATATATTTGATTTAGTGACTTTGGGATATTGATGCCCAGGTATGTTATAAATGTGGGAGCCCACTTGATGGGAAATTGTGTTTTATGGATTCTACTAGCGCTTCAGGTAAGGTGATATTGAGAGCTATATTCTTGTTTGCATTGATTTTGAAGCCCGATATCTGGCCAAATATCGCAAGGAGCTGCATAAGATTATGGAGGCTGATTAATGGATCAGATAACGTAGCCATGATATCATCAGCAAAGAGACTTATTTTGTATTCTTTTCTACCCACTTGCAACCCTCTAACACTGGGGTGGTCCCTAATGGCTGCATCTAAGGGTTCTATGCAAAGTGCAAACAGTAGAAGAGATAGAGGACACCCCTGTCTACACCCCTGTACCTCTGAAGATGTTGATCGGGACGGATATAAATCCTTGATAGGAAATAAACGCTTTTGGGGATTTATATAGGGCCATGACCCCTTTTAAGAATCCCTCTCCTAGTCCCATTTTTAAGAGCGTCGCCTCCATGAAGGGCCAGTCTATACGGTCAAATGCCTTTTCTGCGTCTAATGATACCAACATTAAAGGCACTTTTACTTTGTGGGCCATGTCAATTAAATTTATTATTCTCCTTGTATTATCGGGGGCTTCCCTCCCCGCAATGAAGCCTACCTGGTCCGGATGGCTCACATCTGGCAGAAGTGTGGCAAGTCTGTTTGCTATGATTTTTGAATATAGTTTAACGTCTGTGTTAATCAGGGATATAGGCCTATAACTACTGCATTGGGTACGGTCCTTGCCCTTCTTGGGGATGACAATCATTTTTGCTTCCAGGAATTCTGGTCTCATTTGTTCACCTGCTAAAAACCTGTTAAATAACCTCTGGACGTGAGGTAGTAAGGATACCATACAGTGTTTATAGTAATAGTTTGTGAATCCATCCGTGCCAGGGGCCCCATGCGCTTTGGAGTCATTAATTGCTTTTTTTGTTTCTTCAGAGGAGATGGGGTGTGCTAGGGCTTCAGCTTCATTTGCTTTAATTTGGGTGAGGTTGATAGAGGCGAGAAATTCCTCTATACGTTTCTTGTGAGGTTGGGTCCCAGAGTGGGTCGGGGCAGTGTATAGTTCTGTGTAAAACTTTTGGAACGTTCCGGCTATGAGATCTGGTTTGAATACAGGGTTATTTGCTGCGTCGGTGATTTTAGGTATATATGTGTCAGCTCTCTGTGCCTTAAGTCGCCTGGCTAGCATACTGTCTGGTTTATTTGTGCAGCGGAAGAATTTAGCTTGCGTCCTTTGCAGAATGGATACCATTTTTTTTCTCATTACCTTGTTTAATTTCTGTTTCAGCCCAAGAATTTTGGTATAGATTTGTACATTGTTATGTTTAGCGAACTTTGCTTGTAAATCCGAAATCTCTAGATTCAATTTTGAAATCTGAGCTCGGTCTGCTTTCTTGGCTGCTGCCCCTAACTGTATGCAGATTCCCCTGATCACCGCTTTATGTGCTGCCCATACTCCTGCTTTGTCTACTTCTCGCTCCGTGTTTAAATTGAAGTACTCAATAATTGCTCTGTTTATTTTTTTGTTCATTTCTACGTAATTGAAGAGGTGAGGATTAAGGGACCAGTTGGGAGACCGACCTTTTGGTGCTATGCCCGAAAGGGCAATTTTAACCAGCTCGTGGTCCGACCAGGAGATAGAGTGAATGGAGGCTGTCGTTAGGCTGTTTGTCATATGTTGTTGAATTAGGAGGTAATCTATGCGTGAGTGAGATTGGTGTCTTGCGGAGTAGAATGTATATTCCCTGTCTAGCGGGTTCATTATTCTCCATGAGTCTACCATGCAGTTAGAACTTAAGATCGATTTAAATGCCTTGGTTGCAGTGGGGGTGGAATATGGCGCGGGGGGAGGTGATCTATCTTTACTCGGATCTAGGACGGCATTCATATCCCCTCCTATTATCCAGATTGAGTTTTCCCAGCTTGTAATGAGATTAGATATCTTATGGAAAAATTTTGCTTGGTCAGTGTTTGGGGCATACAGATTGAGGAAAGAAACTTTGTGTTCCTGGATAGTGCCGTGGACTGCTAGGTATCTCCCTTCAGCGTCTTTTTGTGTGCGAGTATGGCTGAAGTTAAGTTTATTGTGAAATAGGATTGACACCCCTCTTTTCTTTTCACTCGCTGTCGAGTGAAAGGTTTGTTTAAATGCCTTCCCCCAGTACTTTGGGACCGCTGCTTTCTTAAAGTGTATTTCCTGCAGCATTATTACATCCGCCCCCAGTCTTGTGTAGTCTTTCAGGGCTATACCTCTCTTAACTGGTTCGTTTAAGCCTTGAGTGTTGTGTGTAATGATGTTAATGCTCATGACTCACCGTAGCCTCAGGCTCAGGCACCGCCCAGGTGTGGGGTTAGATGCTGAACTTTCCTTGGGAGCTTCCTTAGGACTGTGGACCTCCTGCTGGGACCACACCGGAGCCTCGCTAGATCCAAATGGACCTACCTCCTGCCGGGATTGGAGCACAGCGAAAAATGGTACGTTAGATAGTGAGAGCTGGCGTTAGCTATCCTAACTTAAAGCTTGCTGATCTCTAGTCCTATACAGAAAAGATTTTACTTGTACGGTCTGGCTAGTAGCTAATACGTTGTTGATCTTATCTCTTAAGAGTCTTTAAGTTATCGTTAGAACATTATCTTAAAAGGGGAGGACCAAGGGAAAGAGAGGAATAAGTAAAAATGGAAAAAATAAATAAGAAAGGAAAAGGAAGGAACTTCTAGCTCTCTAAGTAAATCTAGACTAATGTTCGGACAGTCTAGACTCACCTATGCTAGGTAAAAGTGAATAGCAGCTGTTGTAAATTAACAGCACTTAACTAAGTAACTTTGGTGGTAGGGAAAAAAAAACTACCTTCAGGAGAGCAACTTCTGGCTTCCTTAACCACTTGGTGAATCCAGTAGTGTTACAAGGGAACACTGAGTGGATTCGCCCTTCGTGTAAACTTAACAAAGGTGAAAAGCCCATAAGGGACACTATGAGTCACATAAATCTTTTTATAAGAGTGTGACGACTCTTGTCTGTAGCTAGCATTAACTAGGAAATTCTAAGCAGTTGTCTTAAGTGTAAAACAGAGTACCAAAAAAGGTGTTAGACAAGATAATATATAGTGTACAATGAACAAACAAAACGGTCTTAGAGGTTTGAAGCCTCTCTGTGTCTGTTGGTCCCTCTGTCTGGAGGTCTGCCGGTCAGAAGGTTCGGGGTTCTCTGTCGGAAGTTGGAGTTTTGGCTTCTTTCTCGTACTGGGCGGGTGCCTGATGGGTCTTCGGCGGCCTCTGGCAGCTGAATGTCCCATGAGGATAGCAGGTTGATTCCTTCCTCCAGGGATTTTATGTGGAAAAATTTGCCATCTCTTGCAATGGACAGTCGAAACGGGAAGTCCCAAGAGTATTTCCACCCATGTGAGAGAACACTGTCCAGGTCGGGTCTCATCTTCCTCCTTTTGGCTAGCGTAAGTTGAGAAATATCCGAGAATATGCTGGGCTGCTGCCCGTCAATGGCCGAGATTCCTGCTCTAGAGGCTCTCATAAAAAGGTCTTTTGTTGTATAATAGTGGAAGCGGGCAATAATGTCTCTGGGACGATCTGGCATCGTGGACCGGCCACCCAGTGCTCTGTGCACCCGGTCTAGACGGTATTGTTCAGAGTTCATGTCTGGTAGGAGGAGTTCACACAGCTCCAGCAAATATAGATGGAGATCAGTCACCGACTCCGGGACATTACGTAGTCGGACGTTCTGCCTCCTTGAGCAATTCTCTAGGTCCTCTTGAACAGACTGCTGAGATAGTTGTTCCTCTCTCAGGGCCGTGATATCAGCCTCCAGCTTGCTGTGTGCCTCTTTGAGGTCATTATATTTTCCCTCTAGTGTAACAGTCTTGGAGTTCACTTTTTTATTATTTCGGCTGATAGGTCAGCTGCCACCTTTTGGATCTCAGCTTTGACTTCTTCGCGGAATGATAATATCAGGTCTTTCAGATCCTGAATATCGCTCTTGGTGCTTGGGGCTGAGTGTTCCATGGCTGTTGGGGTGGGAGTTTTTACTGACCCTTGGTCTTTTTGCTTAGAAGGTGGAGAGACCTTTGGAGCGTAATAAGATTGTATACTCTTAGTGCTCTTGCGAGTGGCCACTCCAGCCATATCCTATGGCGTATGTTGTCATCACTTTTCCTTATGCCAGTGTCCCTTTGAGGTGGGCTTTTAGGAACTCTTACATCTCAGATTATGGTGATTCTGTTTTGTAAAGAGGGGGTCTTGGTGATGAGTATAGACGGTCTGTTGTGTTGCTACACCTCCCCTCAGGCTTGTAGTCATACACTATCAGACCTATACACTTCTGTGGGTCAATGTGTAGTTTCTCTATTGTCCACCTGGGGTCAGTGTCTGCTTGCTGAGAGTTCAGAGTCAGGGATCTGCTTCTGAGCACAAAAGCCTCTGAGACAAACTTTTGCTTTGTTTGAAATTCCCTTTGGGGACACTAATATGTTTTATAGTGAGGTTATAGACAGTTCTCTCATCAAGGCTGGTGTTATAGCAGTTGCAATCTTTTCTGAAAGAGGTGGGCACACTTCTTCTAGGCCTGCAGGTTTATTGAACTGAATCCCTTTGGTGCTGTTTGTGGGAAAGTAGCAAAAAGTCCTGCATAAGCATTAGCTGGTAGGTTGTAGTTATCCAATAATTGTTGCAAATGGAGGGGATTCTTGCCAAAAAGTTAGAGTTCCTGCAGTTATATTCTGTGTGCAGCTGGGACTATATGGAGATGGTGTTATATTATGTTGTGTCCAAGTGAGTATTTGCATGGGCTTATGCGCCTGTCTCAGTGGAGTAGGGAAAATGGCTGCCACCCAGACTCCAGACTCCTTCTCCCCCAGCCCCTCTGTACTCACATTTTTCCTGGGGGTTGTTGCCAGGTTAGCTTCTGTCAGGGTTCCTCTGGGTTTCTCACTTTCCCCAGATGAAAGCCCCTGGTTGCAGGCTTATGAGGCAGTTGCAGGTCACCAGGACTTTTCAAGCTTTTTAATCCTTGTTTATTGGAGCTGAGCTGTCTTGCTGCTGCACTCTTTAGTTTCTGGCCTACATAGAACCTTTTAACATGAATATGTGCCATACTACAAGTCACATGGTGCTTTGTACCACAGACAGGATCCCTAGACTTTGCAACAAATGTTGCAGCTGCCTCTGCTTGCTCCTGATTGGCCAAACCAAATTAATTTTATAGTTACATAGTAATTGAGGTTGAAAAAAAGACTTTTAGTCCATCAAGTTACAACCTTTTTTTTTAGATATCCTCTGATCTGTAATATGCAGATTAATTGTTAATTGATCCAGAGGAAGGCAAACAGAAAAAAACAACAATTGTCTCAAAAGGGGGGGGGGGGGGGAATATAAAATTCCTTCCTGACCCCAGATACTAGCGATAAGACTCTTCCCTAGATCAATGCTCCCTCTCTAATTATCCAGGATAACATGCCCTTTTTATTTAAAAATATATCCAATCCCTTTTCAAAGTTATCTATCAAATCTGCTGTCACCACCTCCTTAGGTAGAGAATTTCACAGATTAACCACCCTTACTGTGAAGAACCCTTTTCTATCTTTAAGTTGAAATATTTTTACTTCTAATCTCGAAGGATGTCCTCTTGTCAGTTGAAAACCTCTTGGCACAAAAAGTTCATTTGATAAAGCCTTGTATTGATCCTGGATGAATTTATATAAGGTAATATTTCCTTCCCTTGCTTCCCTACCCTTCTTAATACATGCAAATATTTTACTTGCCTTTGCAGCTGCTGCATGGCTTTGAGCGCTGTTACCTAGGTGGTTGTCCACAAGTACTCCCAAATCCCTTTCAATATCTGATACCCCTAGATTTGCTCCATTAAGATTATAAATTGCATGGCTATTTTTCCCTCCCAGATGCAAAACTTTACATTTATTTGTATTAAACATCTGCCGTTTAGTCGCCCATTTCTAATTTATGCAAATCTCTTTAGAGGGAAAGTGCACCCTTTTCTGATTGATTTACCTTTCACAACTTCGTATCATCAGCAAAAACGGAGACACTACTTTCCAGTCCTACTTCTAATTCATTAATGAATGTTAACAACCTTGAGGCACCCCACTTACCACATTAGTCCAATCGGAGTATGTTGCATCACATATATAGTTGTGAGCATACGAGCTTGCTTAAGCCGTTGCTCACGCTTGCGAGGGCCGCAGTTTCTGGCATGGAGCGCCGAAGGCGCTCCATGCCAGCAACTGAGGCCCTCCTGGTCACCAACTTCACCCTGAATCACTGTATTTACCTGCTTGCGGGCTCGCTACGGCCCCTCGCGTCGCACTAATAAGGAACTGGAAGTGGGTGTGCCAGAACTCACTGCACAAAACTTCAAGTCCCAGAATGCTCAGCAGCACAAGCAGTAGCCACTCAGCACATTAGGGGGCGAGTCAACTCACAACTCCTCCTGCACGCTCGCCGCTCTTAACTCCTCCCCCGCCACTCTTAACTCCTCCCCTGCCTTCGTAACTCCTCCCCTGTTGTGCTTAACTCCTCCCCCGGCTGCTCTCAACATCTACCCCCAGATGCTCTCAACTCCTCCCCCCTGCTGCTCTCAACTCCTCCCTGGGGAGGGACCGGCATGCATTCTGGGGACTGAGGTGAGAGAGACAGCCTGGAGGGAAAGAGAGACTGGAGGGAAAGAGAGACAAGAGGGACAGAGAGACAGCAGGGACACAGACAGAGAGAGACAGGAGGGACACAGACAGAGAGAGACAGGAGGGACACAGACAGAGAGATACAGCAGGGACACAGACAGAGAGAGACAGGAGGGACACAGACAGAGAGATACAGGAGGGACATAGAGAGAGACAGGAGGGACACAGACAGAGAGACAGCAGGGACACAGACAGAGAGAGACAGCAGGGACACAGACAGAAAGACAGGAGGGACACAGACAGAAAGACAGCAGGGACACAGACAGAGAGAGACAGCAGGGACACAGACAGAGAGACAGCAGGGACACAGACAGAGAGAGACAGGAGGGACACAGACAGAGAGAGACAGGAGGGACACAGAGAGAGACAAGAGGGACACAGACAGAGAGAGACAGGAGGGACACAGACAGAGAGAGACAGGAGGGACACAGACAGAGAGAGACAGGAGGGACACAGAGAGAGACAGGAGGGACACAGACAGAGAGAGACAGGAGGGACACAGACAGAGAGACAGGAGGGACACAGACAGAGAGACAGGAGGGACACAGACAGAGAGAGACAGCAGGGACACAGACAGAGAGAGACAGCAGGGACACAGACAGAGAGAGACAGGAGGGACACAGACAGAGAGAGACAGGAGGGACACAGACAGAGAGACAGGAGGGACACAGACAGAGAGACAGGAGGGACACAGACAGAGAGAGACAGGAGGGAAACAGACAGAGAGAGACAGGAGGGACACAGACAGAGAGAGACAGGAGGGAAACAGACAGAGAGAGAGGAGGGACACAGACAGAGAGAGACAGCAGGGACACAGACAGAGAGAGACAGCAGGGACACAGACAGAGAGAGACAGGAGGGACACAGACAGAGAGAGACAGGAGGGACACAGACAGAGAGAGACAGCAGGGACACAGACAGAGAGAGACAGCAGGGACACAGACAGAGAGAGACAGCAGGGACACAGACAGAGAGAGACAGGAGGGACACAGACAGAGAGAGACAGGAGGGACACAGACAGAGAGAGACAGGAGGGACACAGACAGAGAGAGACAGGAGGGACACAGACCGAGAGAGACAGCAGGGACACAGACAGAGAGAGACAGGAGGGACACAGACAGAGAGAGACAGGAGGGACACAGACAGAGAGAGACAGGAGGGACACAGACAGAGAGAGACAGGAGGGACACAGACAGAGAGAGACAGGAGGGACACAGACAGAGAGACAGGAGGGACACAGACAGAGAGAGACAGGAGGGACACAGACAGAGAGAGACAGCAGGGACACAGACAGAGAGAGACAGCAGGGACACAGACAGAGAGAGACAGGAGGGACACAGACAGAGAGAGACAGGAGGGACACAGACAGAGAGAGACAGGAGGGACACAGACAGAGAGAGACAGGAGGGACACAGACAGAGAGAGACAGGAGGGACACAGACAGAGAGAGACAGGAGGGACACAGACAGAGAGAGACAGGAGGGACACAGACAGAGAGAGACAGGAGGGACAGAGACAGAGAGAGACAGGAGGGACACAGACAGAGAGACAGGAGGGACACAGACAGAGACAGGAGGGACACAGACAGAGAGAGACAGCAGGGACACAGACAGAGAGAGACAGGAGGGACACAGACAGAGAGAGACAGGAGGGACACAGAAAGAGAGACAGGAGGGACACAGACAGAGAGAGACAGGAGGGACACAGACAGAGAGAGACAGGAGGGACACAGACAGAGAGAGACAGGAGGGACACAGACAGAGAGAGACAGGAGGGACACAGACAGAGAGAGACAGGAGGGACACAGACAGAGAGAGACAGGAGGGACACAGACAGAGAGAGACAGCAGGGAAACAGACAGAGAGAGAGGAGGGACACAGACAGAGAGAGACAGCAGGGACACAGACAGAGAGAGACAGCAGGGACACAGACAGAGAGAGACAGCAGGGACACAGACAGAGAGAGACAGGAGGGACACAGACAGAGAGAGACAGGAGGGACACAGACAGAGAGAGACAGGAGGGACACAGACCGAGAGAGACAGGAGGGACACAGACCGAGAGAGACAGCAGGGACACAGACCGAGAGAGACAGGAGGGACACAGACCGAGAGAGACAGGAGGGACACAGACAGAGAGAGACAGGAGGGACACAGACAGAGAGAGACAGGAGGGACACAGACAGAGAGAGACAGGAGGGACACAGACAGAGAGAGACAGGAGGGACACAGACAGAGAGAGACAGGAGGGACACAGACAGAGAGAGACAGCAGGGACACAGACAGAGAGAGACAGCAGGGACACAGACAGAGAGAGACAGGAGGGACACAGACAGAGAGAGACAGGAGGGACACAGACAGAGAGGGACAGGAGGGACACAGACAGAGAGAGACAGGAGGGACACAGACAGAGAGAGACAGGAGGGACACAGACAGAGAGAGACAGCAGGGACACAGACAGAGAGAGACACGAGGGACACAGACAGAGAGAGACAGCAGGGACACAGACAGAGAGAGACAGGAGGGACACAGACAGAGAGAGACAGGAGGGACACAGACAGAGAGAGACAGGAGGGACACAGACAGAGAGAGACAGGAGGGACACAGACAGAGAGAGACAGCAGGGACACAGACAGAGAGAGACAGGAGGGACACAGACAGAGAGAGACAGGAGGGACACAGACAGAGAGAGACAGGAGGGACACAGACAGAGAGAGACAGGAGGGACACAGACAGAGAGAGACAGCAGGGACACAGACAGAGAGAGACAGGAGGGACACAGACAGAGAGAGACAGGAGGGACACAGACAGAGAGAGACAGGAGGGACACAGACAGAGAGAGACAGGAGGGACACAGACAGAGAGAGACAGGAGGGACACAGACAAAGAGACAGGAGGGACACAGAGAGAGAGAGACAGCAGGGACACAGACAGAGAGAGACAGGAGGGACACAGACAGAGAGAGACAGGAGGGACACAGACCGAGAGAGACAGGAGGGACACAGACCGAGAGAGTCAGGAGGGACACAGACCGAGAGAGTCAGGAGGGACACAGACCGAGAGAGACAGGAGGGACACAGACCGAGAGAGACAGGAGGGACACAGACCGAGAGAGACAGGAGGGACAGAGAGAGACAGAAGGGACACAGACCGAGAGAGACAGGAGGGACACAGACCGAGAGAGACAGCAGGGACACAGACCGAGAGAGACAGGAGGGACAGAGAGAGACAGAAGGGACACAGACCGAGAGAGACAGGAGGGACACAGACCGAGAGAGACAGGAGGGACAGAGAGAGACAGGAGGGACACAGACAGAGAGACAGGAGGGACACAGACAGAGAGACAGGAGGGACACAGAGAGACAGGAGGGACAGAGAGAGACAGGAGGGACAGAGAGAGACAGGAGGGACAGAGAGAGACAGGAGGGACACGGATCGAGAGACAGGAGGTACACGGATCGAGAGACAGGAGGTACACGGATCGAGAGACAGGAGGTACACGGATCGAGAGACAGGAGGTACACGGATCGAGAGACAGGAGGTACACGGATAGAGAGACAGGAGGTACACGGATAGAGAGACAGGAGGTACACGGATAGAGAGAGAGAGACAGGAGGTACACGGATAGAGAGACAGGAGGTACACGGATAGAGAGACAGGAGGTACACGGATAGAGAGAGAGAGACAGGAGGTACACGGAGAGAGAGAGACAGTAGGGACACAGAGAGAGAGAGACAGTAGGGACACAGAGAGAGAGAGACAGTAGGGACACAGAGAGAGAGACAGAAGGGACACAGAGAGAGACAAGAGGGACACAGAGAGAGACAAGAGGGACACAGACAGAGAGAGACACAGGAGGGACACAGATAGAGAGACAGTAGGGACACAGACAGAGAGACAGTAGGGGCACAGACAGAGAGAGACAGTAGGGGCACAGACAGAGAGAGACAGTAGGGGCACAGACAGAGAGAAACAGTAGGGACACAGACAGAGAGAGACAGTAGGGACACAGACAGGAGGGACACAGACAGAGAGAGACAGTAGGGACACAGACAGAGAGAAACAGGAGGTACACAGAGAGAGAAAGAGACAGGAGGTACACACAGAGAGAAAGAGACAGGAGGGACACAGAGAGAGAGAGACAGGAGGTACACAGAGAGAGAGAGACAGGAGGGACACAGACAGAGAGAGACAGGAGGGACACAGACAGAGAGAGACAGGAGGGACACAGACAGAGAGAGACAGGAGGGACACAGACAGAGAGAGACAGGAGGGACACAGAGAGAGAAAGAGACAGGAGGGACACAGAGAGAGACAAGTGTATGGTGAACCCCTGACCTTACGTTCTTTGGGCCTCATTCAAATGCGATTTGGCCAATTGAATAGAGCTCTATATAAGCACATAGCATATTTTTTTTACAGAAGTGTTTAGTTAGTGAAGACCTTGCTTTTGGATAGAAGATCACTAACTAAAAACTTCAGTAAAAAAAATATGCTAATCACAATTGAATGAGGCCCGTTGTCAGTATCACATATATAGTTGTGAGCATGCGAGTTGTTGCTAATGCCGCGGCCCTCGCAAAGAGAGGGCAGTGGGCGAGAGCCTCAGTTGCTGGCATGGAGCCGAGAGAGTCAGGAGGGACACAGACCGAGAGAGTCAGGAGGGACACAGACCGAGAGAGTCAGGAGGGACACAGACCGAGAGAGACAGGAGGGACACAGACCGAGAGAGACAGGAGGGACACAGACCGAGAGAGACAGGAGGGACAGAGAGAGACAGAAGGGACACAGACCGAGAGAGACAGGAGGGACACAGACCGAGAGAGACAGCAGGGACACAGACCGAGAGAGACAGGAGGGACAGAGAGAGACAGAAGGGACACAGACCGAGAGAGACAGGAGGGACACAGACCGAGAGAGACAGGAGGGACAGAGAGAGACAGGAGGGACACAGACAGAGAGACAGGAGGGACACAGAGAGACAGGAGGGACACAGAGAGACAGGAGGGACAGAGAGAGACAGGAGGGACAGAGAGAGACAGGAGGGACACGGATCGAGAGACAGGAGGTACACGGATCGAGAGACAGGAGGTACACGGATCGAGAGACAGGAGGTACACGGATCGAGAGACAGGAGGTACACGGATCGAGAGACAGGAGGTACACGGATAGAGAGACAGGAGGTACACGGATAGAGAGACAGGAGGTACACGGATAGAGAGAGAGAGACAGGAGGTACACGGAGAGAGAGAGACAGTAGGGACACAGAGAGAGAGAGACAGTAGGGACACAGAGAGAGAGAGACAGTAGGGACACAGAGAGAGAGACAGAAGGGACACAGAGAGAGACAAGAGGGACACAGAGAGAGACAAGAGGGACACAGACAGAGAGAGACACAGGAGGGACACAGATAGAGAGACAGTAGGGACACAGACAGAGAGACAGTAGGGGCACAGACAGAGAGAGACAGTAGGGGCACAGACAGAGAGAGACAGTAGGGGCACAGACAGAGAGAAACAGTAGGGACACAGACAGAGAGAGACAGTAGGGACACAGACAGGAGGGACACAGACAGAGAGAGACAGTAGGGACACAGACAGAGAGAAACAGGAGGTACACAGAGAGAGAAAGAGACAGGAGGTACACACAGAGAGAAAGAGACAGGAGGGACACAGAGAGAGAGAGACAGGAGGTACACAGAGAGAGAGAGACAGGAGGGACACAGACAGAGAGAGACAGGAGGGACACAGACAGAGAGAGACAGGAGGGACACAGACAGAGAGAGACAGGAGGGACACAGACAGAGAGAGACAGGAGGGACACAGAGAGAGAAAGAGACAGGAGGGACACAGAGAGAGACAAGTGTATGGTGAACCCCTGACCTTACGTTCTTTGGGCCTCATTCAAATGCGATTTGGCCAATTGAATAGAGCTCTATATAAGCACATAGCATATTTTTTTTACAGAAGTGTTTAGTTAGTGAAGACCTTGCTTTTGGATAGAAGATCACTAACTAAAAACTTCAGTAAAAAAAATATGCTAATCACAATTGAATGAGGCCCGTTGTCAGTATCACATATATAGTTGTGAGCATGCGAGTTGTTGCTAATGCCGCGGCCCTCGCAAAGAGAGGGCAGTGGGCGAGAGCCTCAGTTGCTGGCATGGAGCGCCGAAGGCGCTCCATGCCAGCAACTGCGACCCTCGCAAACTTCACGTCGCAACGCAAATAACACGACACACACATTACGACACTCGCAAACAACATACCACACACGTTCACAAAATTAAAAACACAATACATACACACAGCACACACATAAAAACCTTACCTACAGCAAGAGGGAGCATCCAGGACCTCAAAAATGCAACTTACACCTTCATTTCACTCAAAATAAAAGAGTTTGGACAATAAAAAATTTGCTAAGCGCGAGAAAAAATGTCCGCCGAACAAAACGAAAACGAGGCTACACACGCAAACACCATACGAGACACGTTACCACACATTACGACCTCGCAAACATCGGACACAACACGCCGACATACAAACATTTCAAACACAATAAATACACACAACACACACATAAAAAGCTTACCTACAGCAAGAGGAACCATCCAGCACCTCAAAAAAACAAGTTACACCTTCATTTAAATAAAAATAATACACTTTACACACTAATGAAATCGCTAAGCGACAGAAAAAATGGCCGACGAAAAAAACGAAACGAGGCTACAGCACTCAACACGCAAAACACCACAAGAAACTCGCAAAACAACACACGAAACTCGAAAAACCCCACGAAGCACCGACGGATAATCCGCAAAGACGCATAACACAGATAACCCGCCATTTTACGCCAATGCGGAAGTACACGAGTACGCTAACGGTTTGGTCTCGCGCACACATTCAGCACGCTAACACAGCAGCTCCACACCACTAATGCTGCAGCAACATCAAAACAGATTGACAGCTCTTCAACACAATGCTTCAAAATAGGTAAAGTATATTCATTTATTAATGTATTATATATTTTAGTATTACACACCAAACAGCATTAGCTACCTTACGATTTGATTGCCGTCATTTTTTGACGGGCAATTCGCTAGTTTACCATAACCCTTTGCTTCCTGTCTTTTAGTCAGCTCTCAATCCATCAGCAGATATTTACTGCAATTCCTATATCCCTTAGTTTACCCAATAGTCTCCCATGTGGTACTGTATCTGCAAAATCTAAAAAGACTACATCCATTAAGTTGCCATGATCCAGGTTCCTACTAACCTCCTCATAGAAACTAATTATATTTGTTTGACATTACCTATCCCTCATAAATCCATGTTGACTCCTACTTATAATCCTGTTCAAATAGACATATTCTTGTATATTATCCCTTATTAACCCTTCTAAAAGCTTCCCCACTACAGAAGTGAGGCTTACATGTCTATAATTCCCCGGATTTGCTCTTGCTCCCTTCTTAAATATAGGTATCACCTCTGCTTTTCTCCAGTCATCTGGTAGAGACCCTGTGTTGAGTGAATCCTCAAAAATTAGATATAATGGTTTGGCCATTACAGAACCCAGTTCCCTCCATACCCTTGTATGTATTCCATCAGGACCCGGGGCTTTATTAACATTTATTTTTTTCCAACCTCTATTGGATTTCTTACTGCGTTAACCAGCTATTTTGTGAAGGTAGTGTAGCTCCATTATGTTGCGGTGTCCCAACCACTGGTACCTCCCTTGTGTATACCGAAGAAAAGAACCTATTTAGCTCATCTGCCTTTTCCTGGTCACTAATTATCAGATGGCCTGTGTCACATTGTAATGTCCCTATAGCTTCCTTCCTCGCCTTCTTCCCATTAATATATTTTTAAAACATTTTAGGGTTAGTCTTACTCTTCTTTGCAACTAACTTTTCATTTTCTTTTTTAGCCAGTCTAATAGCCCTTTTGCTGTTTTTTACTCCGTATCTTGACCTTCAAATCATTGTTAAGCCTCATGGGTTGTGGGTCCTTTTACTTTTATTCCCACATGCCGATGTGTATGTATATTTAGTAAGGATTTAAATGTTGTCCATTTATGTTCAGTATCTTTACCCGTCAGTTCTCTGTCCCAGTCTATACTTTGTATTGCTGCCCTTAGACCGTTAAAATCTGCCCTTTTAAATTAAGAGTTTTTGTTAGCCTCTTACAGTTTTGTTTTTTAATTCAATCTCAAATGAGACAGTGTTGTGATCCCTGTTTCCCAAAAGTTGCCCTATTTCAACATTTGATACTATATCAATATTATTTATAATGACTAAATCCAAGATGGCCCCATTTCTAGTAGGTTCTTGTATAACCTGGGCCAGATAATGATCCCTGAGTGTACTCAAGAACTGCTGGTCTCATTTATCCAGTTCATTTCAGGGTAATTGCAATCTCCCATTATTAGAACTTGCCCGTGCTTAGCTGCATTTCCAATCTGTAACAATAATTGTATTTCCTTACTTTCAATTATAGTTGGGGGTTTATTAGAATTTGCTGCTCCGCTATTTAACTCTACCCACAAAAATTCTACATCAGATGCATTCATAATCCAGGAAACTTATATATGTATCTATTATATATTGTATTCCCAGTAGGCAAACTGTAAGAGCTTTCTTTTTAAAAATATAACTGTGGACTTATTGAGTTAAAAAATGCCTAGTCGCTGAGACATCTCTGGCTTTATCTGCCATTTTCTTTGTTTCTAACTTTCAATAAAATTAATAAAAACAATGATATTATAAAATTTAAACAAAGTGATGTAATTCTATTAGAACATTTTCACAGGAAACACTCAAAGATATCCAATCCCCTCCCTAAAATAAACTAAGAGACCAATCCACAATTGTACGTGACATACTCACAAATAATTCATACATTAATATTAAAGCTAAAGCTTAGAAAATGCAAAAATTAAGTTTTCTCATAAAAAAAATAGCTGCAGATAATATTAAAATATTTAAGGTGAAGTAGACATTTTATTATAGCATTGAGCATGATGGATCTCAGAGGGGAAGTGTCTGACAGATGTGCCTGGCGTGCTGTGGTCCATATAGTTACGGAGAGTCGAACACAACTGAACAACTAAAAACAACAACAACAACAACAGATATTTTATAAATCACAGCTCTAGTATTTGAATTTTGCATGTTGTACTATAATTTACAGATCCAAGCTTTATGTTCCAGGGAATTCTGTATAAATTGCTGTGCATATGATTATTATCATGACTCATATATGAGCAACCACTTGTTCAAAGACAAACTTCTTTCTTGAATGTGCCCGCTGTGTTCCTTAGTAGCCCCATTTCCATGGTTACACATGGGAATTTCTGCAGGGTAATATTACATCACTTTATGGCAAGAATTCTGAAAAACACAAAAATGCAACGGGCAATTCCTGGAATCCTCTAACCATATGTTTTATCTTGATGCAGAGAGACCTACTCTGTTTGTGAATTTTCTATTTCTGTTCAGCCAGTTATAAAGCAGAAGATATTAGAGCTAATAGTCTAGAGTAGTTTGTCAAGTTTTTGTGAAGTATGTAATGGCATTTGCAGCTATGTAAGGCATGAATATAAAAAGGTTCTGCTAAGGGGGGACTTATCGAACTGGGAGTTGTTCTTCCAAAATATATAATTTAATATTAAATAGTAAAAAATTGAAGGTTGTGCTTATTTATGATAAAGACTCTGGGGAGGAAAGCTATGGGCAGTCTGAACAAGTTAGTAAAAAGTAAAGATATTGCACCATTAACAAAGGTCTGCTTATTTTAACTATGGTATTTCCAGTAGTAACATAAGGAAGTTAGAACTGGACCATAAAGAAAGCTGAGTGTTTTGAATTATGGTGTTGAAGAAAACTACTTTGAGTCCCTTGGACTGCAAGAAGATCCAATAAATCAGTACTACAGGAAATGAAGCCAAACTGTTCACTGGAAGATTTGATCATGTTCAAATATGTTTTTTTTTAGAGAGGATTACCTAGAGAACTCTCTGATGCTGGGAAAGACTGAAGGCACACAAAGAAGGGGACAGCAGAGGTGGAGATGGATAGATGAAGTAATTGAAGCAATAAACATGAGGCTCCAAATCCTCTCCTGAAATTGAGCCTAGCTATGATCAGAAAATTATAGCCTCAGAGCCCTTGCGCTACCTTTTTGCTCCAGAAAACTACTGCAGAGTGAGGCAAAGCCAGCCTCTGTACGCTTCTTGCAGGCCATGTTTGGATAGCTTGCCGATGAGACAAATACGATCATGCCTGATCCTTTCTTAACCTCTGTTAACCCGCTGCTTGATGAGTGCATTATCTGGGACGTTACTACCACTTGGATCAATGCCCATGGTATGAAGTGTGTAGCTCCATTCGCTCCTGCTCCACCGACTATGGTCATTACCCATCTCTGTAGCAACTGATTGTACTTCCATCTAAACCAGAGCTACACCCAGCTGTGGCCATGTCGTGGCAGCTGTGCAAAGCACCTTCATGTTCTGAAATAGGAATAGCCAAAGTTCTACCACCAAGGTACCCGACCTTCCAATTCTCCACGCCGCATATTCCAAAAGCCCACTGGGCTGAAGCAAGTTCCAGGCGGACTAGGCCCCAAGACTTGCTAGTCCTTGACGTTGCCGATGCTCATCATAGCGACTAATCCTACACCAAGTAAGGAAAGGCGCACCCACACCAGGCGTCTTGGTCCAAGAAAACCAATAAAAGGGGAGCAATCAGTGTGCCCAAAGCCAACCATCCCTGGCTAGGCCTAACCTACAAACCTTTGGCAATGGCCAAACGCAATGGCTCGGATCCTGTAAGCTACAACCTTTTTCCCTCTAGTCAGACTTGGACAGACGCGGCCCAAAACACATCACGCATTTTTGGTCCAAGAAAACTGTAATACCAATGAAAGGGGAGCAATCAGTGTGCCTAAAGCCAACCGTCCCTGGGTGGGCATGACCCACCAACCTTGGCTTGGACTCAGTCGGCTACAACCCTTAACCCTCTTGTCAGACTTGGACCGACGCGGCCCCCTGATCACCTTAGGATCCCAAGACCCCGCACCTGAGATCACCATACCTGTTTAAACCAGCCTCTCATTTTCAAGCATACCCTTTGGACGGGGAGATGGCTGTACCGAACCGTAAGCCTTCACACTTATCACCGACCTCTTTCCAAACAGTGGTATCTCTGGCCCTTGGTAGTACTGTCCCTTTGCCATACCTCCTGTTTAACCTTGATCCACTAACATCCCTGATAACTCCTTCATCAGGTCGTTCCCACCGGCCGTTCCTTAACGGACGCAGCTGTTACTCGACCCCCTACCATCGGGAGACACTTCCTCTGGGGACTTGGGTTACCAATAACCCTCAACCTTGCCAATTCACCGCTCGCTTACTACCGTGCAATTCCATTGCGAGAACCGCCCTTCCCCACTCTATGCCAGCAATGCGTGATGCACCCGCAAAAGGACCAGTCAGCCATCCTGGCCTGAAACCTGGTACCTGCATTCGTCCCACTAAACACACAACGATTTTACTTCCCGCAATCACTCGCAGATCAACGGGGAATAACCGGAAGCCAAGTGTGCCACGTCAGCCGTCATTTCCATAGCTTGAGATACATGAGAGCCTGAAGGATGAAAGAATGGTCCAACAGGAGACAAACTGAATGCCTTTTTGTTCTCCACTATATGAGGGAGAATTGACCACTGATTCGGTCCCGTATTATTCATCCTCTGAGGATTATCAACATACCCATGCAAAATCAAAAGAGGATGCTGTCCTACGGCGGAAATTGGACTCATCCGCGATACAACCGTCACCATAATGCCCTGGAATGCTGTCCGACGCACACGGAGCGGAATCCACTATTCTGGTATGAAACACCATCTACTCTCTATTGACACCCAGGACAATAGAGAAATTGCAAGCAACTGTATAACGACACCTCTTTGGCGCAGGAAACCCTGTAATAGAAGGGATAAAAATTCCAATCCCCCAAAGTATTGAGGAGAACGCGTGGAACAAAATTGCACCGCTAACCTTGACGACATACGAGAATGATCGCTGCATACAGCTCCTGGTATTCCCAGGTGGTCTCCCACCGAAGTACTGACCAGTGTGACCTCTTGGTACCCTGGCTGCCTTTGAACCCAGGATGCTGGGGTGAAAGCACCTGCATACTAACCACTGCGCCACCAGGAAACCACTCCACCAGGGAACTGTTTTCTAACGGCCCCAACCAGTTTAGCTGAAGCGAAAAGTGAAATAGGAAAAAACAGGCGCAACTTTAGACCTGAACAGCTACACACCAAAGATGCTATCATGACAAATGAATGGCCCCGTACTCCCAAGGCCACTCAGTCCAATATAAAATGAGCCCTTTAAGCCAGCACCTAGTCCTGACGTAGGATACAGGCTTGTGGCCCTATACGCTCGGCAGCGGCCCCGGGACGAAAAGCTTAAAAGAGTTCTTTGAAACAAGTTACTCGCCAATGCTGATCTGGTGCAGATGCGAAGGAGTGCCCAAGTTAACCGCAATAATAACCAACATACGGTCCCTAAATAGCTTATGGATGAATTTGAACTCCCAGTCTACAGGTTCAAAGTTCGGCTGCGCTGGTGCTAAAGGACAGCCAGCCCTCTGCCGACCCCTAAGTAAACCAAAAACCGTAACGAAAAAACATCAGACTTGCGCTACAAATTGCCTTTCAATGTTGCCTGTAAAAACTGGGGTAGCCTCAAAATTCATAAGTTCAGAGAAAAACTATAAATCTTTGTGTTCACCAGTGTCAACATAAGTTATTAACCATGGAACAGTCAGCAGGCACTGCACAGTGTGTTTGTAAACAGATATACAGTAATACTTTAGATTTTTTTTAGGTGTGGTACATGACCCTTTAAATAGACACTTACAAGAGTATATCAGCAACTAGCATAAATCTGGTATTTTATCAGTGAGTATTATTTTTATTAATCAGCATTTTTTATTCGGCATATTTTAACCAAATTAATAAAATAAAATGTTATTAAGTTCCCTTATGTTATTATACTTCTTTGTACAAGAAAAAGTGTTATGCATATATCTGGGGATTTTACACGTGAAAGACCAGTTTAAATGGAGATAAACGTCAAAATGACAGAAAACTTTTGCTTACAACTATTGATTTATGGTTATCCTTGGCCCAGCCCTTGGAGAAAACATTTGTTCAGTAACATAACAAGTTTGATTGTAAAATCCTTTGATTAGGCACATGCTGAGAGCGCAGAACATTTTCTGAGAATGTAATAGTAGATGACGTGTAACATACTGGAATTCTATTCCTAACTTTACTTATAATCGGGTGTTTCCCAGCACTCATCACCTTTACTTTCAAATTTGTGCTATTAATAAAAGCAAATAAAAAAGCTGCATTTTAACCACAGCTGGTGACATTAGGATAATAGTAGGAAAAGCTGATTGTGACAAGATAGTAAATGAAATGTAAGCTCTGTGGTTAGTTCATGGAATATGGAAATTGGTATAAAAATGTGCAAATGTGTTGAATTGAGCTTTTTTGCTGATGTTATAGATCAGTGTGAAACAGTAGATTAACTAGATTTTAGTAAAACGTTTGACACGTTCCCACACAGTAAACAAATGTGTAAACTTCATTGTCTGGGATAGGACAGGCAGGAGTCAGTCATAGATAATGGGACACAATCAGAGGAAGGGATGGTTACCAGTGGAGTGCCTCAGGGTTCTATTATGGGGCCTGCTTTGTTCAACATGTTTCTTAGTGATATTACTAGTAGGCTTCCAGATAATATTTACTTATTTGAGTATATAACCGGGTAGACATTCCAGAGGGTGAAAATCAAATGAGAAGTTATTTAAAAAAACTAGAGCAATGGTCAAGTATGTGGCATCTGAAATGCAATGTTATGCACCTCAACCACAAAAACCCAAATGCATAATACCCAGTCTAACCTATTTGTATATTTTGGGGAACATATAGAGGAAGCCACATTGGGATCTGGAGGAATGAAGCATTTTACATGTTCTTTAATACCAGAGGGGAAACTATATATGTAGGGTTATAATTTATGCCATATGGGTATTTGTGGGATTTTGTGTACTTTGCAGTAGTGCCTGTCCACAGTTTCCTGTGGGTTTCTTTTATATAGTCACTTATGTTCATAATCACCACAACCCCTTGCTCGTTGGCTGCTTTTATAATTATATTATGTCCGTATTGTCTTATAATGAGCAAATAGCTTTCATTTTGTACCAGTTTGTATTGTTTATCTAATATTTACTTGTCATGACTGACTTTGGGGGCCAGGGTGGTATTCCCCTGAAACCCACAAGCAAGGGCAATTTATTGCAAAATCATTTTACCATTTTGCTTTGTGTAAAATAAAAAGGTTAACATGCACTGTGGGACATTGTATTATATTTTTGCTTATTATCAGGGAATATTCTTCAAAAGAGTACATTTTTTATATTTATGAAAATAATTAATTAATTAATTAGCATATTATGCCACTTATGTACATTTGAAAACGTGTTAAGCTTAGATAAAGAAATAACTAAATCCATGTATTTTGTTCAGTCGTTCAATCGTGCCCGTTTCTCCAAGACCCTACAGACTTAAGCATGCCAGACACATCTGTAAGCTGCTGCCACTCTGAGGTCCCTCAATCCCATTTCCATTGCTTCAATAACCTAATTTATCCATCTCCACCTCTGCCATCCCCTTCTTCATGTTCCTTCAACCTTTCCCAGCATAAGAGTCTTCTCAAGGGAATCCTGTCTTCTTATGATATGGACAAAATATATGATTGTCTAATTTTTTGTAACCAACCTTTTTTGTTAAACAAAGTTGTAACAGACAGTTTGATCAATAAACTTTTACAAAAAGGAGTTTGTTTCTTTCACAATATGCGTTACTATCTCAAATTTCAACACAACCTCCACACTTTACTCTTATCATTACGTAGAAGTCAAAAGTAAGCATTAAACCATTTTGTTACAATAAACAATTCGGCTTGAAATCTTCTGCTGCAGATAACAATACCGAGTAAGAATTTTGAAATATAAAATTTCTAACATGGTTCCAATTAAAAGAAAGGAAAGAACGAGATGAAAGAAAACCAACAATAACATAGCTTTTAACCATATTATGTCATATAAGCAAGTCAAAATCTTATTGTGAATTATACATACCAGTCCCTAGGATCAACTGGAGAGAGGTGGGTGACCAGTCACCCACCCAGCTCACTTTGCTGAGAAATTGTCTGGCTCCCAAAGTCGACAGAGGGGGGTCCAAGGCCAGCTGCTGGGGTAAATGTTGGTGTACTATAGGAGTATGATGTCATTTCCTAGATAATAAATGTCAATTGCTTGTGTTGAAGTAAGCCAAGAGCTCCATATTTCTGAGAATTGAGGTATTTATTGGCTAAGATTGTGCGTACGCCAATCATGAATCATTATGGACTTTAGTTTATTAAGTACTTCTTGTATATTTAGAGTAGAAGTCTTCCACTTTTGAGCTATATGACTTTTGGCTGACATCATTAGATATTGTAGCCATTTGTTTTCTTTTTTTGATATCAACAAAAAGTCACCGCCCAATCGGCAAATTTCAATCTTGTAACCAACCTTTAATTGATTATGAGGGCTAATCATTTCTTCTGTGGTTTTTTTTACCACAGTAGAAGATCTTGTGGATGTCTTATATGAAATGGCCCATTGTAGTCCATATAAGTTCACTGACATCTCATGTTTGACCATGTCCAGTTTGCCTAGGTTTATAGTTTTAAAGTCCCAGATTCCTGAGCTGAATTTGGCCCAACCACATCATTAAGTCTGGCGCTACTTGTACTTGCCCTCTACTCCTCCCTAGTAACATGGTAGGCACCTTCTCATATAATAGATTCATCTTCCAGAGCATATCGTTATGTCTCTGATTGTACTTTTCCAAAAGGGCTTCTTGGCAAAGGTGGCTGTGAGCTAAGGCACGTAGGGTCACTCAAGATAGTCAGGTGATAGAAGAGAAATCAGTATATTTGCCAAGAAAACCTTATGGGTAAGCACAAATCAATGTATAGCTTTTTAAAAACAAGTTACAACAGATTTATATTTGTAAGGGGGTGTAGTTGGGGACGCTTTCATGATATTATTTCATTATACAGTAAGCTGAATATCAGCCTTGCACCCAAGACTTGGAGCTCGATTACATGACTCCTGTAGCGAATCAAAGTGAAAAGTGTGTGTATGCCCTAACAAACATGATGCCCGTAGACATTGACAAACACTTACAAGTAAAGCCTAACGAGTGATTGCTACATGTGATATGTTCCCTATTCTAAGTGTATTTCTACATAAAGGGTGATTACATGGCTCTATAAGAATTCTACCCTAATCCTATGTGTTCTCGTAAAGCCCTGCAAGTGCTCTCAGTGACCCTAAAGTGTAAACTCTAACTCCCGTAGCACCAGATAAATCCTTAGCCATCCCTATACAATTAAAGTAGTACCTTTCCTTGCCGTATGGAAGGGGCTATATAATACATATGAATTATTAAGTATCATATGAGTCTGGGTGTCCTCAGGGAGCAAAGGGGGTGGTGGGGGCGTATAACCTCTCTTTATAACACCTTACATACCCCATCCATACTAAATATATAAAAACTGCTCCCTGGGGGTCTCAGTTGACACTCAAAGGCTCTATCCGCTACTACCCCCTAAAGGCTCTATCGCTATCTACCATGCCGGTCACTATAGACCCTCATGCCCCATTACATAATCTGCTTCACTATGAACCTCCATTGGGCCTCTGCCTATTTCCATAGGGGTCCCTATGGACCTCCATGGCACCTAATATAAACCATTTTACCCAAAGAAACCAGAATTGCATTCTATCCCATCTCCATGGGCCCTATGCCCAAAGCACAAGGTGGTAAGGGTAAGGGGGCTGATGACCTCCTCGGTGTTGATACATTTCCAGGGGACTTATTTGATAGTTGAGGGGTAGCAGCGAATAGGCGGAAGGGATATTAACCCCTCATTCACTATTTATTACTTTCTTTTATTGTTTTGCCTTGTACTTAACCTCTATATAACACTACAGAATATGCTGGTAAAGGATACATAATAATAATAATAATAATAATAATAACCCGATATCCACATTTGAACCCACTCAAAAAGAAACTGATGTGAGTATTGCAGCCATACTGTCAGAAAGTAACAGTAAGCAGAACAGAAACAGTAAGCTTCCGGCATAGATGAATTAGCTGAAGAATAGAAAAAAAATAAGGAGATTAAAAAGATTATAAAATAGGTAACCACCTGGCCACAAGTTTAAATGATGCAGTAGAGGTTCCAAATATGGTACAACTTAAAACTATGGATAATTATATATATACTAGCGACTTGCCCGTCAAAAATGACGGCAATAAAAACTAAAGCCTGGCAATGCTGTTTGCCACACAATGTAAGCCTCTCCCCCTCTACTTTACTGGCCTTGTGATGAGCGCCTTTGGCGCTCATCACAGGCCTTGCAATGAGCCCCTTTGGAGCTCATTGCGAGTCTCTCCCTCTGTCTACTTCCTCCCTCGTGTCTTATTTCCCCCCTCCTCTCCCTCCCTTGTGTCTCCTTCCACCTCGTCTACCTCCTTTGTATCTCCTGCCCCCCTGTGTTTTTACTTCCCTCTCCCTCCCGTGTCTCTAAACCCTTCCCCTGTGTCTCTTTCCCCCTTCTCCCTCCCATGCATCTCTTCCCCCCCCCTGTGTCTCCCCCAACCCTCCCCTGTGTCTGTTCCCCCCTGGCCTGTGTCTCTTTCCCCCTCCCCCTGTGTCTGTTCCGGCCTTTCTCGTGTCTCCATTTCCCTCCCTTGTGTATCTTCCCCCCTGCACTCTCTCCCCTGTGTCTCTTCCCCCTCCTCTCACTCCCCTGTGTCTCTTCCCCCTCACCCTCTGTGTCTCTCCCCACTCTGTGTCTTCCACCCTCTCCCTCTGTGCCTCTTCCCCCGCCTCTCTCTGTGTGTCTCGCCACTGTGTTTCTTCACCCCTTCCTCTGTTCCCCCCCCTCTGTGCCTTTTTCCCCCTCTCTCTGTACCTCTTCCCCCCTTTCCCTCTGTGTCTCTTCCTCCCTCACCCTCTGTATCTCTCCCCCCTGTGTCTCTTCCCCCCTCTCCCTCTGTGCCTCTTCCCCCCTCTCCCTCTGTGCCTGTTCCCCCCTGGCCTGTGTCTCTTTCCCCCTTCCCCCTGTGTCTGTTCCCCTCCCCCCCCCCCCCATTTCCTTCCCATGTGTATCTTCCCCCTGTTCTCCCTCCCGTGTGTCTTTTCCCCCTCCTCTACCTCCCCTGTGTCTCTTTCCCACCTATCCCTCTGTGTCTCTCCCCCCTCCCTCTGTGTCTCTTCCCCACTCTCCCTCTGTGCCTCTTCCCCACTCTCCCTCTGTGCCGTGCCTCTCCCCCCCTCTCCCTCTGTGCCTCTCCCCCCCCTCTTCCCCACTCTCCCTCTGTGCCTCTACCCCCCCTCTTCCCCACTCTTTCATCTGCTCTCGTCTCGGGCCGCGCTGCGCGCAAGCGCGGCTCGCGCCGCGCTCTGCGCAAGCACGGCTCGCGCCGCGCGACGCGCTCTGCGCAATGCGCAGCAGTTTATTATTGTCAAACTGCGATTCGTCTGAAGCGTGACGACGAATCGCAGTTAGACAATTATAATATGTGACTAGCGACTTGCCCGTCAAAAATGGCGGCAATAAAATTTGAAGTCTGGCAATGGTGTTTGCCACACATTGCAAGCCTCTCCCCCTCTACTTAACTGGCCTTGCGATGAGCGCCTTTGGCGCTCATTGCGAGCCACTCCTCCCTTTACCTCTTACCCATCTACTTGACGGTAGGCTCTCAATGAGAGCCTCTCCCCCCTCTACTTTACTGTCCTTGCGTTAAGCACCTTTGACGATCATCATGGGCCTCGGAATGTGCGGCAAAGGTGCTTATTGCAAGCATCTTCCCCCCATGTGTCTCTTCCCCCCTCTCCCTCCCCTGTGTCTCATCCCCTCTCTCCCTCCCCTGTGTCTCATCCCCTCTCTCCCTCCCCTGTGTCTCATCCCCTCTCTCCCTCCCCTGTGTCTCATCCCCTCTCTCCCTCCCCTGTGTCTCTTCCCCCCTTTCCCTCCCATGTGTCCCCTTTTCCCTCTCTCCCTCCCCTCTCTCACTCCACTGTGTCTCTCTCTGTCCCTCCTGTCTCTCTCTCTGTCCCTCCTGTCTCTCTCTCTCTGTCCCTCCTGTCTCTCTCTGTCCCTTGCTCTGTCCCTGCTGTCTCTCTCTCTCTGTGTCCCTGCTGTCTCTCTCTGTGTCTCTCCTGTCTCTCTGGGTGTGTCTCTCCTGTCTCTCTCTGTGTGTCTCTCTCCGTGTGTCTCTCCTGTCTCTCTCTGTGTGTCCCTCCTGTCTCTCTCTGTCTCTGTCCCTCCTGTCTCTGTCCCTCCTGTCTCTCTCTCTGTGTCCCTCCTGTCTCTCTCTCTCTGTGTCCCTCCTGTCTCTCTCTCTCTCTCTGTGTCCCTCCTGTCTCTCTCTCTCTCTCTCTCTGTCCCTCCTGTCTCTCTCTCTCTCTGTGTCCCTCCTGTCTCTCTCTCTCTCTCTCTGTCCCTCCTGTCTCTCCCTCTCTCTCTCTGTCCCTCCTGTCTCTCCCTCTCTCTCTGTCCCTCCTGTCTCTCTCTCTCTCTGTCCCTCCTGTCTCTCTCTCTCACTCTCTGTGTGTCCCTCCTGTCTCTCTCTGTGTCCCTCCTGTCTCTCTCTCTCTGTGTCCCTCCTGTCTCTCTCTCTCTCTGTCCCTCCTGTCTCTCTCTCTCTGTGTCCCTCCTGTCTCTCTCTCTCTGTGTCCCTCATGTCTCTCTCTATCTCTGTGTCCCTCATGTCTCTCTCTCTCTCTGTGTCCCTCATGTCTCTCTCTCTCTCTGTGTCCCTCATGTCTCTCTCTCTCTGTGTCCCTCATGTCTCTCTCTCTCTCTGTGTCCCTCATGTCTCTCTCTCTGTCTGTGTCCCTCATGTCTCTCTCTCTCTGTCTGTGTCCCTCATCTCTTTCTCTCTGTCTGTGTCCCTCATGTCTCTCTCTCTCTGTGTCCCTCATGTCTCTCTCTCTCTGTGTCCCTCATGTCTCTCTCTCTCTCTGTCTGTGTCCCTCATGTCTCTCTCTCTCTGTCCGTGTCCCTCATCTCTTTCTCTCTCTCTGTGTCCCTCATGTCTCTCTCTCTCTCTGTGTCCCTCATGTCTCTCTCTCTCTCTGTGTCCCTCATGTCTCTCTCTCTCTCTGTGTCCCTCATGTCTCTCTCTCTCTGTGTCCCTCATGTCTCTCTCTCTCTGTGTCCCTCATGTCTCTCTCTCTGTCTGTGTCCCTCATGTCTCTCTCTCTCTGTCTGTGTCCCTCATCTCTTTCTCTCTGTCTGTGTCCCTCATGTCTCTCTCTCTCTGTGTCCCTCATGTCTCTCTCTCTCTGTGTCCCTCATGTCTCTCTCTCTCTCTGTCTGTGTCCCTCATGTCTCTCTCTCTCTGTCCGTGTCCCTCATCTCTTTCTCTCTCTCTGTGTCCCTCATGTCTCTCTCCCTCCTGTCTCTCTCTATCTGTGTCCCTCCTGTGTCTCTCTATCTGTGTCCCTCCTGTCTATCTGTCCCTCTTGTCTCTCTTTCCCTCCAGACTGTCTCTCTCACCTCAGTCCCCAGCATGTCCACCGGTCCCTCCCCAGGAAGGAGTTGAGAGCAGCCGGGGGAGGAGTTGAGAGCAGCCGGGGGAGGAGTCGAGAGCAGCCGGGGGAGGAGTCGAGAGCAGCCGGGGGAGGAGTCGAGAGCAGCCGGGGGAGGAGTCGAGAGCGACGGGGGAGGAGTTGAGATCGACGGGGGAGGAGTTAAGAGCGTCAACCGCAGCGCATTGTCCCCCCGGACAACTGATATATGTGGGCCGCTCATGCCAGCAACCGAGGCCCTCAGTTGCTGGCATGAAGACATCACATATATAGTTGTGAGCAGGCGAGGGCCGCGGGCTCGCGTAGCGAGCCCGCAAGCGTGAGCAACGGCCCGTACGCTCACAACTATATATGTGATTGTAGCTCACTATACGTCATACATGGCTATAAGTTGAATTTAGACTGTTGGTTTCTATACAGGTGGTAACATTAAACTCATATACACCCATCTAGAGTCATGTGTGATTCTCTGAGTTATTTTGAGCGAGGCTAAAATACGAGACGGAGGACTTAGAAAAAAGTTACGAGACGCTAAAAATTACAAGATTAGCGGCCGAACAAAAACCCTGAAAAACACAATAAATACACCCCAATAAATTACACGAACATCACAGACAGCATGGGGCAACAGCCAGGACACCTGTGAGTGAGGTGGAATGCGAATTTAACTCGATTTAGATGATTTTCGCCACTCGAAAATCGCCTAAGCAAGGAAAAAAATGGCCGCCGAAAAAATGAAAACGAGGGTACACGACCCCGGACCGCTCAAAACACTGCAAAAAGCATACCACTTTACACATCACCCTACGACCTACAAGATAGACTATTACAAAAGCCGTAAAATACTCACGAGACGCGTACCAAATTAACATAACGACTATACAATGTCACTTTACACAATAAACCAACGGCTTTACCTCGCGCACGCAGCCTATTTAGAATGCACACGTCAAACATTGATTACACTTTATAAGCAGGGCAGTAACACTCACAATGTATATTCTATGCAGACAGAAAATACAAACAGATTGTTAGCTCTTCAGCCTATTGCTCGCTGCATATATGAATTATAAATAATTAAAGTATATTCACTTATTGAATAAATCATTCATTATTACTTAACTACATGTACATAGAAATATATATCTGTCTTTATCAAGACTCATGAAGGTGCTCAGAGGACCAAAAGTACAAGACAGGAGAGGCTCGCAATGAGCGCCGAAGGTCCTCACAGTACAAAACTGTTTACATTCTGTGTCAAACAGCATTCCCATGGCTTTAAATGTTATTGCCCTGTCATTTTTGATGGGCAAGTTGCTAGTATACTATTTATATACTATAAGATTATATATCGTATGTATTGTACAATACTTCTGATTTGTTATAAGTCTGGTATAAAATAAATCATTGAAAATAAAATTCTTCTCATCTACATCCTTATCTATCATCCATAGTGTTATCCATCCATCCATCTGTCACGAAAATAGGAGTCTCTGCTTTAACATAATCTATATCATGCATTATTATCACTATAATAGTTAGTAGTTGTGAATAATGCCTGTGCAGAGCACATCTTGCAGGCATTACTAACAACGGCTAACTGCACACCAGGAATCACGCATTCGCAGTTGCCTCCATGAATCTCGTTGCGCATGCGTAGTTGCACCCGCGAAATACGCAAGCAAGGGAGAGGGAGGAGCAGAGGGAGGCAGAGAGAGGGAGAAGAGAGGAGGCAGAGAGGGAGGGAAAGAGAAGAGGAGAGAAAAGAGGCAGAGGGAGGGGAAAGAGAAGAGGCAGAGAGGGAGGGAAAGAGACACGGGAGAGAGAGAAGGAGAGAGGAAAAAGAGAAGAGGGAGATAGGGAGGGGGTAGAGGAAGAAGGGAGAGAAAGGAATGGGGGAGATAGAGAGAGGGATGGGGGAGTGGAGAGAGGGGCAGCGAAGAAGGAAGAGAAAGGGGAGAGAGAGTGACAGGGAGAGAGGAGGCCGAGATAGAGAAGGAGGGGGAGAGAGGAGGGAAAGAGAGAGCGAAAGAGGGAGGTGGAGAGAGAAAGAAAGAGAGAGGGGCAGAAAGAGAAAAATAGAAAAATGGAGGGGGAGAGAGGGAGAGAGAGAGAGAGGAGGCAGAGAGAGCGGAAGAGAGAGAGAAAGTGAGAGAGAGAAAGTGAGGGAGAGAGAGGTAGTGGGAGAGAGACAGCGCATAGAGAGACAGAGGGCACACAGAGAGAGACAGAACAGACAATCGAACATATGTGCTGGGGGGGGGGGCAGGCAATTTTGGCAGCACTTTGCCGCCTCCAGATCCTCCATGCAGTAACCCCGAGCTTGGCTTGGGGTTACTGATTTGGGAAAGTCATGCTCGGGATTACTGTTTAAGAGGTTAAATAGAAAAAAACTAAATTAATTGTAACGGAACCCATCACTGTTTTACCCTGTTTTATGATTATTATGGTTAAAATATGATCCTACTATATGTATGTTGGTTGATGCTCTGCAGAATATTGTCCCAGACATTTGCAGCTACTTGGCATGGGAGATAATCCTGTTACAGCGACTCCGCATAAGATAAAGGAAGTCTATTGTATACAGTGTTTTCATTCTCAGATAAGAACAAAGAAGTGTAATTGAATCAATGTCTGATTGTATCAAAGTTGCCAGGGAGGTGTGACCCACCTATTGTTCTCTTTATGTGTATTGTGCGGCCAAATATGGGCATGTGTATTACCTGTGGCCAAAGAGATGTATATATACTTCTGTAAAGGTAAATAAAGTCAGTATTCATCCGACTCCCAAATTGTGTGTCGTCCAATATGGGAGGTCGGGGATGGTGAAACTGTAGTGCCTCTTGGCTATTTTACCGTATACCAGCGGAGATATTGGACTGCGTGTTCCAGCTCCGTTACATTGGGATGGTGAAACTGTAGTGCCTCTTGGGTATTTTACCGTATACCAGCGGAGATATTGGACTGCGTGTTCCAGCTCAGTTACATTAATGAACTGATACCTCAAGTATGTCAGTGAACATGGAGGAGCAGGGTAATGCAGACACTGTGAACTTGCACTCCCTTGTCTTGTTTGTTTTACTATAATGCAGCACACTGCAAGCCTACACTTCACAATCACCTCCTCACAAAAGAAAAAGCTCATGGCACCTGGCTAGAGAAGGTAGGGTCTATGTGTGAAACATAAACAAACTGAAATTTAAATGTGCTGTTATGGAATTGAGGCACCTCTCCAGGGAGGCACCCATAGATTGCTGCCTTATTCGTCTTGTTAGAAATGATGATGGTACCATAGTTTACTGTGTTTTTTACTAGAAGATAAATATTGTCATTCAGTAGAAAAAATTACCATAAAAATATGGTTACATTTGTTTATGTTGTGGTTAACTTCTTATATTTTCCAATTTGATGTTGTAGTTATATGAATATTGGTTTAAAGAATGGAAGTGAGTGGGTATGGAGAATCAGGGTGGGGATGAGAAATTGTGGATATAGAGGGGTGACAGTATGTATGAAGGATGATGGTAGGTGCTTATGGAAAGTGTGGTGGTTACTAGGTGTGGAAATAAAGGGTAAGGTGATGGGCTTAGTAGGAGAGGTGCATCCAGCAGAATATGATATCTATTGTCTAACAGTGTAGCAAATGCACTTAGATTAAAAAAGGAAAATACCCTTTGTGCTGAAACCCCAATATCTATTAGGGTAGAATGTGACAAAACAACAAAGTATTATGCTTCTTACTTAAATGTCAATTCTACATCTGGTCTCAGTCTGAAGGGTCACTTCAAGATAACAGATGGGAGTCCTTAAATATATTCTAGAAATAGAGGTTGTCCAAAATCTGTTTAGCCTAGTAGGCATCAAGGCTAGATTCCTAGCTGGGCAATGGGGCATGCTTGCCTGTTAATGTGTCTGGACATTCTTTGCACATTGTCTTTGCATTTTGAGTGCCATTTTGAGTGGGCTCAGTAATGTGGCCCTAAGAAGGATTTAGCCCAGAGAGTATCTTTGTAAAGCCTGTTGTGGAGAAATACAAATATCCATACATTATTTAGTATATATATATATATATATATATATATATATATATATATATATATACATATATAGCATGTATTACCATTGTAAGTACCCTTAGTATTTGGCTAGATGTAAGCTCTGAAACAGTTAAATCTGCATTTAGCAAGTTTAGTGGAAGCCATAAATAACTTTTAAGTCTAAACAAAAGTGTACTTTAGCAGTACAAAAGGCCAAAGCCCAAAGATGATCAGGATGTCAACAACTTGGCCTATGCATCAAGATTACAACTTAAGGGTGTTCTGCGCAAATAATGTGACGTATCAGGCATGGTTTATGTGTGCTAACTGCATGTTCCATCTTTTATTGGCTTATTCATATAAATAATTGTTTATTGGTCTAGAAATGGGAGGTGGTGGAATGTACCATTTTTTAGAAGGTAATAATGGAATGTACTATTTCCTGTATGTAGGAAATACTATAAAAGGTTATGTTTTGTATATTTTGTTGCCAGTGGCAGACATTGTGAATGTTATTCATTTGCTGATCCACGCGTGTCCAAATAAACTGAAGAAAATCAGAGGCCTCTGTGTTTTGGTATCATGACTGGGTTTTGGAGTAGAATGTCAGGTTTGTGGGTATGTTTTTTCTTTTACAAGTCCCTTATCTCTGGTTCCCAATGAGTCATTCCTAGTGTGGTGGTATGCAGAAACTAGTGGGGTGGTCTGCAGAAACTATCCAATCATGCTATTCCATTGCAACTGACAGCCACTCAGAGCAGTGGCTGAGCTAGAGAATGGAGGGCCCCATGCAGAAAATTTTTTAGAGAGGGTGAGTACTGGGGAAGAGAGACCTGGGGTTAGAGGGTGGGTACTAAGGGGAGAGACAGAGTGAGTAGTGGGGAGAGAGAGAGCTGGGGAGAGAGGGAGAGTACTGAGGGACAGAGGTTGAGCTGGAGCAGGAAGGGGAGGAGAGGGTGAGTGCAGAGTGTTTAACTGGTGAGCTGGTGTGGGTGCGCGCATTTGTCAGCTTTTGTAGGCGCGCACAAGACGTCACACACGTCTCGTGCGCCCAAAAGTCGTGCTGCCGTCCCCCTTAAAATTGCACAGCACTGGCCCCCCATCTCAAACTATTCTGATAATTTTTTTCCTATTTTTTCCACCATTGTAGTTATTCTTGTGTACAATTTACATGCATCCCCAAATGTATACATACAAAAAACTAGGCAAGGATGTACAGTATGGTTTATAATAAAACATTCATAACACCATGTTGTATTCAGTGCTCCCCACACAATCCACACCTCTCATCTTTCCACCCCAACTTAAAGCCTTCCTATCTGCTCATGTTGCATTTTTAAATGCCTTACCCTTGTCTATTGACCTCTATATGATACTGCTCCTTACCATCTTACCTATCCTCTGAGGGACCCACATATTCCGTGTGGAAACAAGAATGGGAGATCCTAATGAATCTTAGACTTTGTCAAGGGAGAACCAACACAGGGTTCATCAGCTAAACATTGAGAAGGAAGCGGTTAGCATAGCTAAAAGAAATGAACCCATATGAAGACTCAACATAATTAGGAAATGACAATTTAAGATTATCCTATTTAGTTTTTTTACAAATATTACTTTGACTTGGGAATAAGTGAAAAGTGCTGTCAATGGGAGTGTTTAAGCCTGGGTGTATGAGGCACAGGCCTAAGACAGCATAAATCCTAATTATGCCCATGGTGCTGCCACTGCTAGCCACCTTATGAGCTATTTGTTTAGTCTTTCAGTCTTGTCCAACTCTCCCTGGCCCCATGGACTAGACACATATTTTGTCTGGAATAGGTTTCCAGTTCCTTTTCTAGTAGACCACAATTTGTCTGACCTCTCTGCATATCTTGGGTGACCCTACATTAAATAGCTCACAGCTTCGATTAGGTATATGAGCCCCCTTCACCACAACAAGGTAGCTATCCAGAAGTGGGTTATGGGTGTAACAGAACCCATCACTGTTTTACCCTGTTTTATGGTTATTTAATTCTTGGTTAAAATATGATCACATTGCTGTACTGTAGATATCTGTTTTATGTTCTACAGAATATATTGGCTCAGAATATTACAGCTACTAGGCTAATAGATAATCCTATTACAGAGACTCCTCATAATCAAGAGAGGTCCATTGTGTGAAGTGTTCACATTGTGAAGATGGAACAAAGGGAAGGATGATCTAATCAATGTCTGATTGTATCAAAGTAGCCAGGTGGCCTCAGGGAGGTGTGACCACACCTATTGTCCCTCGATGTGTATTGTGTGGCCAACTATGGGCATGTGTATTACCTGTGGAAAAAGGTGTATATATATTTCTGCATATAACAAAATAAAGACAGTATTCTTTGACTCCCAAGAAAGTGTCGTCCAATATGGGTGGTCTGGGCTTCTGAGACTGCGCAGTGCTTCCATATGGATATGTAATGCTGAACCTGACTCTCCCTCTGGAACTCTTGGATGGGATTATACCAACTTCACTTTTACACAGCAGCTTGCCAGGGAAAAGGACGTCTCCAACGGCTGGTACCCTCTCACTACCGGGGTATCCGTTACAATGGGCTATAGGGATATTGTAATAAATTAAACACGGTCATGCCCAGGGCCTGACTGGACTGTTGGGTACTGCGACCTGGGCCTGGGCTGGCCGGAGTTACCCTGTGTATTACTATGGTTATTCATTTTTTGTTGCTTATAAATCTTAACATGAAATCTGTATTGCATGTATTATGATTGTGTTACAGTGTGAATATGGGTTTCTCAGGGACAAGAAAGCTATGGAGTACCATAATAACTTATATGGACAGTAACAGGGAGGTCATATGCTGTTAGCTTTGTGGTGACAAGCCCCACCTGAACAAATACAAAGATCAGGGGGACTTAAGTGCCATCAACTTCTATTGTCTGGTGGGTCCTTGAGAGCTAGTTTAATCTTCAGAAGATACTTGTACACACACAGACATGTCTAAGCTCTTACACAGTAAATGGTGACAACACAGGATCTTCACAAAGGCAAAGAACCAGATGACCCCTACTGTTTACCCACATCAAGGAGAAACTATACTATAGGCCTCATTCAATTGCTACTTACTTGAGATCGGGGCCGCAAGAAGAGATAGCAAGTTACTTTGCTATTCAAATGCCCCGTTCGGATTACTTACTGTGTGCTACTATCCCTTACTTTTCTCATAATCGAAAGTTACTTCCATCAAATTCTTTGATCTTTCACGGCTACGAGAGTTGCGGCCGCAAAAAAACACAAATCGCTATTCAATTGCTCCAATTGACCTTTCCGTCAAGCCTGAAAATGGCAAAACACGAACAACAGGTTATTGGTACCAAGGAGGTCTCGCCAAGGTCTTACTTACAAATTGTAGCACTAATTAAGCAAATAAAATAGCAATCCTGTACTTTTATTAGAAGTGAAAGTAATGTTTGTTTATTTCAATTCATATTTGCATTTACAGTGCTCAGAGTTTTGCAGGCTTGAAACACGAGTTACGGGCTTGCGGCCGCGATCATGTTCAAGCATGCAAATGCTTACTGCCGATAGCATGGTTTGAGATTATCGGGAAGGGGGACTAACTTGTGCGCCCGGCCAATTGAATAGGTAAGTAAAAGTAGAGCTACTGCAGCAAGTAGCCCAAAAGTAGCAAATTGGAAAGCTACTTGCAAGTAACAGCCCCAAATTGAATGAGGCCCCATATAAGGGTCATTGAGCAGTTATCTACATGACCCACTGCAGAAAGAACAAGACATCATTTGATATACATGTTCCCCCCACATGGGCAGTCACCATTGGTAGATCATTTTTGTACCCAAGGATGGGGCTTACTGTAATTGGCCAGCCTGTGGATAGAAAACTGTATATATGTTGATAGACTCAATAAAGGAGTGGCAGTTATTTGGACTTACATAATAAAGGTGTAAGTGTCATTCTGTGCATTAATCCATAATATTCTAAGGGGTTGTTTGGTATATCCAGTGGTGGAGAATAGTCACAGTCAGTGGCTATTGTGTTGCTGATATCCTGGTCTGTTAAAGCAAGCTCCTGGGCATGGTACTTGGGTTTGGCCCATCTTCTGCTATCAGAGGTGTAAAAGAACTGCATGATTCTTACCAAGTCCAATTGAAGTAGCAAATCATGATAAATACACACAATTACAGATTGTTAGTCAAGTACATTAAGTACCCCTATTAGCTTGGTACAATAAGTTATGTTATAAAAGTTATACAAAAGTTATGTTTTAGTCAGATTACTCGCACTCACCTCAGACCCTGGGATCTCAGATAATAAACAGGTCAGTATACTCACCTTAATGTGACAATTGCTGGAATTTAGTATATTTATTATCACTCTAAGACCAATGATTAGAGTTGTATTCTCTAAAATGTAATCATTTTGTTCACAAATCTACCCCTGTGACCCATAACACTCTCTATTCTTCAAATGCTTCTCAGTATTCACAGTTCCACCCCCACCCTATGACCAAACGCATTTCAGTTATTTCTGCCTCCTTGCCCCCTTCACTATAACAAACTTAAATGTTTTTCACACTACACCTTATGTTCTTACAGTTTGACATCTTGAACCTGTGACTATATCCCCAACTATGGCCCATTGCACTGATCCTGAGATGGGAGGAGACTTTGAATGCTCTGAGAATCTATCTGTCTGTCTGTCTGTCTATCTATATCAATATCCAATATGTCATAATATACAATTTATATTTAATTCAGTGTTAAAATCCACGTCTCTGCACACATAAGAATGTCTATAAATGTCTATACTGCCTCATGTCTGTACTGTGCTCTCGTTCAGTTGTTGCATTTCTCATGTCACATGTTCAGAGCAATCCTAATACATTGGAAACTTTTCTTAATGTTCTCTGGGGCTTTCCCAGGGTGGATTTTTCTTCACACTGTGAACAAATAAATCAAGTTGGGTGCTGGACTTTGGAGTCAGATCAAAATGATTTCATAGTGCTGCATGTCCTACTAAAATAGTGCACCATTATCATGCTGCACTTACTCATTTTGATTATTTTAGCTTCATATAAATAAAAAAAAAATCCTGTTCCTGAGGTGGGAGCAGAATTTGAATGTACAAGACGCCTCAATTAGCACAATTGGAATGTGGCCTCTAAAACAGCCGGATCTGTAAAAAGGAGTAATGGAAATTCATCAGTTTACAATATACACCCTCCTGAGAAACCAACTACAAAATCAAATCAGAAAAAGGAAAATTGTAGAAAAACATATTTGTGTGTGTGTATATATATGTATAATGCAAAGGTTGTGTTTATTCAATTTATTTAATATGTAAAATTTAAAAAACACCAAATAAATATTACTAAACTATTTTCCCCATGAATATTTCTATTTGCCTCTCTTACATAAATTATATGACCTGGTATTTTCCCTAGTGGGTAACACTAATATTAATGTATAAGCATATAATTTAATAAGGGAATAGGAATGATAAAACTTGAAAAACGCTGTAGTCGAACTACCATACTAGTCTACAGAGTTTTAAATGAGTGGATAGGAAAATTAACTTCTAATTTGTGCAAATTTAAGTAAATGCAGTATTGTATAAATATTGTTCTTGTAATCCTCATATATCAGTAAAACTGTTAATCACTGGATCACTCCAGAATTACTATAAAGTAGTACTAGAATGGAAGAACTTAAAAGATGATGTCACACTAAGTAGATTAAAAACAAATAGAGAGGGATGATATGCAGAAGTAGTAGATATACTGGCACTAATTGGTTGTATATAGCAAAAAAGCTATTAGTAGCAAGAATAGGCTAGTAAAGGCAATCATATGCAGTGTACCACGTATATAGAATCAATCATTAAACCTGTAATTGCGGTTTTACTGAATAGCAAGGTGCACACATATGTATATATAAAGAAAGCCACTTGGTGCCCAATACGTGCAGTTTACAAACACAATGCAAGACAAATTAGATCCTCCATAGGATAAAGTCTGCACATCTCCCTCTCAAAGTGCCGACGGTCTGTTTCGCTCTCAATAAGAGCTTCCTCTGGGGTAAATTTGATAAAAACTTGTGCCTATTTAAGGCCTGAGTTACTTCCGCGTTTCATAATCAAAAGGGACGTGTCACGTGACGTGACGCTAGCGTGATGACGTCATTGCGTTCTCATTGAGTTGTACGAGGTATAGGAAAAAACAATGCAATACTAAAACTTTATGTGTGTATGTGTATAGATATACTACATATGATACGTCGGCCATCTTGAATTGAATGATTGAACGTTATCAGTTCTGAGGGGCGAACAGACTTACAAATATAGTTTGTTCCAGATAAACTATTAAGTAAGGATGGACTGGATGAGACTAATAGACCCCATTAGATAAAATATACAGTAATAATAATAAAAAATGAATTGGATTAATGAATTTACATGAATTGAATAGAGAAAAAAATGTTAAATAATATAAAGAGGGTTGAGAATAAAGCTGTTGTTAAGGGTGAGATGAATTGGAAAACTATGACCTAACAATATAAGCGTAATAGTGTGTGATGTGGAATTCAACCTGTGAAGAATAAATAAGTGTAAAGGTGTGTGTAGAAAGTGATGATAAAAACATCCTCTGTTGAGGGTATAAAAGATATATATATATATATATATATATATATATATATATATATATATATATATATATATATATATATAGTAAATAAAAAGTACATCTGTGTTCACATTTGAATGTCTAAAGCAAGTAAAAAAATCTGCTTTCAGCTCAGAGTTCCAAGAAAAACAGTTATTACACTGCATTCTGGGAAGTTGAGCTGGGACACACAAATGTGCAGACAAATGCCTCGCTCTTCATTCCGTAGCCATTATCAAACATGGCTTCCTTTAAGCTTATGCATGCTGTATTACACAGCTTTAATGCAAAGCCAAGGTTGTATTAAACACAGGCTGAGTATCTAATCCATGTACAGCTGTTTCAAGCTTACTGGCTATCATCAGCATGGAGCGGGATCTCAGCCTGTGTTGTGTATATATATTAAAAAGTTAAAGTGTGTAATGAGTGAAGATGTGTGGATGTGTAAGGGGAAGGTCTATAATGAATAAAACTAGGTATTTAGGGAAGAGGGGGAATAAAAATAATAAAAATAAAATTAATAATAAAAATAAATATAAAAATAGAAATAAAAATTAAAATATGAAGAATAATAAAAGGGAGGTGCATGGAGATGCATGTCGGGATGTAAATGTCTATGAGTGTGAATGTGGTGTGAATATTGATGTGAATGGAATTAATCCTGTGTGAATTGTAGGAAGACTAATAGGTGAATGAGGATAAATGAGTAAGGGGGGAGGGGAGGGCGGAGGGGGTTGGTGTGTAATGAAAATAAAAATAAAAATAAAGAATGTGTGAATAAAATTATATAAACTTGGTATACTGAGATGTCATTAACTAGTCTAATGTGACCAGTCTCTAGAAATAAAGTTTTTATAAGAAGGCTGAGAAAGAAAATCCTTCATTATTCCCATTCGGTTGTTGGGAATTTAAAGTAAATATCCACTTGCTTTCTAATTGTAATAATTGTCTGTTCATGTCTCCGCCACCTGGTTTCCTACATAAGTGATCCACAATAAAAAAAAATGTTTTTAATCTACTTAGTGTGACTTATCATCTTTTAAGTTCTTCCATTCTAGTACTACTTTATAGTAATTCTGGAGTGATCCAGTGCTTAACAGTTTTACTGATATATGAGGATTACAAGAAAAATATTTATACAATATTGCATTTACTTCAATTTGCAAACACTAGAAGTTGATTTTCTTATCCACTCATTTCAAACTCTGTAGACTAGGATGGTAGTTCGACAAGGCAGGTCCTTGTAGGAGTAAAAGAAAGATGACCCCTAGAGTTATCAGCTCCACTTTCTAGCAAAAATATTTTTCTGCTGCCTGTAGCAGAGGACCCATACCATGTTGTGGCACCCAGAGCTTTGCACCTGCTGCACTGATAGTAGCTCCACCTCTCATTTCTTTTTAGTAATATATATATATATATATATATATATATATATATATATATATATATATATTAAGGAGATCTCATTTTGATCATTACAGAAGCAACTATAGGATTATTATAGTGCCCAAACAACAAGACCTAGATTTTGTAATTAGACATTGATCATTAATACAATTCCTAGAATTAGAAAAGTAATGTATAGTATGCAACTTACATTAAAACCTCTCCTTACAAAGTTCCATTTGAGTTGCTTATCTTCACCCTTTATCGGGTGAATAAGTGGTGTGAGCAACTCTGACTGATAAACAGTCCTAATGATCTGACACAATTATGTGTCCTTGGCATGGTAAACCAATGGAGCCAATGGAGAACATCTACTGAAACCTCATAAAACCCCAACACATACTAATGGAAATCAAAAAGATGTATTATTATTATTATGCTTTATTTGTAATGAGACAATATATTCTGTAGTGCTATACATGGGTTGAGTACAAAAATAAAATATTAACACATGGCAAAAATGGAGGGCCCTGTCTTTGTAGCCATCTATGAAACCATGCTACATAATGTGTAACTTCAGCATTATATACATAAGTAACAGTGGTATTATATTAAGGAAGCATAAAATGTGCGGCGTGAGCCACTCATTGTGCATCGCAAGGGGGGGGGGCTGGCTGGGAGAGACACGGGGAGGGAGAGGGTGACTCGGAAAGACACAGGGGAGGGAGAGGGTGGCTGGGAGAGACACAGTGGAGGGAGAGAGTGTGTTGGGAAAGGGCGAGAGACACAGGCGAGGGACAGAAAGAAACATGGGAGGGGAGGGACAGAAACATGGGGGAGAGAGATAGGGGAGAGAGAGAAGAAGGAGAGTGGGAAGAGAGAGAGAGAGAAGGAGGGGAGAGCGGAAAGAGAGAAGAAGGAGGGGGAGATAGGAGGGATGGAGAGACAGAAGGAGAAAAAGAGAAAGATAGGGCGCAGAGAAACAGAGCAGATTATATAACATCATGCAGTCATTTATAACGGATGAACGACTAGTCATCCTATAATTATTAAACAAAGAAATCTAAGCTTCATATGTTACATAGTTACATAGTATTTAAGATTGAAAAAAGACTTTCATTCCATCAAGTTCAACCTTTTAAGATCTCCTCTGATCTACAATATGCAGATTAACTATTAATTAATTAGTTGTAAATTAATTATTAATCAATTATTTAAAATGTATTTATTTATTTTTATTATTAATTAATCCAGAGGAAGGCAAACAGAAAAAAAAACCAAGCAAGTCTTAGCCAATCGTCTCAAAGGGAAATAAAAAAAAAAAATTGATTCCTTCCTGATCCCAGACACCGGCGACCAGATTTCTCCCTAGATCAATACTGTCTCTCTAATTATCCATGATAACCCTCCCTGAATTCCTTTTTTAATTAGAAATAAATCTAGTACCCTTTTAAAGTTATCTATTGAATCCGATGTCACCACCTCCTCTGGTAGAGAATTCCACAGATTAACCACCCTTACTGTGAAGAACTCTTTTATTTCTTTGAGGTGGAATCTTTTTACTTCTAACCTCAAGGGATGTCCTCTTGTCAGTCGAAAACCTCTTGGCACAAAAAGCTCCCTTGACAAATCTTTATACTGACCCTGGATGTATTTATATAAGGTAATCATATCTCCTCTTAGACGCCTTTTTTCTAGAGAAAATACGTTTAATTTGTTTAGTCTTTCTTCATAACTTAGCCCCTCCATTCCCCTTATTAGTTTTATTGCCCTCCTCTGTACCTTTTTCAGCTCTAAAATGTCCTTTTTATGAAGTGGTACCCAAAATTGTACTCCATATTCCAAATGAGGACGTACTAGAGATTTGTATAGTGGCAGAATTATATTTGCTTCCCTGGCTTCTATAACCTTCTTAATACATGCTAATATTTTATTTACCTTTGCAGTTGCTGCTTGGCATTGAGCACTGTTACCTAGGTGGTTGTCCACAAGCACTCCCAAATCCCTTTAAATATCTGATACACCTAGATTTGCTCCATTAGGATTATAAATTGCATGGCTATTGTTCCTTCCCAGATGCATAACTTTACATTTATTCGTATTAAATCTCATCTGCCATTTAGATGCCCATTCCTCAATTTTATGTAAATCTCTTTGGAGGGAAAGAACATCATTATCTTTAATTACCTTGCACAACTTTGTGTCATCAGCGAAAATGGAGACACCACACTCCAATCCTACCTCTAAGTCATTAATAAATATGTTTAAAAAGGAGAGGACCTAATACTGAAACCTGAGGAACCCCACTTACCACATTAGTCCAATCGGAGTATGTTCCATTTACAACAACCCTTTGCTTCCTGTCTTTTAGCCAGCTCTCAATCCATGAGCAGATATTTACTGCAATTCCTCCTTCTCTTAGTTTGCACAATAGTCTTCCATGTGGCACTGTATCAAAAGCCTTTGCAAAATCCAAAAAGACTACAACCACTGAGTTGCCTTGATCCAGGTTCCTACTAACCTCCTCATAGAAACCAATTAGATTTGTTTGACATGACCTATCCCTCATAAATCCATGTTGACTCAACTATAATGGTTTGGCTATTACAGAACCCAGTTCCCTTAGTACCCTTGGATGTATTCCATCAGGACCCGGGGCTTTATTAACATTTATTTTTTCCAACCTCTTTTGAATTACTTCCTGTGTTAACCAATTATTTGGCAAAGGTAGTGTAGCCCCATTATGTTGCAGTGTCCCATCCACTGGTACCTCCCTTATGTATACTGAAGAAAATAACCTATTTAGCTCATCTGCCTTTTCCTGGTCACTAATTTTCAGACGGCCTGTGCCACATTGTAATGTTCCTATAGCTTCCTTCCTCGCCTTCTTCCCATTAATATACTTAAAAAATATTTTAGGGTTAGTTTTACTCTCTTTTGCAATTAATTTTTCATTTTTCTATTTTAGCCAGTCTAATATCGCTTTTGGAGGCCTTGTTGATTTCCTTGTATTCCCGTAAAGCAGTCTCTGTCCCCTCTTGTTTGTATAATTTAAATGCCTGTTTTTTACTCCGTATCTTGATCTTTAAATCATTGTTAAGCCACATGGGTTGTGATTTACTTCTTTTACTTTTATTCCCACATGGTATATGCCGATGTGTATGTATATTTAGTAAGGATTTAAATGTTGTCCATTTATGTTCAGTGTATTTACCTATCAGTTCTCTGTCCCAATCTATACTTTGTATTGCTGCCCTTAGACCGTTAAAATCTGCCCTTTTAAAATTAAGAGCTTTCGTTGGCCCCTTAAAATTTTGTTTTTTTAATTCAATCTCAAATGAGACTGTGCTGTGATCACTGTTTCCCAAAGGTTGCCCTATTCCAACATTTGATACAATATCAATATTATTTGTGATAACTTAATCCAAGATAGCTTCATTTCTAGTAGGCTCTTGTACAACCTGGGCCAGATAATGATCCCTGAGTGTACTCAAGAACCTGCTCCCCTTAGATGAACTGCTGGTCTCATTTATCCAGTTTATTTCAGGGTAATTAAAATCTCCCATTATTAGAACTTGCCCGTGCTTAGATGCATCTCCAATCTGTAACAATTATTGTATTTCCTCACTTTCAGTAGTGATTACTGTACTTATAAAAAATATTGCTTGTGGCAATTGAGCAGGAATATGTAATGTGAGAACTTGTCAGACTGGTTTGAACGCGGGTTGTTCGCTGATTTACTTCTGTTTAAATTGACAGGAAGGAATAAAAATATTAAAATGGAAGGGAGCAACGACTATTTACTGCATAAGGGTTATGAAAAATACATAGAATTAGACACATTTGTAATTTGTCAATCAGTCTTTCTGATCCTCTATTACACCTTTGTACAGACACCATATGATAAATGTTAATAATTGCTAATCACTCATCAATATTATAGTACAAAACCACTGGCAATAGTGGGAGGAATATCATAGACCATGTGCATCTCCGTGTCCATTGTGATTGTGTTTTACTAATTGTATAGGACTTGAGAACCTTTTAGTTTAGTTTTAGTATTTTGTTTGTTGAAAATTAGCTACATATTTGGAATATAAAAATAATACAGCCATATTATTCCCCTCCCCTCATTACTAGCACAAACTACCAAACCCCAACCAGACTGGTATAAAGAAACAGTTACATGTTATGGTTGTATTGTTGTTATTTAGTCACATCTTGGCTCTAGTTGTGCTCATCCAGTTGCAAGTTCCTTCTGTAGTGGACCACGATTTGTCTGACCTCTTTGCTATGACCTGCCCATCTTGGGTGTCCCTACATTGTATCACACACAGCTTAATTGAAGTACACAAGCTATGACTCTGATCCAGAAGGGGTTTGGTTGTGTAGTAACCATCAAAAGGCACAATCTTCCCCAGTATCTGTATGTGGTCCAGACAAGGAGGGATATTCACTAAAGGATTGCGGGTGTGAGCCCTCATTAAGCTGTGATCCAGCATCATGGACCTAATTATAATACATGAGATTTAGTAAATTACATGTAGACTTGAGGTGCAATAATGCACAATGTGCTGTGGTAAGTGGTGAATTAACACGAGTCAACATGTAGATGCCCAAAAAACTTCAAGATATAATACCAATCTATTTCAAGGCAGCGCCAGGGAATCCATTTATCATATTTATATCTACAAGACATTCAGCCACTGTTGTCTAACAATTCCTATTATTTATTTAAAATGTCTTATTTCAAACACTACAAAATTACACTGGGTTTGCTCTCTTCTCATCTGTCCTTTCAAGAAACTGAAGGACAGTGAGCCTCATGGGTGTCTGAACTGTAACAAATGTGTGCTTGTTTTCCAATTCAGTTGATTGTAGATCAGACAAGAAAACACAATGGCCAGGCTCTCTAGGCCAGGCTCCCTATCTAGCAATTGTAATGGCTACATTTTGGGATCTTTTACACATTATATATTGTGGCAAGTTCTCAGTCTCCTCTGGGTCTGTGCCTATGATTCAGGCACATTGATGGAAGAACACAACAAGAGGCTACAATGCTTTCCCACTACCTCAATTGATAAACAGTGTCCTCCTTTACAAGCTCTTATCCAGCTAAACCTGGATGGAGCAAAAAAAACAGTAGTTTGAAAAAAATCACTCTCTGCTTCAATCTGTCATAAGCTGCAGGCTGCGTCTCACTGTGTGTGTCTTTCTTCACTCATACACCAGGAGCAGTCTTTAATCTGGTCTACCCAGGTGCAGCTAATCATCAGGAATGTTAACCCTTGCAGTCCTACTGGGTAAAGAGAGCTTTGCAGAGTCTAAGCCTCACATAAGCCCCTTGGATAACTATCACAATATATATTTGTTCCATGACATAAATAGGTGTTGAAGGCCTGGATCCGTGGTTGGCATACATGGCAACTTTTCAAAAGAAACATTAGTTTCACTTGACTAAGTGATCCTTATCAGAAGTGGACACTTGACACTAGACAGTCTACAATTTAACAAAGGCATCACACCTTCCTGATCATATTGTAAGTCACTTGACGCTTGCAGAAGAGCTCTTGCTTTCTTGGCCATGATGATAGACTGAAGTCCCTTTGCCAAATTAAATAAATTGAGATTTTTTAATCATGGGTTATGTTAATCTTCCTTTTATTTCATTTCAATACATTTATGTATAAGTGATTTTAATTTAAAAGGGTGCTGATCCAGAATCTTGAATTTTTAAGTACGGTAGTAAGAATAAAAATAAACAATTTATTGTGTTAAATAAAATACATTTTATACTGAGTGAATACTTTGAAAATTGCTGGTTTTCACACCACTATTGGGCTGGAGCTCCTGCCGTCTATTTATGTACACATCCATAGTGGGAAGATGTTCTCCAGGTCCTTGCATGGTTTGAAATGATAAATTATTTAACAAAAGATAAACTAGCTAAAACCAAATAATCTAAAAAAAAAAGTTATTTATACTGAGATATGCTATTTAAAAGTTATGAAATCTGCATCACCAAGAGTGACTTATTCCAATTTAACCCCTGATACTCTTGTTTTAATTAACACAAAATACCACATTCATCAATAAGTGTTACATGTCTATCAATTAGACCGAAAAATACAAAATAATAAAAGGGAATGCCGATACTGTTCTAGTCTATGTGGCTGTCCTGATATGTATTAACTTATTGATTCCCGAGATCGATATAACCCCCAAATGACATGTGAAAAAAATATGATTTTTTTATTGCCGATTTGCGAGCTTGAAACTGTTGTGCAATTAAATCTAAGTCTTTCATCGCTTTCCCCGTCATTTACAGTGCAGTATTGCTTTTTTTATTTGCTACGGACGGGGATTAAACACCCTTGCGGGTCCTCTTTAGCACTCGTAGGATTTTCTCTAACATTTGCCGATTATGGGTGTGAAACGATTTGCGGGCTTGGGGAATTGGAGAAATTGAACAGCGATTTGCGATTTTAGTGATCGTAACTCTTGCGGATAGGAAAGATCAAAGGCTTCGGGAGGCTGTAAGTTCCGGGTTTAACAGCTACAAAGTTTTCAAGCCAGTAACCCATAACCCATTGAATAGCAAATTAACTTGCAGCCTCACTTACGGGCCCCAGTAACTTATGATTGCTCAATTGAATCGGGCTCCTTGTTTTTCTCAAAAAATATAATTACAGAGTGTGATCTCCAAAACGAAATATGCCAAAAATCCTAAAGTAACCAAACATCATATAGACAATTAAAAAGAATGAGATGCCAGAATTCAATAGATACTACAAGGTGATCACGCTTGCCCTATAAGACATGCTTTTATGCCAGAGCTGAGGTTGGCACTGGGCAGATTTTGGGGAGGTAATCATTCTACTTGTCCAAGAAAAATCCATGGATGATCCCCTGTTCTAACTAGATTCCAGACACAATCTGCTAACAGAAATATAATGAATTATCAGCAGTTAGAACTATGGTATCCCCAGTAGTAACATCTGGATGTGAGAGCTGGACCATAATGAAGTCTGAGCGCCACAGAATTGACGCCTTGTTGAATTGTGGTGTTGGCAAAAACTGCTGATTTTGGAAAGGCTTTCGATACAGTGCCACATGGGAGACTATTGTGCAAACTAAGGGATACAGAAATTGCAGCAAATATCTGCTCATGGATTGAGAGATCCCTAAAAGACTGGGAAAAAAGGGTTGTGTTAAATGGAACATACTCCGATTGGAGTAATGTGGCAAGTGGGGTTCCTCAAGGTTCAGTATTAGGTCATCTCCTTTTTAACATATTTATTAATGATGTAGAAGTAGGACTGGAAAGTAGTGTCTCCATTTTTGCTAATGACACTAAGTTGTGCAAGGTACCATATATACTCTATTATAAGCCGAGTTTTTCAGCCCTTTTTTTAAGGCTGAAAAGTGCCCCTCGCCTTATACTCGTGTCACCCGTGTCTCTCTTTCCCCCCCCGTGTCTCTCCACCCCCTTGTCTCTCTTACCCCCGTGTCTCTCCACTCCTGTGTCTCTCTTTCCCCCGAGTCTCTTTCCACCCCCGAGGCTCTTTCCCTTCCCACCTTATCATCCTCCTCATCCTCAACTCCCATCCTCAACCCCCTCCTCATCCTCACCCCCCCATCCTCATCCTCACCCCCCATCCTTATCCTCAACCCCACATCCTCAACCCCCCTCCTCATCCTCAACACCCCTCCTCATCCTCATCCCCCCATCTCATCCTCAACCCCCCTCCTCATCCTCCCTCCTCATCCCCCCTCCTCAACCCTCATCCTCAACCCCACTCCTCAACCTCAACCCCCCTCCTTAACCCCCTCCTCATCCTCGACCCCTCCTCATCCTCGACCCCCTCCTCACTTTACCTCTCTAATTACCTCCCCCTCTCCCTTTCCCCTCACTTACCATCCATCAGCAGCTGCTCCTCCGCACTCCTTCCGGCTGCTTTGGGACCCAGCATATGCTAATGACGTGACGTCACATGCGCATCACGTCATTAGCATTGGCCGGGTCCTGACGCAGCCGGAAGGAGCGTGGAGGAGCAGCTGCTGATGGAAGGTAAGTGAGGGGAAAGGGAGAGGAGGAGGTAATTAGAGGGGTAAAGTGATGATGGGTTTTGGATGAGGAGAGTGGTTTAGGATGAGGGGTGGTTGAGGATGAGGAGGGGGTTGAGAAGGGTGGTTGAGGTTGGGGGTTGAACAGAAAGGATGAGGAGGGGTTTGAGGATGAGGAGAGAGGTTGAGGAGGGGGGTCGAGGATGAGGAGGGGATTAAGGAGCAGGGTTGAGGATGAGGGTTGAGGCGGGGGGGATGAGGAGGGAGGATGACGAGGGTGGTTGAGAATGAGGAGGGGGTTGAGGATGAGGAGGGGGTTTGAGGAGAGAGGTTGAGGATGAGGAGGGGGGTTGAGGATGAGGAGGGGGTTGATGAGAGAGGTTGAGAAGAGGGGTTGAGGATGAGGAGGGAGGTTGAGGATGAGGAGGGGGGTTGAGGAGAGAGGATGAGGAGGGGGTTGAGGAGAGAGGATGAGGAGGGAGGATGAGGAGGGGTTTTATATGAGAGGATGAGGAGGGGGGTCGAGGAGAGAGGATGAGGAGGGAGGATGAGGAGTGGGGTTGAGGAGGGGGGTTGAGGAGGGTGATGAGGGAGGGGGAGGGAAAGAGACATGAGGGAGAGGGAGGAAAGAGACAGGGAAGGGAGAGGGGGAAGAGACACAGGGAAGGGAGAGGGGGGAAGAGACACAGGGAAGGAAGAGGAGGGGAAGAGACACAAGGGAGGGAGAGGGGGGAGAGACACGGGATGAAGAGGGGGGAAGAGACACAGAGGAGAGAGAGGGTGGGACACAAGAAAGGGGCGAGAGGGCACACAAGAGGGGGACACAGAGGGCACAAGAGGGAGAGCACATTTCCCAGCCTTGGCTTATACTCGAGTTTTACCAGTATTTTGTGGTAAAATATGTGCCTCTGCTTATATATCAGATAATGATGTACTTTCCCTCTGAAGGGATTTGCATAAATTAGAGAAATGGGCATCTAAATGGCAGATGAGATTTTATACAAATAAATGTAAAGTTTTGCATTTGGGAAGGAAAAATAGCCATGCAATTTATAATCTTTTTTTTTTTTAAATAGCCTTTTATTAGAAGGCAATGCACAATAAGACATTTAAAACAACTGTAGTTAGTCAGTTAAGATACGCTAACATTCGCAGTACAATAGTTTCCCATCATTAACTGACTAGGCCTTCCATTTTTCCTTTTTTAGTTATTAAGGTAACATGAGTCACAGTTAACATTTCAATTGAAATAACATAACATAAAGTAAAGAAAAGAAATAATAAAAATAAAAAATTAGAGAAGAGAGAGAAAAAAGAGAAAAAAAAAAAAAAAAACAACAACGCAAGGTAAAACATCCAGTAAGCGCAAATTAAAGAGCGAAAGCTACAAATATCAGGTTTAATAACTAGACCATTACACTGCTATCTTCTCATAAAGTACAGAGCTAATCCCGCCCTTATGAGCCCTCAACACATACCTCGTTAAGACATCCCAATACAACTGACACCCACCTCCATCGCTCCGTCAGTAGATTTCCGGACCCCCCCTCGCCTCTAGCTCCTCCACCAGATCTCCTTTGCCAAAGTGTAAAGATTGTATGATGTGATATGTTATCATACTAAGGGAATACTGAATGAAGAAGCCAACCAGGGTTCCCAAATTGCCTGAAATTGGGCAATGTCATCTAGTATGATATAAGTTAATCGCTCATTTATAAGTAAATGATTGATCTTACTAATCACCTCTGTAAAGTTAAGAGTCTCTTTCTTCCAACTCCTGGCCATGTGTGTCTTAGTAGCTACCGCCATTAATTGATATAGTTTATTCTGTGTTTTAGATAAATCCTCAACTCGAATCCCCAGCAGGCAGGATTCCATCGAGGGCGTAACTGCCTTGTTGAAAAGTGTAAAAAGTAAATTGTGCTAATTGCCCCCAGATTTTCTGTGCGGATGGACATGACCACCATATGTGTATGTGATCCCCTATGTTTTGGCACCCCCTAAAGCATTTATTGCTTTCGGATGGTTTAAACTTCTGTAATTTGTCAGGTGTACAATAAACTCTATGCAAAACCTTAATGGACGTCTCCAGTAGAGCCGAATTAAGAGAGCCTCTAGAGAGACTGGAACAGGATTCTGACCATCTACCCCAGTCCCACTCCACCCCAAGATCCCTCTCCCACTGTGTAAAATACCTGGGTTTCTGGACGCTAGTGAAGTTAAGAAAGGTGTCATATAGCGAGCCCAGAATCCCCTTGGTAAGGGGTAGGCTTTTGCATATAATGGACATCCAGGAGGCCCTAGGATGCCCAAGTTCTCTTGAACTCTTACTGACCCAGCTCCTAATTTTCAGGTAATTATAGAATTCTGTGACAGGTAGGTCGTGGGTTGTACAGAATTGGTCGTACGTCAGCAAACTATCGTTCATAAACCAGTTCCCTACTCGATCTAAGTTTCTAGAAGTCCACCAAAACTTAGATATGTCATTCGAGTCTGCCAAAATTTGTGGGAAAGACATGACTGACATCATCGGGGATAGCCCTGTAGGAAGTAACCGCCTGGATTTAGAATTGGCCCACCCCCATGCACGAAGGGTTTGTGAAATCATAGGATTTGGATGAGTTGTGAATGGGGCTAGTTCTTTTGGGATCCAAATCAGCTTATCCCAACTGTGTGGGAACATTTGCTGATTTTCCATAAAAACCCAGGCTGGTTGGTGTGTTCTAGAGTGTGCCCTGGGAAGGTGGGCCAATTAAGCGGCTTTAAGGTAAAGCTTTAAATTTGGGCAAGCAAGTCCACCTCTATTTTTCTGCCTAAACATCACCTGTCTAGAGATACTAGGGCGCTTATTTCCCCATATGAACCTGAACATATTATTCTGGAACCTATCAAGGTCTGTAGGTGAAATTGAGACGGGAATGGTTCGAAAGAGATACAGAACTTTGGGTAGAATGCTAATTTTAGCCGCCGCCAATTTATAATCTTAAAGGAGCAAATCTAGGTGTATCAGATATTGAAAGGGATTTGGGAGTGCTTGTGGACAACCACCTAGGTAACAGTGCTCAACGCCAAGCAGCAGCTGCAAAGGCAAATAAAATATTAGCATGTATTAAGAAGGGTATAGAAGCCAGGGAAGCAAATATAATTCTGCCACTATACAAATCTCTAGTACGCCCTCATTTGTAATATGGAGTACAATTTTGGGCACCACTTTATAAAAAGGACATTTTAGAGCTGGAAAAGGTACAGAGAAGGGCAACAAAACTAATAAGGGGAATGGAGGGGCTAAGTTATGAAGAAAAACTAAACAAACTAAACTTATTTTCTCCATGAATTTAAATACATCCAGAGTTAATACAAGGCTGTGTCAAGTGAACTTTTTGTGCCAAGAGGTTTTCAGCTGGCAAAAGAACGTCCCTTGAGATTAGAGGAAAAAAGATTTCCCCTTAAAGAAAGAAAAGGGTCCTCCACAATTTGGGTAGTTAAACTGTGGAATTCTCTACCAAAGGAGGTGGTGACAGCGAATTTGAAAAGGGGCTAGATATATTTTTTAATAAAGAGGTCTTTCAAGGCTATCCTATATAACTAACAAAGGAATATTGATCCAGGGAGAAATTTGCTCGTCTCTGGGGTCAGGAAGGAATTTTTTTTTTTTTTACCCTTATGAGACAATTGGCAATGTATCAAAACTTTTTTTCTCTTTGCCTTCCTCTGGATCAATTAACAACGATTAAAAAATAATCCAAACTTTAAAAGGATCAGGAGAGATCTAAAGAGGTTGAACTTGATGGACTAGTCTTTATTCAACCTTAAAATATTATCTAACTATGAATATATGTTATGTATTGTATTGATGTAAATATGGAATATCATACAAATATCTCAAGCACATCTCAGGTACTCCTTTGATTTACTATTTATATTTTGCACTTAAAGCATGGGGATGCCACTGGAAGATCTCAGATGACTAAGCGATTTTTAAAAATGAGTTACCTGTATTTCGTAGCAACTTTCTTCCACATGTTTAAAAGAACAGCTTTCCTTGCCAGGGACTTTCCACACATCCATGTTGGACAAAGAGACAGCAAAGCTCCATTCACACGACTGGGACTTTCTCAATCTATGTCTTGTGACTCTATATCACCTCATAGTGTCATAAACGTAAGGTGTGTCTCCTCTTATCACAAGACTAAGGTCTCAGGCTCCGTTTCTAGATAAACACTGTATATCTGTATATATTAGCATATAATTGTATTCATAAACTACAGTCCTTCTTGAAGACTTCTATATTTCTATGAGTTCCACTTATTATTACAATAGAACCTGTGTCCTTCAGGCCTTAATCAATGTCATACAATATTTGTGCCTAGAAAATGCTCAAAGGATCAGTTATGATTGCTGCAAATGTCCAACGTGGTACCAAGGCTGCAGGTATATGAAAAGCTACTGTGCAGCTACTGTTTAGGAAAAACTTCACATGCTTATGAAGTATGTGACAAACTAACAGCTATGTAAGCCAGGAGCATAAAAGTATTTTTAGAAAAAATCTTTAGCTGTCTCGGCTAGTGTCATGCGAAATCCATCTTTATCCTGTATTAACTGTTTGTTGTTGTTCAGTCATGTCCAACTGTCTCTGACCCTATGGACCACATGTAATTAATGTTAAAAAACATTTTATATTTTCAAAAACCTCAGATATAAAAGTTCTAGTTATATTGAGAAAATGTGGGCAATAATTTATTTTAAATAAATAAATCTGGGCATAATATTTAGGTAAGGTCTAACTTGGGATCTATAGAGCGACATTAGTACATCTCTCTCTCTGCTGTTAGTTCTTCTAATCTATCCACTCTATACAAAACAGCAAGAGAGCACGTGTGTCACACACATTTTGTCCCTTTAAACTTATTTGAATAATGACGCAGCAGCCCTCCCTTCCTCCCCCTTCTCCCTGTGTGTTCCTGTCTGTAAGGAGGGGGTTGGGACAGTGCAAGAATCTAACAACCACATATACTAGTGGTATACTGGTTTCATAGTCATATTACGAGCCATGTTACTATATATATATATATATATATATATATATATATATATATATATATATATATAAATATATATATTTATATTTATATATTTAAAACAAGTAAAGAAAAACAATGTAAAATTTATATAAATTCACACATACACGGATACATGAAATGTTTAGATGACCACAATGTGATGGAAAAAACAATATATGTTTGAATTTGAAAAAGAAAAAAATACATTTTGATGGCACAGTACCCTAGAGGCATCCATGACACTTTGGTGAAGGTTGTGGGGCGAAATGTATTAATAGATTGCGGCTGCTAAACTGTAACCCAGCTTCTCAGCTCACCATGTGGTTAGTTAAAGGTCCTCTCCAGGAATATCTGGCACATCACAATTTATCCTAACATTTTTCCCATGTGGGGAGAAGAGGTAAAAAGGTCCATCTGGTCAGCCCATTCTATCTTCCTAAATGTGGCTTAATTTAGCCTCAGAATAGCATTGGGCATGCTTAATTCCTTAACTGTACTTGACTCTACCACCTCCACTGGAAGGCTGCAGCAGTTAGCTACTACCCTTTTTATACAGCAGTACTTTCTCTCCCCAAAAAGTCTATATGGATGTCACGGACCCCCTTTCCAGGGCCTGGACCCCCTTTTCAAAGTCTAAAATAACAGACTTCCCAATTGGAAAATGGTTAGGGGGAATTATATTGCCACCATGTTTCATGTTTCTTATGGTATATGCCCTGCCTCATCCTGTATACTGTATGTAATTCCCCATGTAATCAGTGTAAGTAATGAATTTGTGCCTATAGTTAATATCATGTTGTGTATACATAGGACTGCCATGGTTTCTTGGGTACTGTTATGGATAGCCTGATGCAATTCCTAGATATAAACTTCCTTCCCCAGCCATATAAGTCCCTCAGACCTGATCAAAGGAACAGCCATCACCCCCCCAATAACAGCCTATATATACCAAATCAATGAGGGGGGAGGAAGGAATGTGGGTTTACGACTACCAGGGTTGGCCATGCATGCATACAGGCCTGGAATGGGAGGATGGGTTTTTGATGTTTTGTGATGTAAGTTTTATGAAAATGTGTTAAACAGAGAGTTGGTGTGTGGGGACTGAATAAACGCAGGTCACTTCTCTGAGGCATATAGAAAATGGTATGTCTGTTATTTCACTGGATAGCTGCAGTGAGGTACTGAGAGACTCTGTCTGGTACAGAATCCAGATATCAGGGTGCTGGTGCAGAGATTTCAAAGAACCCAAAACGGTCTTAGTTGGTAGTAACCTGTAGTCTATAGCAGGTAGCCCTGGGCTTGTATAGCCTTACCAGCTTGGATCGTCACAATGGAGAATTGAACTAAAGGCCCTAAGCATCATAGTCAGCAGCTAAACTGGGCTATTTGCATATTTTCTTGTCTGCTTCCCACATTGACGACTTCAATGGCTCAATCGAAAAGCACATCCACTCAGGCTCCAAGCTAGTTGAAAGTATAGTTTTCAGACTCAAGGTTACATCAACACAATGCTATTCAATGGCTGGAGACTTGGGGCCCTATTAAATTGGCAAAATCGCAATTACTGAAGCCCATAATGTAGGACACAGAAGTTATTGCTATATGCTATTAAAATGGCCTCTTCTAGCTACCTGCGGGTTACAGGCTGAAAATCCCTGCGGTCGTCAAAATCGTTACTTCAACCCAGCTAAGCCATTGATCTTTCAAGCCTGTAAAGGTTATACCCTGTAAAATCGCTATTTAATAGATACAATTCCCCCAGCCCGCAATTTCCTTCAAACCCGTAAATGGCAAATGTAGTAAAAAATCATACGAGTTCTAGATAGGACTCGCAAGGGAGGTTAAATTAATACTGGACTTTAAAAGACGGGGAAAGGGATTAAAGACATTATAATTAATTGCACAACCGTCTCAAGCTCATAAATCTACAATAAAAAATGATTATTTCCATGTTATATCAGTCTCAGGAATCAAGGAGTTAATACATATCAGGCCACCCACGTGGACTAGAACAGTATTGGCATTCATTTTTATAGATTTTTAAATTCCTGGATTGCGAGTCTGATTGCATATCTGACGTATAAATGCTAATTGATTGATGTGTAACGTCCATGTGTTACGCATGTCATGTTGACGGTCTCATTTACTATTGGCTGTGTCTAAATTGTAATTTACGGGCTGGCTTAATTGATCATGATCATGCTCTGAAATGCTACTTATGGGTGTATGGTTTACAGTTTAGGCTTTCGGCCAGGTAGCTGTGGCCTTGTTCAATTGAATCTCTCTGTAACCCCACAGATTTTCAATCGAATTCAGGTCTGGGCTCTGGCTGGGCCATTCCAAAACTTTAATCTTCTTCTGGTGAAGCCATTCCTTTGTTGATTTAGATGTATGCTTTGGGTCGTTGTCATGCTGAAAGATGAAGTTCCTCTTCATGTTCAGCTTTTTAGCAGAAGCCTGAAGGTTTTGTGCCAATATTGACTGGTATTTGGAACTGTTCATAAATCCCTATATCTTGACTAAGGCCCCAGTTCCAGCTGAAGAAAAACAGCCCCAAAGCATGATGCTGCCACCACCATGCTTCACTGTGGGTATGGTGTTCTTTTGGTAATGTGCAGTGTTGTTTTTGCACCAAACATATCTTTTGGAATTATGGACAAAAAGTTCAACCTTCGTTTCATCAGACCATAACACCTTTTCCCACATGCTTTTGGGAGACTTCAGATGTATTTTGGCAAAATGTAGCCTGTCTTGGATGTTTTTCTTCGTAAGAAAAGGCTTTCGTCTTGCCACTCTACCCCATAGCCCAGTAATATGAAGAATACGGGAGATTGTTGTCACATGTACCACACAGCCAGTACTTGCCAGATATTCCTGCAGCTCCTTTAATGTTGCTGTAGGCCTCTTGGTAGCCTCCCAGACCAGTTTTCTTCTTGTCTTTTCATCAATTTTGGAGGGAGCTCCAGTTCTTGGTAATGTCACTGTTGTGTTATATTTTCTCCACTTGATGATGATGTCTTCACTGTGTTCCATGGTATATCTAATGCCTTGGAAATTCTTTTGTACCCTTCTCCTGACTGATACCTTTTAACAATGAGATCCCTCTGATGCTTTGGAAGCTCTCTGTGGACCATGGCTTTTTCTGTGGGATGCAACTAAGAAAATTTCAGGAAAGACCAACTAGAGCAGCCAAACTTTATTTGGGGTTAATCGGAGGCACTTTAAATGATGATGCTGACTCTTATTTAACACGAATGTGATTGCTTAATTCTGAACACAGCTACATTCCCAGTTATAAGAGGGTGTGCAGACTTATGCAACCACATTATTATTATTTTTTTTCTTCCCTCGACCTAAAAGATTTCAGTTTGTTTTTCAATTGAATTGTACAGTTTATAGGTCACATTAAATGTGGAAAAAGTTCTGAAATGATTTATCTTTATTTCATTTTTTTACAGCACAGAAACCTGACATTATAACAGGGGTGTGTAGACTTTTTATATCCACTGTATATATTGAAACTGATGGTCCAGTGGTTAGGATTCGGTGCTTTCACTGAAGCGACCTGGGTTCAATTCTAGTCAGGAAATGAAGAGGTCACATCACGCTGAAGTTAAGCAGGGTTGGGCCGGGTCAGTATTTGGATTTGACACCACCTTGAAATATCGGGAGCTGTATGCTTTGGCCCACTGGAGAAGGAACTGGCAACCCTCTCAAGTAAAGCAAGTGGATCAGCATGACCATGGACATAAATATATATATATATATATATATATATATTTTTATATATATATATATATATATATATCACTAATATAGGGATGGAGAGGGGTGGGGAAGAGACACAGTGGAGGAAGAGGGGAGAGAGACACATCAAATATTATACCATCATGTATGACAGGCAAATGATTATGTATGTATCCATGTATGTATCCATGTATCATGTATGTATCCATGTATCATGTATGTATCCATGTATCATGTATGTATCCATGTATCCATGTATGTATCCATGTATGTATCCATGTATGTATCCTGGCAGAATTTGTGAAATGTCTATTATTGAAGGATAGTGATCATATGAAGCCATTTATTATCACATAGTTGTTTGCACCGAGCAGGCTAGATACTGTGCCATGGGGAGCAGAAAAGAACTGTCAAAAGAACCGTGTAACAAGGTAATGGAACTTCATAAAGATGGAAAAGGATATAAAAAGATATCCAAAGCCTTGAAAATACCAGTCAGTACTGTTCAATCACTTATCAAGAAGTGGAAAATGTGGGTATCTCTTGATACCAAGCCAAGGTCAGAGAGACCAAGAAAGATTTCAGCCACAACTGCCAGGAGAATTGTTCAGAATACAAAGAAAAACCCACAGGTAACTTCATGAGAAATACTGGCTGCTCTGGAAAAAGACGGTATGTTTGTTTCAAGAAGCACAATACGACGGTACTTTAACAAAAATGAGCAGCATGGCCGAGATGCCAGAAAGAAGCCTTTACTGCGCAAATGCCACAAAAAATCCCAGTTACAATAGACCCAACAACACCTTGACACGCCTCACAGCTTCTGGCACACTGTAATATGGCATGACGAAACCAAAATAGAGCTTTATGGTCACAACCATAAGCGCTATGTTTGGAGAGGGGTCAACAAGGGCTATAGTGAAAAGAAAACCATCCCCACTGTGAAACATGGTGGTGGTGGTTCACTGATTGTTTTTTTGTTTGGGGGGGGGAGCTCTAAAGGCACAGGGAATCTTGTGAAAATGATGGCAAGATAAATGAAGCATGTTATCAGAAAATACCAGACAATTTGCATTCTTCTGCACGAAGGCTGCGCATGGGACGCTCTTGGACTTTCCAGCATGACAATGACCCTAAGCACAAGGCCAAGTTGACCCTCCAGTGGTTACAGCTGAAAAAGGTGAAGGTTCTGGAGTAGCCATCACAGTCTCTTGACCTTAATATCATCAAGCCACTCTGGGGAGATCTCAAATGTGCGGTTCATGCAAGACGACCAAAGACTTTGCATGACCTGGAGTCATTTTGCCAAGACCAATGGGCAGCTATACCACCTGCAAGAATTAGGGGCCTCATAGACAACTATTACAAAAGACTGCACGCTGTCACTGATGCTAAAAGGGGCAATACACAGTACTAAGAACTAAGGGTATGCAAACTTTTGATCAGGGCCATTTGGGTGATTTCTGTTATCATTGTGATCTAAAAAGGAGCCAAACAACTATGTGATAATAAATGGCTTTATATGATCACTATCCTTCAATAAAATTTTTTGCATGTCAGTCATTTTCATAATAAATTACCAAATTTTAAAAATGTTGCCAGGGTATGCAAACTTTTGAGCACAACTATATATATATATATAGACTAATGGGTGGGGGTGCTTGAAGTTTGACAGCCTAGGGCAGCAACATGCTAACTAAATACACCTCTGCATGCACATATATGCTCTATGATGCTCTACTTAATGAAGTGTAGACAATCAATGATTGTAGGAAGCTACAGAGTGACCTCAAATGGCCACTAGAGACACAATTACGTTCTTAAATCGGATTAATTATTAAGCGATTTTACAGACATATTGTACGATGTGTTATATAATAATGGAAAAAACACGTAAAACTACTGTGACCCCAAAATCAAGCTGATTGTTAGGTTATTCTTAAAGGGCATGAACAATTGTCTATACATTGCATTAGCCATTTTTTTTATAAATTGAATGATAAATTAGTGTTGTTTACATTTGTATGCAAATGAGCAGCTCTCAAATGCTTTGCGACACTAATTAGAATCAAAGATTGCTCGTCTGCCAAAATAATAACCCTCAATGTTTTTATTCAGTTACATCTCCTCCCACTCCCTTATTATGGGTGTTGTGTGGTTAACCCTTTCACTCATTGTATAATATATTTTACCTCCTTAATTGGCCTTTTGTACCCACTCTGGGGTGTACTTGTATAAACATAGCTACAGTATATTCTCAAATATGCTTAACATCATTTTTAATTTATTTGTGATGTAAAATATATGTCAGTTTGTGGGATCTACTGTGTGTGTCTGATTGGGTCTCATATCAAATCATTTCATTGAGGAATTCTGTATATTTGTAATTCCAAGAACATTTGCTTGTGTGAGCTCCACCCCACTTATTTAGGCAGAGTGTACTAGCCAATGAGCTGTGCAGAGCTGTGTTCTAGCCAATCAGCTGTCAGTATCACGACTGCAGCTTCGTCTCAGCCAGTGAGAGGAAAAGATACATTGTTGTACCTGCCTCTGATTGGCCACAACAATTTATGAATTTTATGCGGATTTAGATGGGATTTGAGGGGGCGCTTCTTCTCAAAATCTACTGCCTGAAAACTGAAAATATTTTGCAAACTTTTGGGCAAGTTAACTAATATTTATATTTTTCATGCAAAAAAGGTTCTCCTACACTGCTGATTCTCCTCCATCAGATGCATTCAGAATCCAGGAAACTTCCATAAAGTTATTTTGCATGTCACTTCTCTGTGTATAGCAACAGTTTGTATTTCTGGGGTCTTCCTGTTTACAATACCCTTAGCTAGTATCTAGGGTGCCAGCTGTTGCAGAGTGATTTACTACATACTGCGTCATATTGCCTGTGGGTGGCTCCAATGACAACGTAATACTTGATTGGCTGTGTATTATCATGCAACAGTGGCCCCACTTCTACACACAGCACAACGCTGCAACCTGTGCACTGCATCCAGCTACATCTCTGCAACTTGAATTGTCACTTTATAGGGTTAACATGGCCTTACCCAGATCACTCCTCCTGCTGACCTTGGCTTCAGGTGAGACCCCAGGGCCAGGTAGAGATCATCAGCCTAACCTGAGACAAGCATGATAATACTGATAGATGTGTATACTGTGCAAGAAGAGCTGGGTCATGTGCTCTAATAAGGTCTGTATTACTATATCCCTGTCATGTATATATCGTGTCTGATGAGTGCTAGGAAATGTTATTAATTGCTTTTTTCACTTATTAGTAAGTTATAGACTTATATGTTAATTACAATATCATGTATCATTCAGTGACTTATATTTTAAATACGATGCACACATATATTTATATTTACATATATCTATCTATATATGTGTGTGTGTGTATTTATATATATATATATATATATATATATATATATATTCATATGAAGATTGAGGTATCCATGAGTGTCGAGTAATCAAGATGAATAATCAGAGTATTGCAGTATATAGTGATACATTTTTTTATTGGACAAACCTATTCATAATATAACAACGAGCTTTCGAGAGATGAACAAAAAGTGGTCAGAAAAAAAAAGAAAAAGAAATTGGGCAGAGATAAGCGAGGCCAGACCAGCATTATAAATAATGTCTTGATAGGTCAGCATGTGAGTTTTATATATATATATATATATATATATATATATATATATATATATATATATATATATATATATATATATATATCATTACATGGGTGCAGGAGCAAAAGAGAATTTGGGGGGATACTCCATATAGTATAAAGATACCACACAACTGCTTCTCTACACATAAATATGCACATTGAACAAACTGGGGGGATTTGTCCCCCTCGCCCCCCAATATATGTAGACAAATATTATACAATACGTACGGAAGTAGACAGTTTGATGCAAAATATTTGACATCCCAACTGCAAAGAACTTGCATTTTAGAAAGTGCTAAATATTGATTCTGCAGTGATATGTACAGTGGGGAGCTCTGATAGTTGTATAGTTGTTTTGTAAATTGCCTTTGTGACTTCTATGAATGGATATATATATATATATGAGTGAGGTAGCAGTGAGTGTCCAGTAATCTAGATGAATAATCGGAGTATTGTGGTATATGATTTTTTTTTTTGATTGGACAAAGATATTAATTTATTATGAGAAGCTTTCAAGAGATAACCTCTCTTCATGATGTCTGGGGCAGTCCTCATGTGTATATATATATGTATATAGATAGATAGATAGATAAAATAATTTATATTTTAAGAAGCAAAACAATTGCAAATTTTACTACTAAAACACAGGAATTTAAATTGCAAGCTTCTTTGCCAAACTAAAGTACAACACGCAGGGAGATTTTAGGGCAGTGCAATTAGAGTAATTAGAGTGCAAGCTCTTTTGCTGCACGATTGTAGTATAGGTTTCTATATAGTGGTTAAACTTTGGTTGAGTTATCCAACAAGCAGCTCCCAATTTATTTGATGGAGACCCCCGTCCCCTAACACTATTTTGAGTCCAACTCAATATACTAACTTGGTCACCATCATCCTGTCCAATTTTACATGAACCCAACAGGAGAGATAATGTTCAGCAGGGGTGTAGGAGCCAGAATAATTCTGGGGGGATACAGCTCATTGTATACACAGGCTGTAAAATAGCTTTTATGCATACAAACAGAGAAAAATCTGTGTGTGTGTGGGGGGTTTCCTACACCCATGATGTTCAGATAAGGATATCCTGGAAGTGACATTAGGTTCAGACATTAGCTTAAATGCATGATCTCTTATTCTGTCATATCTATGTTGCTAAAATATCCTTTTTTTATACAAGTAAATTGCATAACATTACTGCTTTGTATATTAAAATAACAATTATATTGATGAGTTCAGCCTTATAACGCACCCATGGGAAGCACTGAGTATTAGGAAGCAATAAACAGTTACATATATCCTCATGAGAATGGCTGCATGATATTAAATAGACCCCACAAGCACCTGCAAAGAAGTTGAGTGTCATAGAGGAAAAATAGTACATATATAGCACGGCTAGCGTCAAACACAGTTAAAGGATTTAAGCATGCCTGGGACGGCATAAGGCAATCAGGAGGGGCTACATTAAACCAAACCGTTAGGTAGAAACAATGAACAGACTTTTGCTTCTGATCTACCCTGTGATTTATGTTTCTATGTTTAGTATCTTTATTGTATACAATGTGTATAAAACACACCAGTTACTCAATGATCATTGTGGCTACGTTGTTACTAAGAGAAAAGAGCATAATGTATATAGTAGTATGCACCGGTACAGTTACAGGGAAATATAATCACACAATGCAAAGATTACCCAATATATGGATTATTATCATTATTATTATTATTATTATTTTAGTAGTAAATAGCCTATCAAAAATGCCAGTCTAATTTGAAATTTTTCTCTTTCTCCCCCCCTCCCTTGTCTCTCCCCCTTCCTTCCCCTGTGTCTGCCCCCTCCCCTGTGTCTATTCCCCTCCATCCCCTGTGTCTATTCCCCTCCATCCCCTGTGTTTCTTTCCCTCCCCTGTGTCTCTTCCCCCCTTAAATGAAGTTATGTGATTGCTGTAATGCATTTACATGTAAGCTCAATATCATTGTTTGGTATAAACTATTAGAAGCAGTATTGTCTTTTAAAGAAATAAAAGCTAATTGTTTTCTTGCTGTTGAAGTTGTCAGTTTCTTCTCCAATCAGAGCCTTTTATCTCCACCTACCTGTGTCTTATCATGGGGCGGTGCCTGGAATAAAAACAAGTCTGATCAATCTAGGTTCTGGTTCAGACTGAGCATGCTCAGTGAAAGGGTGGGGCTATCATATTTACTGACCCTGTCCCATCAATTTGGGGCCATGGGGCAACTGCAAAGAGATTTTAATTTTAACCCTTGTAGCGGTAATCCCGAACGTGACTAGGGGTTTATTTTAAGTACCTAAAGCGGTAACCCTGAGCCACGCTCGGGATTACATAGGAAGTGCAGAGGCAGATTTGAAGGGGGAGGATAAGGGGGAAGGGGGGAAAGGGAGGAGGGGAAAGGGAGGAGGAGGATGAGGGGAAAGGAGGAAAGGGAGGAGGATAAGGGGGAAGGGGAGAAAGGGTGGAGGATAAGGATTATGGGGGGAGGGAGGAGGAGGATTATGGGGGAGGGGGAAAAGGAGGAGGATAAGTATGAAGGGACGACAGGGAGGAGGATAAGGATTAAGGGACGAAAGGGAGGATGAGGGGAAGTCGTAAAGGTGCTCCGCGGGGGCTAGGGTGGGTGATGGTCCAGAATATAGAAAAAGTTTAAGTGTATGTATGTATGTATGTATATATATATATATATATATATATATATATATATATATATATATATATATATATATACATACATACATACATACATACATACATACATACATACATACATACATATATGTATGTGTATATATATATATATGTATGTGTATATATATATATATATATATATATATATATATATATATATATATATATACATACATACATACATATATACAGTCAGGTCCATAAATATTGGGACATCGACATAATTCTAATCTTTTTGGCTCTATACACCACCACAATGGATTTGAAATGAAACTAACAAGATGTGCTTTAACTGCAGACTTTCAGCTTTAATTTGAGGGTATTTACATCCAAATCAGGTGAACGGTGTAGGAATTACAACAGTTTGTATATGTGCCTCCCACTTTTTAAGGGACCAAAAGTAATGGGACAGATTAACAGTCATAAAACAAACTTTCACTTTTTAATACTTGGTTGCAAATCCTTTGCAGTCAATTACAGCCTGAAGTCTGGAACGCATAGACATCACCAGACACTGGGTTACATCCCTGGTGATGCTCTGCCAGACCTCTATTGCAACAGTCTTCAGTTCCTGCTTGTTCTTGGGGCATTTTCCCTTCAGTTTTGTCTTCAGCAAGTGAAATGCATGCTCAATCGGATTCAGATCAGGTGATTGACTTGGCCATTGCATAACATTCCACTTCTTTCCCTTAAAAAACTCTTTGGTTGCTTTTGCAGTATGCTTCGGGTCATTGTCCATCTGCACTGTGAAGCACCGTCCAGTGAGTTCTGAAGCATTTGGCTGAATATGAGCAGATAATATTGTCCAAAACACTTCAGAATTCATCCTGCTGCTTTTGTCAGCAGTCACATTATCAATAAATACAAGAGAACCAGTTCCATTGGCAGCCATACATGCCCACGCCATGACACTACGACCACCATGCTTCACTGATGAGGTGGTATGCTTTGGATCATGAGCAGTTCCTTTCCGTCTCCATACTCTTCTCTTCCCATCACTCTGGTACAAGTTGATCTTAGTCTCATCTGTCCATAGGATGTTGTTCCAGAATTGTGAAGGCTTTTTTAGGTGTTGTTTGGAAAACTCTAATCTGGCCTTCCTGTTTTTGAGGCTCACCAATGGTTTACATCTTGTGGTGAACCCTCTGTATTTACTCTGGTGAAGTCTTCTCTTGATTGTTGACTTTAACACACATACACCTACCTCCTGGAGAGTGTTCTTGATCTGGCCAACTGTTGTGAAGGGTGTTTTCTTCACCAGGGAAATAATTCTCTGGTCATCCACCACAGTTGTTTTCAGTGGTCTTCCGGGTCTTTTGGTGTTGCTGAGCTCACCGGTGCGTTCTTTCTTTTTAAGGATGTTCCAAACAGTTGATTTGGCCACACCTAATGTTTTTGCTATCTCTCTGATGGGTTTGTTTTGTTTTTTCAGCCTAATGATGGCTTGCTTCACTGATAGTGACAGCTCTTTGGATTTCATATTGAGAGTTAACAGCAACAAATGCAAATAGTACACTTGAAATGAACACTGGAGCTTGTATCTGCTCTTTGTAAATGAAATAATGAGGGAATAACACACACCTGGCCATGGAACAGCTGAGCAGCCAATTGTCCCATTACTTTTGGTCCCTTAAAAAGTGGGAGGCACATATACAAACTGTTGTAATTCCTACACCGTTCACCTGATTTGGATGTAAATACCCTCAAATTAAAGCTGAAAGTCTGCAGTTAAAGCACATCTTGTTAGTTTCATTTCAAATCCATTGTGGTGGTGTATAGAGCCAAAAAGTTTAGAATTGTGTCGATGTCCCAATATTTATGGACCTGACTGTATATAAATATACACATACACATATATATGCACTTAAACTTTTTGTATATTCTTCTTCTACATTATGTATGTATATATATATATATATATATATATATATATATATATATATATATAAATTAGCCCTTCCCTGCGAGCGTAGTCGACGCAGGGCGGAGGAACAAGGCAGTCTGATTATGTCAGTATTTTTGAATGTACCACTTTAACATTCTATATACTGACATAATCATACTGCCAGGAGGTTTAATAACCTCTGTGTGGACAACAGGATTGGAGCCAATGACATCATCTGGTGTGGCCAATGACATCAGCGCCATGCCTTCATCCAAGCTCCATGATGACCCAGCCCCCAGACAGACCTGGCCACACCTCCTGATAGGAAACAAGGAGGTGGAGAAAAGCAGTTCTGCTTGGGGGAAAACAAACAATTAAAAAAAATAAGAAAACATGTTAATTTTGTTTTGTTTGAAACTACATACTGTTTTTAATAATCTGAGCTTTACTTGCCAATGCCCTACAGTGCTTCTTAATTTAATGTGTCTATCAGGGCACAGCTAACCTCTGCCACCAATCCATTTTAAATCTTGGGGTAGTGTGTTTTTTTTTTAGGCTCACAGGAAGATTTCTCCAGGCCACTGAAACATAAAGAAAGGAAACCTTATTAAACCAGTAATTACTAGTATGATGATTGGGTTTGGAAGGTGAGGTGATGTTGGGGGGGGGGGGGGGGGTGAGTGGTGCATCTTGTACATGCTACAGGTTTTGAAACCAATTTGACTTGCGGTTCCCAGTCATGGCTAATTGTGTCTTTAAAGGAAAGTTGATAGTACAAAGTATTATGGCTTTATAGTGAAACCACTTTTTTCCAGCAGATACTAAAGCCTTTTTGGATATAAGATGTTTCCTGGCTTGTACACAATCCTTCCTATGTTGTGCTTAAAGCTGTGTAATATAGCAGGCATAAAATGAGCCATGTTTGAAATGGTATTGGATTAAAGAGCGAATCCTTTGTGGGAACATTTGCATGTCCCTGCCCAGGTTCCCAGAATTCAGTGCAATAACTGTATTTATTGGAATCTTCAGCAGAAATTAAGTGTTTTAACTTATTTCAGACGTTGGTTCAAATGTGAGCATAAATATAGTATTTATTTACTGACAAAATATGTGAAATATAAATATTGTATTAGCCTTTTTCTCTACAGTAAATGCTTTTTGAGATATACATCATTAATGTGCAGCTTTGTTTGCTAATTTTCAATTCAAAGAACATTTTAAGGGTGGAGATCTAACTAAATGCTATATATTAATCTATATACAATGTGGGAAAAATTACAACTAAAGTCTTTATTAATATCGTTAAAAACAATTTGTATAAAAAATCCCGGATTGGAAAGAAGGAAATATAAAATAGGCTGGTGGATGTGTGGACATATAACCACTTAATGTTAATTTAAACTCTTAATAGAGGGGTTCATACGTCCACACCTAACAGTACTGCAGAGGAAATATGGATTGCTAATCCAATTTGCCTACCTTGACAAAGACGTCTGATGACGTCGAAACGCGTCGGCCTTTGATGACGTGGCATGCCTTGCAGTTAAGGGTACGCCGGCGTCTTCCCAACTAACAGTATTGTATTTTAAAAATATTTTAGAGGTTGTATGCTTACTCTACCTGTCCGTTTCCATATGAGTGAATGTTGTTGTTTGGATATGAGTTAGATCAAGCACGCAATAAACGGTGCTTTTTGTAATAGCTAGCCTGCTGGCTTCCTTTTACTTAATTTACTGATCTTTTCCATATTATGCTAATCTCTGTAATGGAGTATGGGCAAGATAGAAGTTAAACCTTTTTAAGAGGAGTAGTCTTGAGTGGTCATTACATGCATATAATAGTCCCACTAAGATAGAAGACTAAGAAACCCCTAGGACTTTATTGTGTACTTTTAAAACTTCTGCCCTGACTTAAAAGCAGATAAATATGGCATAATTATATCCTGGTATACCATTAAGGAATATATATATATATATATATATATATATATATATATATAAAGGTCAGATTATTCCAGGCAATTTATTTGGAGAACCCTATAGGATTAGAGTCACTGACATCCTTAATATCCAGAATCACTACATTTATCAATGTGTATTATAGATCTATGACAATTACAAAGACAGGATTATTCAAAATGGATTAGCAATCCATATTTCCTCTGCAGTACTTTTAGGTGTGGACTTATGAACCCCTCTTTTAAGAGTTTAAATTAACATTAAGTGGTTAAATGTCCACACATCCACCAGCCTATTTTATATTTCCTTCTTTCCAATCCGGGATTTTTTATACAAATAGTTTTTAAAGATATCGCCGTTGTTACCCCTTATTAATAAAGACTTTAGTTGTAATTTTTCCCACATTGTATATAGATTAATAACTATTGGGTAGTAAATACCCTGGGAGCCTAGCATTCCTACTACACTTTGATTTAAATGCTATATATATATATATGTGATCCTATGTCCATTTCTAGGGTTGATAAGGGCTTGGACATACTGGGTCTCCCCTGAAGGAAGGGTTGGTGTGTGTTGCAAAAAAATAAATTGCAGCTTCAGCATGAAGCCACAGTGTTTTTCAAGAACTTTACTTTAAGATGCTGTTATTTGTATAGATTTGGCATAACGCACAAATAATTATTTAGAAGGTATGAACTTTAGAAAGGTGAAGTATTTCCATTTGTAAGTTTATAGTTTGTGACAGTTGCAATAAACTAACAAAGGAATATGGGCAAGTCACGGGATCCATTGTCTAAGAACTTACCAGTCTCTGTCACCACAAGAGGAAGTGCTTTAATAACTGGCTGTACTATGTGCTAGCATTTTTTCTTTACAGAAAATCAATGATGCAATATATTTCCTGTCTGCTAATGTGCGACTCAGTATGCTAATGTGCGACTCAGTATGCTAATGTGCGACTCAGTATGCTAATGTGCGACTCAGTATGCTAATGTGCGGCTCAGTATGATAATGTGCGGCTCAGTATGATAATGTGCGGCTCAGTATATGATAATGTGCAGCTCCTAATGTGCGGCTCAGTATGCTAATGTGCAGCTCAGTATATGATAATGTGAAGCTTAGTATGATAATGTGCGGCTCAGTATGATATTGTGCGGCTCAGTATGCTTATGTGAGGCTCTGTATGATAATGGGCAGCTCAGTATATGATACTGTGTGGCTCAATATGATAATGTGCAGCTCCTAATTTGAGGCTCTGTATGATAATGTGCAGGTCAGTATGATAATGTGCAGCTCGGTATGATAATGTGAGGCTCGGTATGATAATGTGCAGCTGCTAATGTGCGGCTCAGTATGATAATGTGCGGCTCAGTATGATAATGTGAGGCTCAGTATGATAATGTGCAGCTCCTAATGTGCGACTCAGTATGATAATGTGCGGCTCAGTATGCTTATGTGAGGTTCTGTATGCTAATGTGAGGCTTTGTATGATAATGTGCAGCTCCTAATGTGCGACTCAGTATGATAATGTGCAGCTCAGTATGATAATGTGCGGCTCAGTATGATAATGTGCAGCTCAGTATGATAATGTGCGGCTCAGTATGATAATGTGCGACTCAGTATGATAATGTGCGGCTCAGTATGATAATGTGCGGCTCAGTATGATAATGTCCAGCTCAGTATATGATAATGTGCGGCTCCTAATGTGTGGCTCGGTATGATAATGTGCGGCTCGGTATGATAATGTGCGGCTCCTAATATGCGGCTCGGTATGATAATGTGCTTGATGATTGTATGAAGGGGTTTAACTGCAAAATTACATCGGGGTCTTTATTTTGGCCATTTCAGAGACAGGCAAGCAGACTGTAATCCTACTAGCAAGTCAAAGCTGCTAATTAATATGAGCAAGGTTCTCATTTGCATATAAATATAGTCAGTTTTTAATGCTCTTTAAGACTAACCTAAAAAGGCAATTACATTTTGGGGTGACAGTGTATTGGTAATGCTTTAAACATTTCTAACGTTTTTACAGTTGCAACAATCACTCTGGTCCCAAACTACAGTGTGCGAATCTCAGCAACAGGCTGGACTTTCAGGATATCACTAGCAGATGTGGAGATCCTGAAATTGAAACATATTATTTGCACTTAGGTGATATTTACCAAGGTGTCGAAGTGGGGATAACAAGGCCAAAGAAAGCACCCAAATTATATAGCAGAGGAAGTATGTCTCTTGTATTCTGTATACATTTTCTGTTCAGCATTGCAGACAAGAGACTTCCAAAAATCTAAGCGGCAGAGTATATGAAAGTAACACACATGATCTGCTGAGTAGACAGCCAGTGAGTGTTCCAGGGGTCCGCTGCTCCCTTATCTGTAGAAGTATAAATGCTCCAGACGTGGCTGCTGTATGTCCCACTACCATCAGAAAAGGAGATTCAAAAGGGGTGAGTTTATATTATATTGTCCATATTGCACATGACAGGACAGTATGGGCGATATATGATTGTAATCACATCCCTGCATGTAATCACAGTTCATAATAATAGCTGTAGTTCTATTAATAATAGTAATAATAATAATATCAACAATAATTACTGTATATTTGTCCTGGCTGTGATGGAGCCCCCACCCGTCTCTGTGCTTTCATGTACCCTAACTTCCAACTTTTCTCCAGATTTGGGAAAAAGTATATGTCAATGGGCCAGATGTACTAAGGATCAAAGTAGTGGCATGCAAAGTATTGAAACCGAGTGCCCGGGTACCTCTATATATTAAAGCATTACTGAAGTCAGAAAAAAATGTGTGTTTTTTTGTTTTCCACTATGGATGCTGCCATTTTAAAGTCCCATAAACACTTTATCCCCATCCCATTATGGCAGAAAATGGCCCAAAGAAGCCTTGATTCCGCAATTCCTTGCTATTAAGGATTTACCACCATAATTATGTCAGATTGCACGCTTGATTGCTCAAATCTGACACAATTAAGAGGTTAATGTTGCTACCTCCTATGAGCAAGGGGATTCCAGGATCCGTCCTCAATCCGCTACCTTTTATGAAACCGGTTATGCCCGGGATTCCCCCTTGATACCAGCCAACCACGTGATCCTTAAAGCATCTGGTTCCATGCCTTACTTGTGTCACAATACATTTCCATTTACTATTTCAACAGGAAATATAAATATATGTATTAATGATTAACTGTTTTAATTGACCACTGGGAGATGTACAAGTAATTTGCTTTTATTGTATTAAATATGCTTCTGTGCTCTGGAATATTTGGGCAGACTATTGCTGGCTTCTTGCATCTCAAGTTAATTGTTCTCCAATCTCATGAATTATATTCAGGCACTAAAGGGCCCGATCCAATTAGCAACGATAAAACACCGGCTAGCAAAAATCTTCTGTTAAATATGTTTTTCCATATTTGATCCTCTGAAGCACTTATTCAATAAGCGTTTAGTAACTGCTGTCCTGATAAATAGCTCTGTAGTGAGACTCAACTTCATATTGATCCCCACTAAATTAAATGCTCCATTTATCCAGAGCTCAGACTCCCTTTTAGCCCATTCATCATTCAATTCCTGACAAGTTCGTGCACTCAGAGAACTTCAGTTACCTACTTGGTGTTGCTACGGCAATAAGACTAACATCTTGGATTTCAGTAAAGTGTCATCACTTTATTACTCTTAAGGTTGTCCTTAGCTGTAAATTAAAATCTTACAAATTTAATATGTCTGTTTAACTGGTCCTTTATAATGCGAAGCTGAGCTTAAACACATTTCTTTTTTTAGAGCTAAAGAGAGATTTTAACGGTACTTATTGGATCGAGGACCTAACTGAATTCATATGAGTGCTAGATGTCCATGTAATCACCTTTTTTTTATATCTCCTGGCTGATGGACCTCCATATGATCTTCAGTGGCTCTGTTCTCAGTTATTAACCCAAAGTGATGAGATCTTTTTGTTCCTGTTTGTTGATTTCAGCTGCTAGAGGTGAGGAGACAAAACATGAAATATCTGCCATGGTTGGGTCGTCCGTGCTGATTCCTGGAGTGAATGTGACTGTTGTCAGTGACATCATTATGGAACTAAAGAGGCCTGGAAGTAATCCAGACTGGCTGGCCTCATATCATGGGGGGGTTCTACTGAATGGGCACTATAAAAACCGTGGAGAGTATTTCTATCAGAACAACAGCTTCTTTCTACGAAACGTGACCGAGGCAGACAGTGGGGTCTATGTACAAGAAGTGAATTATGAAAAGATGGCAGAGATCAACCTCATTGTGATTGGTGAGTTTTGTAAATAATCTTTCTATTATTCCGAGTTGCTCTCCTAAAATTGGTTTTATGTATATAAATGTGGAGCAAAGAAGAGAATATATTAAAGGGCCCTGGGATTCATTAAAAGATATGGATATGTTGCTAGGTATCACCACAGAGCTGTCACATATGTAAATGTAACCTTTGGGAAATGCCATCCAAGTCCCTTTCCCATAACTATTACTTGTAAATCTTGTGTCTGAAATTTAGAAAACCTACTGTCAACCTCCCATTAAGGCAGAAAAATGCCTCTGATAAACTCGAATACCTCAAATCTGATGTTACCAAGTAGCCAACACCTTGTGTTGGATTTGAGGCTTGGTCAAATCCAACACATTTAAATGGTTAATATCGCTATCTCCTATGAGCCAGAAGATCCCCAGGATCCCTCCTCGATACTCGCTACCCCCTCTGAGCCAGAGTAAATTTGATGCTTATTTTACTTTCTTATAAGAGTTTTTATATCACCAAGTTCATCCTCAAGCTTTTCTAACGAACGCCTGTGTTGAACTTTCTTCAGTCAAGAGATTATGCAAGGCCCAAAAATCACAAGCACCCTGTTTTTGGCAACAGAAACAAATCATTGCTGCTACCAAACAATGTAATCTTATTGCTTTGGGTTCTTTAGCCATCCTTAATCCCCTAATCTTAAACAAATTTAAATGTGAGCTATATGTGAGCTATCTTAATTTATGTACAGCGCTACGGAATATGTTGGCGCGTTATAAATAAACTATAATAATATATTACAGCAGGGAAGACAGTACACACACATTTATAGAAAGCTTGTAATTTATGTTTCCTTCAGGACCTGGGAGAATATCTTATTACGCCAATAAATCGCCTGACTCCTGTGCAAGCAAATTTAAAACAATGCAAAGAACTTCAAAATAAATGTTTTTACATATTTCCTACTTGATTTTGATAGTAGAGGACAGTTATAATGACTCCAAGGAAACTAATCCCCTCTATTCATATTGCAGCTTCTGTGAAGAAACCGGTTCTGCAACGACAGGACGTCCATAACAAGGATTGTCAGGTGCTTGTGACATGTGTTGGATCAGGAGCAAGACGCACAAACATAACCATCTTAAGAAATGGGGAGGAAATACAAGACAACGTGACCAGGAAAGAGAACCTCACAGAACTGTCTGTCTACAGCAAAGTACCCCAGTCCTGGGGCAATTATACATGTGTTGTGGAGAACCCAGTGAGCCTGGAGACGTCTGATTGGATCATAATGCAATATCCAGGTAATAAGCCACCATTGTATCCCTATGTGCCATAGTGACTCAGTACGCTATCTATTTATACCTACAGTTACATGATATTGGTGTCAATTCTATTGCTAAATATTTATATTAAATCCCATTATCTCACCACTAGGGGCAGACAACATTTTAAATGCTAGAGCCCTCATCTCTGTTCCTTCTCTCTCTCTCTAAATGAAAAACCTTTCTAACTTTCACTTCTCTTCTGACCCTTTTTATTCCTTATCTGTTTAATCTTTCCCTGACTTCTGCCCCTTCCATTCCCTTTAGATTGTAAGTGGCGAGTTTTCAGTCTTCTAGGATGCTTTGGGAAAAAGCACTTTCTGCAAAGATTCTAAGCTCAAAACAGGGTCCTCCATTTTTAGAACGTTGTTAATGCTGTATTTTCCCTTGTTTTTATCCCCTGTATTGCGCTACGGAATATGTTGGCTCGTTACAAATAAAAGTTAATAATAATAATAATAATAATCATTTAAGGGACACTGTGATGCCATAAGTTGATTTCATTTTAAAGAGAATTAAAAACTATTTTTCTCTACAGTAAGTAATTTCTGAGATATTCAGCCTTGTTTTTGCAGGTCCTTTATGCAAATATACATCTCCATATGCTCATTTGCGAATCAGATTTGGATGTAATTGTCTGGTACATTGGTTATGGCACATTAGCATATCAAACTGGTAATTAGTATCCACTTGCATAACATTAACGCACAAATATTGGTGAATATCTCAGGACCACTAGTATGAGCAGTTTCTCATGCTTTTTAAGAATTACAAATGTAGAGTTTAAAGGGACACACCACATGTTCTAAAATTACCTGTATATAAAGATATTTGCAATCGGTTGTTATTAAAAATTAAATTAAAATACTATTAATTGACCTAAATAAGATCTTCGAGAAAAGCAATTACCAGCATTCGTACCAGTAACATTATTTGTACAAAACTAATAGGCTTGTGGAAGAAACCTAGGGCCATATTAAATTCCAGCCTCATATGTCCAACGTGTAGCACGTATGGGCTGCGTGCTTCAAATTTGGCCGAGTTACATTTCTATTAAATTAGAGAAGGCTGCGAGCTACGAGTGAGAGACGGTATTTCGTAAACCAGTTTGCGCCCGTCTGACTTGCGTGCTCGAACACAAAGAATTAAGCAATCTCGTAGTTACGGATTCAGATGGAGCCAATGGGAAAAGAGATTGTTAGCGTTACGTCACTGAAAAAGGGGAGAGTAGAATTCGAAGTCCTACTGGCGTCACGTACAGTTTGCGATCGGACCCACAGGCCAGATATAATGCAATATTAATAAAGCAGTCAATATGATATTCTATTACATGCGAGTTACAGTATATGTCGTAACACATTGACTGCCGGGATCGATATAGCACAAAAAATATTCATGGAATAAAATGTTTTTCGGGGGCCGATTTGTGGGCTTGAGAATGGTGTGCTAATAATTCTAAGACCTAACATCACTTTCCCTTTTAATAAATGTACAGTAAAGTGTTGTTATTTGCATTACAAGTGCTACGTATTGGACTTTACCCCCCTTGCGGGGTACATCGCACTTGAGAAACTGAAAGCATAATCACGACTGAACTGAAGATGCTTTTATTCCTTGTTATATACATTGTTACCTCGGTTTGGCGGTTTTGGTTTACATTGTACCGTCCGGAACAGATTAACAACTTAAACCGAAGTACCACTGTACCTTAAATGGCGCTCATTGTGAGATACGCGATGAGCACCAAAAGGTGCTCAGCGCGGGGTTTACAATGAGCGCCGACAGTGCTCAGAGGAGCAAAAGTAAACGAGGGGAGAGGCTCGCAATGAGCGCTGAAGGTACACAGAGGACTTAAAGCCTTACATTGTGTGGCAAACAGCATTCCCAGGCTTACAATTTTATTGCCGTCATTTTTTGATGAGCAAGTCGCTAGTATATCATAAATATGGGTATAGAAATGGTGAATATTACATTTCCCAAATTACCTTTATTGTTTCTTTCAACACTGCCCAACAAGTGAATGCATGAAGACCGGTGGTAACATTCATAGACTGTAAAATGGTAGCTATAGGTTTGACTCATAACGGAGACATTTTTAAAATATTTTTAAATAGTTAATAATTTTTACTTTGGTCACAAGATAAAATGTAAAAAATACATAAAAAAATATTTCATAATTAATTTAAAATAATGTAAACTAAATAAATTATTTTAAATACAAGTTTTTATTCAAAAAATATATAAAGATTTAAAATTATATATATATATATATATATATCAAGATTTAAAATATTAAATAAAGATTTGATATGAGATAAATACGTTTTGTAATTATTTTACAATAACGTAAACTAAATAACTAACTAGATAAAAAAATATAATATAAAAATCAATGAAACTGAAATACAATCAGTGCGACAGTTACAGCCCAAACCTTAATATCTATGCAGATTTATGTGAGCTAGAGCTATACATTCGGGGCCTCATTCTATTATCGCCCGTAAAACGGCCTGCAAGGCTGCGATTCCTTGCGGGGGTTCTGTTACCTCGCGATTCTATTATACGGCCCCGCAAGGATCTCCCCTTACGGCCGGCCGCATATCTTGCAACCGGCCGTAAGCTCAGAAATCTTTAAAGTCAAAAATAAATTCAAGACAGCACTGTAAATCTCTGTAAATGCTAGGGATCGTATTGGGGTACATGAGGATTAATAGTAACCCCCTCTCAAGCTTGCACATCAGCCCAAACCCGAGTTTACATTAACTGTTTATTTTCCGGCCGCAGCGTGGCCGGGTCTGAGGTGCTCCAAGCACTCTGGACTTTTTACATGGATATTTGACATATATAAAAAAAAAAAATTAGTTACGGATTTGAGTATAGGGGAATGTTATGCTATTTTTGCTAACACCTACAATCACTTTATAGTCTCCGCAAAGTGCAGGATGGCTTTATTTGGGCTATATTATGTGCTTAATTGGTGCTAGCGGGACCTCTTTCCTGCAAGTAAGCTGCGGCTCGGTTTTAGCCTTGCAGAGAGGTTTCCCGGAGCAATAGAACAGCAACCAGGATTTTCTTGCGGCCGATTCTCTTGCGGCCGTTTTAGATCAAAGGCTTTCCTCCGGCGCGAGCGGCCGCAAGGGATAGCAAGGCGCCAGCCGCAAGCCTGCCGGAATCCCCGGCCGGAGGGGAATAGAATGGCCGGAAAGCTTGCGACCAGTCCTTGCGGCCCCGCAGCTCCTACGGCCGATAATAGAATGAGGCCCTCGGTAACTAAAAATGACATCTAAATATAAACACATTTTCCACAAGATGCTCCACTCTCTGTCTGATGGTACAGAGTGAACTTGTTGATTTCACGGTGCTTTTAAAGCAGATTTTTAAATAGTTATGTGCTTAAAAAAATAATAATAATAATAAACTGAAATGAATTTACTTTAATGTACTTTTTAACTGTAACTTCCATAATTTTCCTCTTTTTTTTAGTTCCTCCATTTGAGTTATGTTCGGTATTTAGCGGCGCCGTGGGCGCAGGACTGTTCATACTACTTACCATGTACCATGCTTATTTATTCAGTCATTGGAGCAAAATGGGTAAGTGGCCGTACACTGTTAATATATGAAAAAGTATACATTCCTTTTATATGCAATCATCCCCTTCTGGATAACTACCTTGTCGTGGTGAAGGGGCTTGTGTACTTCAATGAAGCTGTGAGCTAAACCATGTAGGGTCACGGAAGATGGGCAGGTCATAGCCGAGAGGTTAGACAAATTGTGGTCCACTGAAGAGAGAACTGGCAATCCACACCCAGTAACTTTGCCATGTAAGGATGACACAGACAGATGTGGCTGACGTGCTGCTTCCATATGGCCACCAAGAGTCAGACACGACTGAAGGACTGAACAACAAAAACATATGAAATTATGCTGCAGTGCAATATTCCATTTTAGTTTCTGCTGATCTGCTTCCTAAGAAGGGGAAATACTTTGAATCAGGAAGTTTCTGTCTACACAATGGGAATATGTCAGTTCTTTCAACAGAACTAAAGGAAAGTTCCTTAGTTTTTAAAGACATAGCCTCTTGAGAAAGTAAAAGGCAGCATCAGAAAATGGTACCCGGCAGTAAAAACAATCACATATATAGTTGAGCATTGTGGGTTGTTGTTAAAGCTTGCAGGCTCGCGCAGCAAGCCCGACCCAACTGCGACCCGTAGCACTTTGAAAAAATCCAGTGGAAAAATTACGGCCTGTAACACTTTGCAAAAAGGAAAGCGGAACTTAGAAAAAAAATTACAAGGTCCAAAAAATACAAAGTTAACGGACGAACCGCGCACATCCAAAAACAACAAAAACACAAATAAAATAAAAAAAAAACATTTAAATAAATTCCACACACCACAGGGGGACAGCCAGGACGTCTGGGAGTGAGGTTGCACAACAATTTAAACACAATTCGGCTAAGAAACAAAAAAAATGTCAGACGAAAAAAACGAAAATGAGGCTACACGACCCCTTACCACGCAAAACACCGCCAGGCACATAAGACTTTTACCCAGGAACGTACAAGGTACAAAATATACTATTCGGAAACACGGAAAATGCTTGAGAGCCGCGTAACACATAGACAATCGGCGCCATTTGACAACACTAACTTGCAACTAATAACATTACCATTACACAACTAAACAAACGGTTTGGCCTCGTGCACGCAGCCTATTTACACTACACACTGCACACACTGCTGACACTTACATGTCAGGTCAGCAAAACAGTGCAAATGTACATTGTATGCTGCAGGAACATCAAAAGAGATTGTTAGCTCTTCAGCAAATTGATTGCTGGATATATTAATTCCAAATAGGTCAAGTTATTAATTTATTAATTAATTAATTATTATAAAAAAAAAAAATTCTATATAAAAAAAAAAAAGGGAAGAGGCTCGCAATAAGTGTCGAAGGGGCTCAGAGGAGAAAAAGTACATGAGGGGAGAGGCTTGCGATGAGTGCCGAAGGCGCTCAGAGTGGGGCTTGCAATGAGCGCCGAACGAGCAGTACAAAGTTTAGGCTCCCAGGAATTTTCTACCCCTGTATATATGCATAAGGTTCCGTCTTGCCTTTAAACATCATGAGGGTGTATTTATATTTATCAATTAGTGGTAGGAGGGGAGGCAGAGGGGGGTGAGTTTGTTAAATAATTGGATCTGCTACATCTATCCCCTTGCCCCTCACATGCTCAGAACGGCAACAACTGCAAGCTTTTCTTGTGCAGAAATGTGACCTCCTCTCAAGCACAAATAACCTTCACAAAAGTGTCATGGATGATTTCCGAGACCAGAAGAGGCATCAAAATGTATTATTATTATAATTAAATATTAGCTTTATACGTTGTTCACTGCCTAATTATGCTCTCAGTTAGCCTCAATATAGACTATATATATATATATATATATATATATATATATATATATATATATATATATATATATATATATATATATATATATATATATATAAAAATATATAAAAAAATATAATGACATTACATCACTATGGTATTTATTTCTCTTTTTGCAGGTAAACAATTAACTAAGGTGCTCTTTTATACAGAGAATGCTGTGGAAATGATTTGTGAGCTTGCAGCATTAATTAGTCTACAGTTTATCTCTGGTAAGTTATCACTTCTAGAGTAACAAAAGGGAATTCACCCTAATTCTGGGGTAAGCAATAATTATTCACGATGATTTTTTTGGTAATCAATAAGGAATTCACTGTGATTATTTGGTAACCAATAAAGAATGATCTAAGATTATATGATAAACCATAATGAGTTCACCTGGGGATAACCAACCAATAATTTAGCCTGTGGTAACCAATAAGGAATTCACCCTGGGGTAACCAATAAAAAACTCATTGTGGTTCTGTGGTAACCAATAAGGTACCTTCATCCTGGCTCGGTCAATAAATAATTCACCATGGTCGTATCCAACAAATAATTCACTCTGATTCTGTAAACAATTCTCCCTGGTGGTAACCAATAAGGAACTCATTGTGATTCTGTGGTAACCAATACGAGATTAATTGTGATTAAATGGTAACCAACAAGAATTCAGCCTAAAATGTGGTATCCAATAAGGAATGCACTGTAATTATAAGGTGACCAATAAGGAATTCACTGTGATTCTGAAATAAATGATAAATAACCCGCTGATCCCCCTATCTTAAGCCTACAAATGATTTTTTTTATGCTAAATTACTATTTTGGGTTCCGATAGTTCTAACCATCGCTATGTGATTTTACCATTTCCTTTTCAGTGCCTCTGATTGCTGGCATGGGGATTTTTGTGGTTTTATTCATAATACGAGTCTTCTGTATAGTGACAGAATCCAAAAACTGTGGTAAGTATTCTCAGTTCTGTTGTCGTATAAAACTCACACCCTAAATATTGGAAATGAATAACTTGCTAGGCCCCTATTTAATTGAGCAAATACAAGAGCCCGTAATGTAGCTCGGCAATCAATGGGTTAATACATATGATTGAACACGCATGGACTAGAACAGTAAATTTATTGATTTTTATAGATTTTAAACATTTCTGGATTGCGAGTCCGATTGCAAATCGGACTTCTAAACAGTAATGATTTGTTGTTTAAGCGCCATGTTTTACTGATATCATGATGACGGTCTCATTTACTATTGGCTCTGTCTAAAATGTAACTTACGGGCTTGCTTACTTGATCATGATCAGGCCCTGAAATGCAACGTACTGGTTCATGATTTGTCTATGAAGGCTGCGAGCCTGTATTGGCGGGCTTGAGTCAATTAAATACCTCGAAATGAAACATATTTGTAACCCACCGACAAAATGTTGGGTTCCATGTAATCACGGGATTGGAATTGAATCGGGGCCTAAGCCTGCACAGCTGGTTCTAATTAACAAATATTTTTATTTATTCTGTTATTACAGAACACGTCTAATTTCTCAATTAATGTTAATAGTATGTGGCTTGCTATTATAACACTACATTAAGGGGACATTGTTGCAGCCATTTTTCTAAAGCAAATCATTCCTGAGAAATGCTTAATGCATTCCCATAGCTTAACATTTTATTGCCCCGTCATTTTTGACGGGCAAGTCGCTAGTAAAGATATAATAGTAAATGCAAATACAAACCACTCAGTAATCCACTACATTAGTTGTGAGCATGGGTGTAGGAATCCACCCTAGATTTTTCAATGTGTGTAGAGATGCAGTTGTGTGGTATTTTTATACTATATGCAGTATCCCCCAGATTTTTCTTTGGCTCCTACACCCATGCTCTGCGAGGTAGTTCTGCGCAGATGTTACTTATAAGCTACTAATGCTACAGAGGGAAAATCGCGCAACTGTGCATGCACCACAAAGTCGCGTCTTCTTCACGCAAAGGGAGTAGAGAGAGGTTGGGAGAGACAGAGGGATTGAGGGAGAGAGTGAGCAAGGGAGGGAGGGGGAGAGAGAGGAGGCAGAGAGAGAGAGAGGGAGGGAGAGACAGAGGGATCAAGAGTGATTGAGGAAGAAAGTGAGTAAGGGAGGCAGGGAGGGAGGGGGAGAGAGAGGAGGCAGGCATAGAGAGAGAGAGAGAGGGAGAGAGAGAGAGAGAGAGAGAGAGGGAGTGAGGCAGAGAGAGAGAGAGGGAGGGAGAGACAGAGGGATCAAGAGTGATTGAGGGAGAGAGTGAGTAAGGGAGGCAGGGAGGGAGGGGGAGAGAGAGGAGGCAGAGAGAGAGAGAGGGAGGGAGAGACAGAGGGATCAAGAGTGATTGAGGAAGAAAGTGAGTAAGGGAGGCAGGGAGGGAGGGGGAGAGAGAGGAGGCAGGCATAGAGAGAGAGAGAGAGGGAGAGAGAGAGAGAGAGAGAGAGAGGGAGTGAGGCAGAGAGAGAGAGAGGGAGGGAGAGACAGAGGGATCAAGAGTGATTGAAGGAGAGAGTGAGTAAGGGAGGCAGGGAGGGAGGGGGAGAGAGAGGAGGCAGGCATAGAGAGAGAGAGAGAGAGAGAGAGAGGGAGGGAGGCAGAGAGAAGTAAGGGTGCAGAGAGAGGAGGCAGAGAGAGAGAGAGGGAGAGAGGAGGCAGAGAGGGAGGGAGGGTGGCAGAGAGAGAGGAGACTGAGATAGAGGGAGGGGGCAGAGAGGGAGAGAGAGAGAGGGAGAGAGAGAGAGGGAGTGAGGCAGACAGAGAGAGAGGGAGGGAGAGACAGAGGGATCAAGAGTGATTGAGGGAGAGAGTGAGTAAGGGAGGCAGGGAGGGAGGGGGAGAGAGAGGAGCCAGGTATAGAGGAGAGAGAGAGAGAGAGAGAGAGAGAGAGGGAGGGAGGCAGAGAGAAGTAAGGATGCAGAGGGAGGAGGCAGAGAGGGAGGGAGGAGGCAGAGAGGGAGGGAGGAGGCAGAGAGGGAGGGAGGGTGGCAGAGAGAGTGGAGACTGAGATAGAGGGAGGGGGCAGAGAGGTAAAGAGAGAGAGAGGGAGTGAGGCAGAGAGAGGGAAGGGGGCTCAGAGAGGAGGAAGAGGGAGGGTGGAGAGAGAAACACAGGGCCCAGGCAGAGAGAGGGCACAGGCAGAGAGAGAGAGGCAGTGCAGAGAGAGACCAGGCAGAGAGAGACAGAGGGCCCAGGCAGAGACAGGGCACAGGCAGAGAGAGAGAGGCAGTGCAGAGAGAGACCCGGCAGAGAGAGACAGAGGGAGGAGAGAAGGGGAGCACGCACAGAGAGAGACAGCACAGAGAGAGACAGCACTGACAATTGAGCATAGCATATGATACCGTCATGTATAAGTTCCGTAACAAGTAACAAATAAAATGTAAATAATTGTTTTAAATGTAATCATCATAAAATAAACCAAAATATCTAAATATCAAATTCATTGTAGAGCTAATTGGATTTGATAAAACTGATGTCCACACTCGTAGTGCAAATAATATGGACAAGGAAGAGTAAATCTCTGGCTAATACAACATAGTGTACATGGTACTATAAACCATAAACTCTGAGCATGGAGACCTGGCATATAATGCAATACTTATAACATACAAAAATGTTTATGAAAAAATGATTATGAGCAAACTGATACATTTGTAGCATTTACATTTGTTTCCATTTTCTTTTCTGATTCTGTCACATTCATATTCATTTTTAATTTAAGGAAGTTGATCAGCAGAAACCATAGCAGCATCATTGCATATAAAACATAACAATGATGTATAATGTTATTTTACACTCTAATAACATTTATCCTATTTTTAGTGTAGTTCCTCAGAGGAGTATATTTTACATATAGGACCACAGTGGCCCTACAAATTTCAAAGTTCTATTGGATCTATATTGTGTTCAAATCTAATATATTAACACTGCAGATGTATGTAGTGGATCATAACTATTATTTTTTCAAAACTTTCATATCATATATTTAGTTTGAAATGAGGACTTGCCAAAGATTATAACCATCTTGTGCTATAAATATGGTGGACAAACTCTGAGTAATGGCCTTTTGTCTTCGTATACTGGCCGTTGATGAAAATTAGGTCCATTTTTCTACCATTTTTCTAATTTCTGCTGCTTGTACAGTGTTTACATGGGCTAATTGCAACTTGATATAAACATTTGCATATAAATATGTCCAATTACCTTATAAACTGATTTACTAATGATCAACAGTTCAACAATACAATAGTGTGGACATCAGTGTATCAGGAAGGGTCAAACACAAGTTACATGTTACTAATGGTTGATCTTCCTTTTCAGAGCTAAGGACATGTGCTTTATGGATTGTAAACCTCACTGAGTATATTATTGTGCCTGTGATCTGTGCCACTGTGCTAATTCGATTCTCAGTAATGGGTTAGTATCCAATTAATTGCTATAGGCCATCTGGTGGTTTAGTTACAGGCTCATGGGTAGATGTAGCCATGTGGAGTAAAAGAAGGCTGAGAGGGCCTTCTAGTAATACAAAAAAATCATATTGTGTGTCATTCACTCAAATCAAGCAATACCAATTTCTAATTGGGTTCACATAAGATCTATATTCAGTTCTGTTGACCTCATAACAGAACTCAATGAAACATAAACCCAAGTATGACCTCCCATTCAGGCAGACTAGCAGATGGAATCCCCCTGACACAAGCAGAGTCACCTAAACATCCAATTTTCAATAACAATGCTTTCTACGTTGCTATACCTGCTAATGTTGCTAATTTTTTACGTACTTTAAAGGTATATGAAAGTGAGGTAGGTTATGAATTCATCATGTACAATGCATCATAACTCACCCAGCAAAAAATGTTTGCATGAAAAAATGCAAATATTTTTGGCAGAAAAGAAAAAAATGTGCTGGGGTGATGTAGACACCCCCAGCAACTGAGATTTGCATATTGGATATCTAATTTTATAATTAGATATCCAATATGCAGCACATGCGCATGCTGATTGGCTAAAGGAAAGGAAAGTGTCTGAAATCACGTGACTTCCCACAGTAGGGCAGACTACAGGTGATAACTGAGCATGTCTGTACAATACCCAGGCAAAAAAGAAACATTGTATAAGTTATGCTAATTAGGCCTAGGAATTTCGGGGGTTGTCAATATTGAGAGAAAACTCTTTGCAAAAGCAAGAAATTCAGTAAACTTAACGGTTGAACTGTTTACTTTGGAATTTTTTCATGCAAATAATTTTTTTCAGACACTATAAAATCTCATCTATCAGATGCATTAATAAACCAGCTTACTTTCATATACCTTTAATGATAGGACTTATGTAAATTCTTTACCCATATGCATGTTTTTTTACATACCCTAAACATGTTGTTTGATGAAACACCTATGAATGAAGAAACAAAAAACTAATCTTACACTTTGTGATAAGATTTAAAAATTAGATAAGGGAGCAGCATAATGCAAATTTAGTCATATATTGAATATTCCAATTATAATGATATTTTATTTAATTTCTTACATTGTGTTATCTTAACTGTGACAGTGTATGTATAAATGAAATTTACTTGAATGTAGCATTCCACCCAAAATGACTGGAAGTTCCTGTGCGTATAAAACAAATTATTTGTTATTATATGGTGTCCTGCGAGATCTTACTGATCACTTCTTAATTAAATTGTTCTTCTTCATAACATTATAATTGTGTTACAATGTCTGAACAGTTATGAGGCATGTGTTATATTAAAATGGAAGGAAAGCTCACCTATAATATCTACTGTAACATGAAGATGATGTGTCTGGAACTTAAAGTTGTCTCCTGTATGGGTATAAATATAGGTGGCTTATCCAGTTATAGAAAAAAAGTAAACTGCTCTTAAAGACTGTATTTTTTAAAATGTTTAAAATAATTGTAATCTACATTAAGTCAAGGTCTTCAATAGCATACTATAAGTATGACACTTCAGTAGTACTTTAATGAATTATACAGGCCAAGATAAACCATTGGGTAACCATGAACAACTCTAGCAATATTAGGTATATTAGCCTTGGAAAAAGATAAGTAATAATAATCAATGTAATATTTTGACCTAAAAGAAGCTAAATGTGGCAATATGACAGGTGGATCAAACAAAAGAAAAGATAGAGAAATGTATTGATGCAACCTATAAGAGAGACAACTAAGTCAAATAAGAAATGAAAGGCCAGAATGTAATGATTAAGCATCTTTGTTTATTACACCAGAACACAGGGCCAGATTTACCATTAGGCATAGTAGGCATGTGCCTAAGCTGTCTACCTGCAAGCAGTGCCATGTTTATGTGATGAGACATTTATTAAAAGAGACTTAGAATGAGCATTGAGGTTTACACTGGTCTGATTGTGGGAATTGCTATGCCTTAGGGGTGGGAATAACAATGCTCTCTTTGATTGGCTGAATTGTGCTACTCATCAAGCCACTCTTTATATAGCCTGCTAGAATGTGTAGTACTGTGTTAATATCTGTGATATGATCTGCTATTTTAAGTACTAATTAATAGTATTTTTATGTGTGTATTGTGAGGGGCACTAGAGGAATAAATCTGATATATCCAGCCCTGCCAGGAAGGATTTATCTATGAATGGTTCTGAAGGCTGGACCTCAAGTCAGACATTGACATCATAGCTCAATCTATTTCTATATTTTATTCCAGATATGAACCCATGTTTCAGAGGAATCTATGAAGACTATTATTTGAGTTTTTCCATTTCGTGCACATTGGGATGCCTTGTCATAGTCTTTCATCTATTTTCAATCTGTGAGTATCTTTTTGGTTCTGAGTGAGGAATAGAGGAGCTGGATATAAAAAAAGTAATTTACTGCATATACTCGAGTATAAGCCGACCCGAGTATAAGCCGAGGCACCTATTTTACCACAAAATACTGGGAAAAATGACTGACTCGAGTATAAGCCGAGGGTGGGAAATGTACTGTCCCCTGTGTCCCTCTTGTGCCCTCTGTGTCCCCCTCCTGTGTGCCCTTTTCTTGTGTCCCCCCTCTCTCTCCCCTGTGTCTCTTCTCCCCTCTCCCTCCCCTGTGTCTCTTCCTCCCTTTCCCTTTCCTGTGTCTCTCCCCTCTCCCTTATCACTCTCCTCATTCTCAACCTCCCTCCGCAACCCCCCTCCTCATCCTCAACCCCCTCCTCAATCCCGCTCCTCATCCTCAACCCCCTCCTCAACCTCCCTCCTCAACCTCAACCCCCCCATCCTCACCCCCCCATCTTCATCCTCAACCCCCCATCCTCAATACCCCCTCCTCATCCTAACCCCCCCCCCCCCTCAACCCCCCTCCAAAACTTCTCTCCTTAGCCCCTCTCCTCAACCCCCCTCCAAAACCTCTCTCCTCAGCCCCCCTCCTCATCCTCAACCCCCTATCCTCATCCTCAACCCCCCCATCCTCATCCTAAACCCCCCATCCTCGTCCTAAACCCCCATCCTCATCCTTAAACCCCCTCCGCACTTTACCCCTCCTCATCCTAAACCCCCCTCCTCACTTTACCCCTCTAAATACCTCTCCCCTCACTTACCTCCATCTGCAGCTGCTCCTCCGCTCCTCCAGGCTCCTTCCTGCGTCTTGACCCGGCCAATGCTAATGACGTGGCACGCATGTGACGTCACGTCATTAGCATATGCCGGGTCCCGACGCAGGAAGGAGCGTGGAGGAGCGGAGGATCAGCTGCAGGTGGAGGTAAGTGAGGGGAAAGGGAGAGGGGGAGGTATTTAGAGGGGTAAAGTGAGGAGGGGGGTTTAGAATGAGGAGGGGGGTTAGAGAGATACGGGGGGGTTAGAGAGACACAGGGGGGATTGGAGAGACACGGGGGGATTAGAGAGACACGGGGGGGGGGGGGTTAGAGAGACACTGGGTGGAGAGTGACTCGAGTATGAGCCGAGGGGGCCCTTTTCAGCCTTGAAAAAAGGGCAGATAAACTCGGCTTATACGGTAAATAAACAATCATATTTTATATTTATAGGGATTTATTTCAAAACCAAAGAGTGGTCTCCAGGATCGGTATCTAGCACCAATAATGAAGAGAATGGAGAAGCTACTGAGAAAATGCTGCGAAAAGGGGACCCTCCTATAGTCGCACAACCAGAAGACCAAGCACATAATAAAAATGGCAGTGATCATCTAGAAAGCCCAGAATGGGCTCATGATTCAGTACGTTCAGCATTGAATTCTGGAACTACAGGGTGACGTTTAGTGGACAAGTTGACATGTTTTTTTCAGGTCTTAAATACATAATGGAAATGCCCGTTGGGTAAATATTTCCGTCATATACTAGAGGGGAGGTGGAATGTCCTCCCTTATTATGGAGACATAAGTGGGTATCAAATCTTAGGAGGCATAAAGGGTACCAGATTTGTACCAATACTGAGGCAGTTGGGAGAGGAAAATAAGGGAAACAAAAGAAGAACAAGTTTATAAGATAACGATTATTATGGTCAATTGTTTTCTGTATGCTCTTTTGAATAACTATACTTAATTATGCTCAAAATGTGTAGAAATTAAAATACAAACACAACCTTTATATTATTATTTAATGCATGGATCTATTTTGCTTTCTCAGCTAACCATGGCTGCTACTGACAGGACAGTGTCTTTTTGTAGACTAATGAACTTTCCATTCAACCTAATGAATGGAATGGCAGCTATAGATGCCACATTCCTAGTTTTTTAATAGAAGCTCCTCTTTATAAAATATATTTTCTCAGTCGCAAAAAGCGACAATGGTAGCTTCCACAGTAACACAACTGCTTACAAAATCGAATAAAACATTGTATTTTATTTTTTTTACAATCTAAACATGATTTGCTTATTATCAAGTGCAGTTCTTCAGAATAGTGTGTTTTAAATATTTGGCCTTTAAACAAGACCTGAAACAAACATTCAACTTGAGCTGAGTCTGAGGCTTTTGGAGTAAGAAGATGCTGAAAATAATATCTATATGTGGTGGATGTAAATGATGGCATCAAGTATATGTGCATATTCAAATGAAATGAGGGATATAGACCTATTTTATATACTATTTTGCTTTAAATGATGGACTCATGTTGTCATTTTTATTCTGATAAAACTAATATAATTCCAGTTGTGCGCTAGATCCGTACACAGAGCACTGAAAGGGCCAAAAATCACGAGCACCTTGCAAGTAACATAACAAAAGTCAGCTTTTTCCTTTGGTCTTGAGAAATACCTATTAATGTGAAGAGTGTATAAAGCACTTGGAGGTATTTTTAGTTGTGGAACTAAGGGCTTTACATCATAAGCTCAATATATTGGCTGACCTTGCAGTACGAGTGCTGTAAAAGCTCAAATATTTAAAACAATTATAAATAAAAAAACATTTACAGTTCCCCCACTTGATTTGACTGCTCTAAAGGATGATGCAGAACAGTATTCAAGAGCTCAGAGTCCTTTTTCAGATGTTTTACTTATGAGTTTTTACATATTTTAAAGCAAATGTGTATTTTACGGCTGTATTTTATTGTGTATTATTTTATTGTGTATTATTTTATTGTGTATTATTTTATTGTGTATTCCTGATCAAAGTTTTATGAATGTGTAAATGTAATCTTACAAATTAGTTATCATTGAAATACTGTATATTCTCAAGTGAGCTAAACATATTGTCACTGATTAATGAGTTAATCACATTCTTGCTGTTAAACATATGTTGTAGATCAATGACTTGTTGCATAGAGTGTGTATGGGGTCACAGAGCTCAATTTCCTAAAGGGAGTAAGCGGTGATGATCCTTCACAAGGGAAGTGAACCCCTCTGTATTCCTACACCCACACTTACAAACACGTTTTTTTCTAATTTAAGGGGAGATTCATTGAGCTCCATAGACTTCCTAGTAGGAAATGTTATTAATTAATATATGTTTAGGCAACAGATTAATATTAAAGCTTGAAAGGCTCTTTAAGAAGACCTGAACTTCGAAAGAAAGAAAAATGGAAATATTTGATTAGTGTAAAATGCAACATTATCAAGACTATTGTGTGATCAATGAACAATAAAGGAGTGGAGCCCAGAAGCAGGACTGGGTCACAATACAGTACAAGATGGGCCAATCAGCTGTGCCGTTGACCACTTGTTGGTGCTCCAAATAGGTGCTTATTGGCTTGTGCACCTAGTCACACGAGTCACTGTATATGTGTACATCAATCCAAGTGTCAAGGTTTGGTGGGCATAGCAGTCATACATGGCATCAAAATATAAAGCAATCCGGGTGTCAAGGTTTGGTGGTCATATCAGTCATGCATGGCATCAAAATATTAAGCAAACCGCGTGTCAAGATTGGTGGGCAGGTCAGTCATGCATGGCATCAAAATATAAAGCAAACCGCGTGTCAAAATTGATGGGCAGGTCAGTCATGCATGGCATCAAAATATAAAGCAAACCGGGTGTCAAGGTTTGGTGGGCAGGTCAGTCATGCATGGCATCAAAATATAAAGTAAACCGAGTGTCAAGATTGGTGGGCATGTCAGTCATGCATGGCATCAAAATATAAAGCAATCCAGGTGTAAAGGTTTGGTGGGCAGGTCAGTCATGCATGGCATCAAAATATAAAGCAATCCGGGTGTCAAGATTGGTGGGCAGGTCAGTCATGCATGGCATCAAAATATAAAGCAATCCGAGTGTCAGGGTTGGTGGGCATGTCAGTCATGCATGACATCAAAATATAAAGCAATCAGAGTGTCAGGGTTGGTGGGCATGTCAGTCATGCATGACATCAAAATATAAAGCAATCAGAGTGTCAGGGTTGGTGGGCATGGCAGTCATGCATGACATCAAAATATAAAGCAATTAGAGTGTCAGGGTTGGTGGGCATGGCAGTCATGCATGACATCAAAATATAAAGCAATCAGAGTGTCAGGGTTGGTGAGCATGGCAGTCATGCATGACATCAAAATATAAAGCAAACCGAGTGTCAGGGTTGGTGGGCATGTCAGTCATGATTCTCATCAAAATAAGCACACACGCGCGCCTTGGACATGTGAGTGTGTAAGTATATATATGAATATATTTATTAAAATCCATTACAGGAGAACATAATGTAGAAAATAAAACATATAACATATGAATGTTTTGTGACGTAATGTAATATTAGCTTTTGCTCACAGTATAAATGGATGTAATACTAGATTAAGAAGTAGTAATACTTATATATAATCAACTAACAATAATAGTTACAGTTTGAATTTCATACAATTGTTTTTCTAAATTGTTATTTCTGTATTAACTTCTACTTTACTACTCCTATCTGTAATACTGTTGTAATTGTAAAATACAAAATCAATAAAACTTGTAATATACATACATGGACACCATTTCTCTTTCACTGAATGACAATTTAATATTGTAACTGGGTGCAAGCTCACTGATTGTGGAAGTATTTACCTTTTTCTTAAACGGGCATAGAATAGCCATAGTTACATTAAAGGGACTCTCCCGTGTTATAAATAACACGTACAAATGGACAGAGCAGTGTTTTCAACATATATATCCTGTTGTAATAAAATGAATATATAAAAAGATAATGACATAACTGAATTTATATTGTGGCGTATTAGCTGTAGATCTGAGGTCTGATCTATACCCCTCAGACACCAGAGTACACAGCTGGAAGTCTGCTGCACCCGCCCCATCACTAAAAGGGGCAGAGCTAAGTGGCACAGAGTGACAGGCCAAAACCTATAAAGGTAAGAGCTTGAAATTATAACTACTAGTGTTTAAACACTATAAATCACTTATAGATATCCATTTAATTTTATTTTATCAGTGTTTATTTTTAGAGTACATTGGTGCTTTAAAAATAAATGTCATACTATTGTGTCAGTCTTGTATATATGAGGTAGCAAAATTAATTGTTGGAGATACATTTGATAGCCGTGTGCATATTTATCTAGTCTGAAATTGTGAGATTTATTATGTACTTAACCCCTGTATAGCTCTAAAGAATATGTCAGTGCATTACAAATAAATGCTGCTACTACTAATATTATACTCTGTGCAATCTTGTTCTGAAGTTCCTGAGCCTCCCGAGTGTCATGGATATGAATCAGACTAGATCTGAAACATAACCGGCGTGATTCCTCAAATGCTGGTCCACCTGGACTAGCTCCATAACACCGCTAATTACAAATTCTGCAAAAAGCTCACAAATCGGTTAATTTACCAGCAATTTTAAGAAAGAAAAGCATTTTCCCACGTGCTTTTCTACCCTGTATCTGGTGATGAGTGTTTCCCTAATCTTGTTTGATGGAACCTTTGGGTTCTATTTTTATTACCAAAGGTTCCTCAACTAATCCAATGGATTTTATTCTATGGGAAGCTTTGTTATAATCTATAAAAAAGTCCTAGAAATATATTATGTGGTTCTGGATAGGGATTTTGAGGGCTGAATGTTTAATTTGTGCCACTGTGAATGATTTTCACATTAAATAGCCATTCTGGGGTGCAAGTGGAGAGCTTGTTTAATTCCACGAGCACCATTTTGTACTTCTGGATTCTTCAATACTTATTCAACTCAAATAGGTTTCCATCATATATATAGTTGTGAGCATACGAGCCGTTGCTCACGCTTGCGGGCTTGCATTAGAAAACAAGGACGTAACCCGTGCGACCCCAAAAACATTACAAACACAACAAATACAAACAACAAACACATAAAAAGGTTACTCGCAGCAAGGGGGGGCACCCAGGACCTCTGCAAGTGAAGTTACACCTCCATTTAAGAACAAATTTCAGAGTTTAGAGACCCGAAAATCCCCTAAGCGAGAGAAAAAATGGCCGCCGAACAAAACGAAAACGAGGCTAAAGGTCCCTAAACACGCAAAACACCACCAAACAGCTACAGATATTCCGAAAAACTCGCACGACATAGAAAACGAACGACGCTACATCAGCCACATTATATACACCAAACACCCTTAGCTCACTTACAATTTCATTGTCGTCATTTTTTGACGGGCAATTCGCTAGTTGCTAATAATTTTGGAAACACTGCACTAAGCTATGCCAGGGGCTGGTGAAGGCTGACATTGCAGTCTTCAGAATACGTCATCACTTTATTACTTCAGCCCCTGTATTACTTAGTGCATCTAAAGAATGGATTCGAAACAGATTAAAATCCTGGCCAAAAAACACAGCGATCCCTAAATCCTGTCGCCATAATGGATAAATATGTGTAGGGGTTAAAACTTGGAGCAGCTGGACAGGTAAACCTTTATAAAATCCAATAAAGATATTATTTGTTCACAAGGTGTGCTATTTGGTATATGGGAGTAACTTTTACACGAGTAGGCACCTCTGGTGTGCGTGGAAACCATTTTTTTTTAAATAAAATAAATCTGTATGGGTATAGAATGACTCCATGTAGCCTGTGTGTTTCTGGTATAATGTGTTGGATTAGAAAAAGTTACACACAGGGAAACATCCATATATCCATAAAGGAGCATATTTTAAGTACTACAAAAGTTGTGTTTTGCATGAAAAAAACATTAAGAAAAACCTGTTTAAACTTCATTGAAACTAACAGGAAATGCAGAAAGCATTATCATAGTGATACAACTTCTAAATAAGTTTTTATGCTCTGAGACCTTTGAAAAATAAAGCATACTGGGGCAAATATTGATGCAACAAAGAAAAAAAAAATCTTTCTATGTCTCTTTAAGTCAACTCTATCAAGCACGAGATGTTTTACAGGTTTTCACTTTTTTTTCATAGCAACTGGAATGCAATCAGAAATACTGTTTTTTCCTGTTTTAAACATGCTGGTTTCCTTTTAAAATAACATTAAACATTCACTTGTAACACGTGGTTTCTTGCACAATGAGTTTGCATGATATGGTATGTTATGACTGACATAATGAACCTTGCATCATGACACTGAGTTGTGTGGAAATCCCCTTCATATAAATTGTTCTTGTGATATCTGCAGCTTTGGGCCAATTTAAAGCAAACCTGACCACATCCTACTTGCTGAATTAATAGTCTCATCTGTTAAGAGGACTGAAAAACTATCCTTTTTTCCCATGCATTTAAAAGAGATGCTTTAAACATAACCAAAAAGCTTTTGCATGACAACGATATTAAGCAAAATCTGTTTAAACTTCATTGAAACAAATAGGAAATGCACAGAGAATATGTACGTGTGTAGATTGCATTGGCAGATAAGTATGACACATACATCTGTATTATTTCTCAATGGCTGACCAGATCAGCTTCCTACTGGACCCTTCCCTCTCTTTCATTCCCCACATCCAATCACTCACAAAATCTTGTCACTTTCACCTAAAAAACATATTTAAAATACGCCACTACCTCACACAAGACACAACTAAAATTTGTATTCACGCTCTCATCATATCTCGCCTCGATTACTGCAACACTCTTCTTGCTGGCCTTCCTATCCCCGTCTGTCTCCACTCCAATCCATTTTGAATGCATCCGCTAGACTCATCTACCATACTAAACAATCAGTGTCTGCAGCCCCTCTCTGTCAGGCTCTCCACTGGCTTCCCATAGCCTCTAGAATAAAATTCAAAATCATGACCCTAACATATAAAGCCCTCCACAATAGTGCACCCTCCTACATCTCTGCTCTCATCCCAAAATACACTCCCACCCGCCCTCTTCGCTCTGCTAATGACCTTCTTCTCTTCTCCTCTCTCATCACCTCCTCTCATTCCCGTCTTCAAGACTTTTCACGTGCTGCCCCTATTCTTTGGAACTCTTTACCTCGCACCACCAGACTATCTTCCTGCCTCAGATCCTTCAAAATCTCTTTAAAAACACATCTATTCAAAAAAGCCTATCATCTTTAGCCTCTTCATTCACTATGCATCTCTCACTTTCCTGTACCTCACCCATACCCTTTAGAATGTAAGTTTGCGAGTTCTAATCTTGTGAGGTGCTTTAGGGAAAGCACAGTGTATATCAGATTGAAAGCTCAATAACGGGGTCTTCCATTATTTTCATTGTGGGGTATTGTTTAAACTTGTACCTAACCCCTGTATTGCGCTGCGGAATATGTTGGCGCGTTATAAATAAAGGATAATAATAATAATAATTTGAAAAAAAAAAAAAAACACAATTGTACATTATCATATACCCTATTACAAATGCAACAACAAGGGCATGTTTAATGTCTCTTTATTCCTGAATGTTACTGAGACTGAGGGCCTCATTTAATTGCAACTTAGACAATTGAATAGGGCTCTATATAAGCACACAGCATATTTTTTTACAGAAGTTTTTAGTTAGTGATCTTCTATCCAAAAGCAAGGTCTTCACTAACTAAAAACTTTTGTAAAAAAATATGCTAATTGCTTCAATAGAGCCCTATTCAATTGGCCAGATCGCAATTGAATGAGGCCCTGATTAAGTGACATCTGAATGTTTTACTATGAATAGCTCCATGTTACTGTGTCCTATTCAACAGCCTTATTAAATGGCGATTTGGCCATTTGAATAGGGCTCTATATAAGCACAGAGCATATTTTTTTACAGAAGTTTTTTTAGTGAAGACCTGGCTTTTGGATAGAAGATCACTAACTAAAAGCTTCAATAAAAAAAAATGCTCTGTGCTTATATAGAGCCCTATTCAATTGGCCAAATCGCCATTTAATAAGGCTGGTGCATATATGTTATGCTGCATAGATTATGCAGACTTGTTTTGGTTTTTAATTTGTACTAAATTATATACAGAGGTCAGAAGTGTGGGTATAAGGAGACACTTTATTTTTATAAATATTACAAATATATTTTGCATGACTTAGTGTCCATTGTATAAGAATCCAAAGCTGGAATTAATATTACTGGGAGAGATACCAACAACCTCAGATACACTGATGATACTACTCCAATGACTCAAAAGTGAGGAGGAACTAAAGGACCTATTGATAAGGGTGAAAAAAGAGAGTGCAAAAGCTGGCCTGCTGCTCCACGTTACAAAGATCATGGCAAACAGCAATCTCAGTGCCTCGCAAATAGGTGGGGAAGAAGTGGAGGCCGTGACAGAATTTATTTTTCTAGGATCCAAGATTTCTTTAGATGGTGACTATAGCCATGAAATTTAAAGACATTGCTTCTGGGGAGGAAAGCTATGGCAAGCTTGGACAAGCTAGTAAAAAGTAAATATATTACACATCTACAAAGGTCCACATAGGGCCTCATTCAATTGCAATTTGGCCAAATGAATAGGGCTCTAAATAAGGACAGAACAAGTTTTTTTTACTGAAGTTTTTAGTTAGTGAAGACCTTGCTTTTGGATAGAAGCTCACTAACTAAAAACTTCTGTAAAAAAATATGCTATGTACTTATATAGAGCCCTATTCAATTTACCAAAAAGCAATTGAATGAGGGCCATAGTTATTACTATGGTATTCTGAGTAGTAATATATGGATGTGAGAGCTGGACCATAAAGAGCTGAGCGCTGTAGATTTGACGCCTTTGAATTGTGGTGTCGGAGAAAAATGCTTAGGGCCTCATTCAATTGCTATTTGGCCAATTGAATAGGGCTCTAACTAAGCACATAGCATATATTTTTTTAAAGAAGTTTTTAGTGAAAAACTTGCTTTTGGATAGATGTTTACTAACTAAAAACTTCTTTAAACATATATGTTGTGTGCTTATTTAGAGCCCTATTCAATTGGCCAAATTGCAATTGAATGAGGGCCTTAGAGTCCAATCAATCAGTACTACAGGAAATGAAGACAAACTGCTCACTGGAAGGCTTGATCATGAAAGTGAAGCTCAAATATTTTAGCTATATCATAAGAAGCAAAGATTCTTTAGAAAAGACTCTGATGCTGGAAAAGATTGGTGGCACAAGAAGAAGGCGATGGCAGAAATTAATAGATTAGGTCATTGAAGAAATGAACATGAGCTCAATGGAGCTGACAGGGGATGTGCCTGGCATGCTGCAGTCCATAGGATCATGGACAGTTGGACACGACTAAACAACAAAAAGTTTGTAAACACAGACATGAGGCTTGGGAATCTATTTATCTTTCCTGTGATCCTTTTGACTTTAAAACTAGCTATGCAAACACACATAAGAAAACATTCCTACAGAGTTCATATTAAGTCATCGTGAGCTACAATGTAGTTTCAGTTTGACAAACAACATTGCCATGCGTCTATAATGGTGTGACACATACGTGTACACACCCAGCACCAAAACATCCACACCCACATTCCTCGTAGATCATTTACCCACCGACAGGAAGCTGCCACCAAACTTACATTCATTAAAAGTTGCTTTATGAAGACTGGCAGCTTGCTGCCCACCTACCGTAAAATGTTATAGCATGTTATAGGTATGATCGGAGCACAGGCAAACCCCAGGGAGTAATTAGGTTAGGGGTCTGCATGTGACCAGCCGGGCCCTTTTTAAATGCATTATCAATAAAAACTATGAATGTAGATACCCAGGAGATAATGAACAATAATCAGCAATTATTACACCACAGAAATAGATAACATTGATAAAAAATATAATTCTCTTAATAATTAATATAAAATGTGTTAATATTTGGTTTGGAATCCGTGCTGTGTAATACGGGATCACTTGCATCATAAACTTATACTGCCCTCCAGTTATGAATGACTTCCTAAATATAACCTTATTATGTCTGGGAAAGCCACAGACGAGTTGCTGAATCATTCCATTGAGAAGCAATAATTAATGTTTTTCTATGAATTGGTCTACATATAATTGAGTATATTATGTTACATAAATTGATATAATAAAAACAGAAACCAGGTGAGAGGCACTACAACTGAGAACAAACTATGAACATGATAACCCCCTCTGAGAGCAGCCTCTTTTAGCCATTTGTGGCTTCACAGGGAGAAATATCCTGTAGTATATCAGTCTGGTCCCACTCGCTAGAGTGGTCCAGCCCCAAAATACCAGGCAATTCTACCCTGAGCAGGTAAAACAGCAAACCCCAGACGTCCGTTTCGGCCTTCATTGGGCCTCATCAGTGCGGTATAGCTGATATCTCCCTAAGTGAGCAAGGGGTTCACATCTGGATTCCCCCAAAACCCTTAGGGAGACTAATCCCTAAGGCTCATTTGCATAAACAAAAAACACAGTTAGAGTTACCAAAGGAACTCATCACTTTCCTATAATTTTATCATTATTTTTTTTTTCATAAAGAATGCGCTGTGGGTCATTTCCAGCGGATATTTTGGTTTTAAAGCATTAATAAAGTATAATATTGAATGGGATTTGGTTCTTACATATTGTTCTCAGAGTATGTAACACATCCCAGTGATATTAGCATCAATTTCCTATATAAATTACATGTTCTGGCCCGTTCCAGCTTTTACCCCGTCCCCCAATTTTCCTTTGTAAAACATGGGCTCACTCACTTCTGTGATTTGTAACCCCCTTTGTCAGCTGTAACACGTTATCTCTGCAAATGACGAGTATCTGGCTGTGTGTGCACCATATATCTGTTTTAGTGATAATATAATAAAACTCCTCGAGTCTCCTTGTAATGTAGTGCCTGTTAATGGATATAGGAGTTATAGTAAACGCATTACGGCTTCCTGTAGGAATCCCCTCAAGTGGTGTGAGGTATCAGGACACTTAGACCCCACCTCCATGTCACGTCACAAAATAATATCAATGAGAGGAGCATTACTGTTAGTTATTTAGTTTATCAGCAGCTCCCTGGGACTTGACATGGCCTTAACCGAACTAGCCCTCGTCCCCCTGCTGCTGGTCGTGGCTTCAGGTAAGTGGGAGTGGGTCTGTCTGAACTATTTACTTTACAAATAAAGAATAATATTAATATGAAATATTTATATAGGGCCTCATTCAATTGTGATTTGGCCAATTAAATAGGGCTCTAAATAAGCACATAGCAAATTTTATCTAAAGAAGTTTTTAGTTAGTAAACATCTATCCAAAAGCAAGATTTTCACTAACTAAAAACGTCTTTAAAAAAAATATGCTATGTGCTTATTTAGAGCTCTATTCAATTGGCCAAATCACAATTGGATGAGGCCCATAGTATGCAAGATAAGGGGATGCTGAGTGATATCGGCCATGGTATACTGTGATAAGGACTGTATAACTTAGTGTTACTCATATTGCTCATAGATTGATAATGTTCAAAGCCGCTCTTTTAAATGCACAAAAGAAAGAATTGTGTACCGTGTCCCTTTAAGCTCGGCAGCATCACCTACTGGAACCGAACTGTTCTAGTGACCCATCAAAGGTCCGACTTATGGAAAAGTACACCTAGAAGAATATACACACAACTCAACATATATAACAATCTCAGTTATGTAGCACACCTACAAACATGAATATCTATTAAAAGAATGAAAAAACAACAACTATAATACATATCATTAATAAAATAAAATCACCCAATGAAAATAAATGGTTAAAACAGATTGTATACACTCACAGATAAGCATGAGATATAGTATATATTTATTAATTGGGATTGAGGCCATACAGCCAGAGTATTTAACAGAGTGCATGAAAATGAAATATGCAGACAGCTTTGGGCAACGGACGTGAGGTCCCTACCCCGAAGAGCTTGCAATCTAGAAGGTAAGGTTGTGGTGTGATACGGGAGGGTGATAGATGCAAGACGGCAGTGAGTAAGGCTGTAGGTTGACGTAAGTGGAGGTGCGTTACTATATATATTTGCGGTTTCAGTGTTGAGCAACAATCCCGCTGCTGATCCTGTCTGCATGGCATGTTTGAGAGCTGTTAACCCCTTGAGATCAGGAATACAAGCCGAACCAGTGGGTGTCCTTTGTCTGCTGGCTTTTGGCTCTGTGACAGAACAGGACACTAGCCCCAACCTAGAACGATCCTGCACTGGTGATAGGGGCTTGAACATCTCTCCTGAATGTTGTGAAATTGAAAAACATTGTGGCTTTGGTATGAAACCATAATGTTTTCACTATGAACTTTCCTTTAATATGTTGCTATTTGTAACAGATTAGCACGCCATTCATAACAATAAAAATAATCTGTATTCCTATCTGCCAATTTGAGGCAGCCATATAACTGCAATAAAACAGCAAAGGATTTTGGGAGACTCATGGACCCTTATCTAGTCAATGAGAAATTGTCAATTAAAATAAGAGTATTCATAAAGCTGAAACGCTTCCAAACATTTTATAACTGCTAAATTCAACATGATTCCAAACTGAAGTCTACAAATCCCATCATCAGGCCAGAATTTCTGGATATTACTGCATGGGTGGCTTATTCAATGAAATCCAGGCATATTATTCAGACTTTGGTGACTTTGGTGAGTTATGGTAATGGCAGCGCACAATATATATCATAGGTAAAAAAATCACATTTATTCATTCTCTAAAGTATGTGTCTAGTATTCTGTATCAATTTTCTACTCAGTTTTGCAGGCAAGAGACCTAAAAACACTAAGCAGCAGAGTATATGAAAGTAACACATATGCTCTGCTGAGTAGACAGCCAGTGAGTGTTCCAGGGGTCCGCTGCTCCCTTATCTGGATAAGGAGTGAACAGAAGACCCCTATAAATGCTCCAGACGTGGCTGTTGTATGTCCCACTATCATCACAAAAGGAGATTCAAAAGGGGTGAGTTTTTTTTTATTATATTGTCCATATTGCACATGACAGGACAGTATGGGTGATATAAAATTGTCCTATAATCACATCCCTGCATGTAATCACAGTTCATAATAATAACTGTAGTTTTATTAATATTAATAATAATAATATTAATAATAATAATAATTAACAACAACAATTACTGTATATGTGTCCTGCCTGTGATGGAGCCACCACCTGCCTCTCATACATCATCTCCCCTCAGCTCATCTACAGATGTAGATGTATGTCAATGGGCCAGATGTACTAAAGATCAAAGTAGTGCTAAGTGCTCTGCACCAGACAATGGCTGCTTAGCTGTATCTACTAAGATTTCATTATTATAGAATGCAAAAAGTTATTTCATTAGAGTATTACAGTCTGATGGCCGACTAGCGGTAATGATTGGACTGATAATGCACAGTAATCTTTATTATTGTACAACATATTATTATGTACATTAGTATTGACTAATTTCTCACAACTTATTCTTTCTGTTTTCCACTATGGGTGCTGCCATTTTGCAGTTTCATAAAGACGTTATCCAGTATATGCTATGACTATTTGATTGCACTGATGACCACATTGTTATCAGGGACATCTCAAAACCACGTCAGATACATGAGAGGGCCTGTGGGTGAATCTGCATTAGCAAGATGGAGGACTTGCTATCAGTGAAGGGCTGTACATAGTAAAATGTCTGTACCCTGTAGAACGTGTCAAAAAAAATAATAATATTGTATTAATACAATGAAATACGTTATAAAATACAACATTGATGAAACTGGCATTTTTTCTGACTTCAGTTGTCCTTTAATGGGAATAATAAGAAGAATAAGTGTTCATCATCAGTTGAGAGAACAATATAATATATTTTTTCTAGCCTGGTCTTAAAATTGACATGTTACAACATCACTGTGTATAATATGTTTTTATTGGGGTGTAGGGGCACTGCCATGATACAATGTAAACACATAGGGAGCAAGCTATTCCTTCATAGTACCTTTGATATAGCCTGTAGTCTCAAATTTCAACTGTGGTCAAATTGCAACTAGTAATGGCATTTAGCAACCCATGTTGGATCACTAAGTAAGTTCTTATAAAATACTCCATTCATCTGGTTATTTTTCGCCCAACTATTAAATGAAATAACTATAAACCCTGTAACTACTGAAAAAGGCACAATGCTACAGGCAGCACTTACTTGTTTGTTAGGGAAATCAATCCCTGTCTCTGCACCTGACGTCAGACGCTATGCTAAAATGCGTTTCATCACTTTACGCAGCTTTTTTCCAAAGGAATTTCCCAACTAAATATTTAAGGTTGAGTTTACCAAATATTGCAATAGCACCCAGCCAGCTTTGTGGTGACAGAATACCACTGCATCTTACAGTTTAGGAGGAACCCCATTGTACATCACAAGAATGTTTGGAACATTGCGTATTTTAGGTGTGCTGCTGTCGTTATTTTTAATTAAAATTGTTTAATGATTTTTCCCAATATTTCTCTGTGGCAATAACCAAATTGGTGTGGCTGTGAGAATAATACAAACCGTCTGGTTTTCATTACCATGCAATCTATATATTACCCTTAACGTTGTGTTTAGCTGTAAATCGTAATCTTACAAAGTGCATTTAATATGCTTGTTTGTTAGTAAATCCTTTAAAAATGTTGAGCTGAGCTTAAACATGTATTTGTTTTTATTAGAGCTGTCTGTTCTTTTCAGTTGCTGAGGTGACAAGACATGAAATATCTGCCAAGGTCGGGTCGTCCGTGCTGATTCCTGGAGTGAATGTGACTATTGACAATGACATCATTCTGGATCTAAAGATGCCTGGAAGGGATCCAGACTGGCTGGCCTCATATCACGGAGGTCTTCAACTGAATGGTCATTATCAAAACCGTGGAGAGTACTTCTATCAGAACGGCAGCTTCTTGCTACGAAATGTCACAGAGTCAGACAGTAGGGTCTATGTACAAGAATGTAATCATACAAAGATGGTGGAGATCAACCTCAAAGTGATTGGTGAGTTGTCACTTTTTGAAATGCAAAGAGGTATAAACATAGATGTAAACATGGCTTTTTATATATCTATCTATATATATATATATATATATATATATATATATATATATATATATATATATATATGTATATCTCTATCTATCTATCTATCTATCTATCTGTCTATATATACATACAGTATCTCACAAAAGTGAGTACACCCGTCGTAAAAATGCGGACCTTGCAAAAACAAGAATTTAAAGGCTGAACCGCGCCACTGCAGAAACACACAAAAAAAAACAAATATGCCACAAATTCACTTGCAAACTCACACACAGCCCAGGGGAGAGCCAGGAAGCCTGTCAGTGAGTTTGCAATCTAATTTGCAGCCTATTTTGTGTTTTTTTTACAAAAGAAAATCGTCTACGCAAGAAAAAAATGGCTGCCGAAAAACTTAAACGGCACGAAAACGAGGCCCAAGGACGGAAAATAGCCTTAAGGACGCAAAAACCAGCCTGAAGCACTAAGACTTAATGCAACACAGTAACCCAAGGCAGTAACACAAACCAATTCAGTAACACTTACAAGAAGGCACTAACACTTAAACGAAGGCAGTAACACAACCCAATGCAGTAACACTCATCGTGAGCCACATAAACTACACGGGGGGACAGACTCCCAGTGAGCACCAGTGCAGGGCTCGCCATCAGGTCCTCAGAGGGGCCATAGCCTCGCATCACGTGACAAACAGCTTTCCCAGGCTTCAAATTTTATTGCCATCATTTTTTGGGCAAGTCACTGTTATATATAAAAATCACAACATTCAAAAGAAGGAAACTAATCCTGACTGTTGACATTGCAGCTCCTGCGCTAAAACCTCTACTCAGGCAACACCCACCTAACAACCAATGTCAAGTTAATCTAACATGTGATGGGTCTAGGGGTTGTCCCATGAATGTGTCCATTTGGAGAAATGGGAAGGAAATAAATGAGAATGTGACCAGGAATGACAGCATCACGATATTGTCTCTTAATGTAAAAGACCCCCAATCATGGGGCTATTATACATGTGTCATGGAGAACCCAGTGAGCAGAGAGATGTCTGACGGGATCATGGTGCAGAACCCAGGTAAGTGTGACTCTGTACCATAGTGACTCACTGCTTTCATCATCTGTCAATATCACAGTTATCCTATATATTTATTTCTTTTTATCATGTCTTTATCACATATCTATTATTCAGTTACCATTTGGTAGCACATTACTAATAAATCTTTCATTGGCAGAACGACCAGCAATTGTACAGCTGACCTCTCTGCTATAAAACATTTAAAAAATAAGGTTTTAAACATTAAAATATTTTACATATTACAAAAGTATGTGGATCAACGGGATTGCTATATGCTTTAACAATGTTCCTTTTCAATCCTGTACAAACTGCTTTTGTAGTTGTAGTTAGGATTGGAAAAATCAATGACTCCCTTAATTTAGTGGAAATTGACCTTCAGCGTAATTTTTTTTTAAATTGAACCTTTTTTTGGGCCATGTTATCTTATTATGAAGCTTTCTCACTGCTAATGCTATGGGAGCAAAGTTCTCTAGCCAAAAAGAATGGAGACATCTTTTCTACCTGTCTGTTAAGTTCACCTAAATTGAATCAATATCAAATATAATCCCTATGCGGAACCCCTATTTGGATAACCCTAAACTGTTAGGGCCATTTTCAATTCCAACCCTTTAACTCAATCGCGGATGGCCGTATGTCTTTGGGTGTGTTGCAAGCTCCCGTTCGTCTCGATTGCGATGCTATTCAATTGCTCAAGGCCTCAAGTTACTGTCCCAAAGCCGACACCGTAAACCATGCACTGGTTCAGAGCACTTCAGGGCGGGAACATCATCAATTAAGCAAGCCCTTAACCTCCCATTTTGAATCAGCCAATAGGAAATAAGACTGTCATTATTATAGCAGTAAACATGGAGGTTACGTTGTCATTCAATTAGGTTCAGGGTCCGATATGCGATCAGACTCACAAACCCACAAGATAAAGAATTATGAAAATGAAAGCCAATACTGTTTTAGTCCATATGGGTGGCCTGATATGTATTAACTCATTAATACCCGAGATCAATTTAACCCCGACATGAAACATAAAAGATAAATCTGATTTCTTGCAGATTTGCGGGTTTGAGACTCTTGTGCAATTTATTCGAATGTCTATCATCGCTTTCCCTGTTATTTAGTGCAGGATTGATTTTTTTTATTTGCATTTACAGTGCTACAAATAGGTGTTTAACCCCTTTGCGGGTCCTCTCTAGCACTCTTTGGATTTTCTCCTTCATTTGCCGTTTACGTGTGTGAATACATTTGCGGGCTTTTCAGCAATTGAATAGCGATTTTGCCTTTCAAAAGTGACAGATCAAAGGCTTCTGGAGGCTGTAAGTTACGAGTTTAACCATCGACATTTTTTCAAGGCCGTAACTCGGAAATCGTTCCCGAAACCGCAAAAAGACGCCAAATGAATAGCAAATGAGCTTGCCACCTCACTTACGGGCTACCAGATCTTAAAATCGCTCAATTGAATATGACCGTTAGTCTATAACTAGACTTGCTATTATGGAAGTTCCCAGGGTTCCCTTAATTGAAGAGTATTTTTGTAAAAAAATATTTGAATGCTCATGGCTTAAACAGCTGCTAATGCTGCTAAGTTGTTGCATACTCCACAAACATATGAGGTTTTTAACAAACTGCAAAGGTTATTTAACGGAAGAAGACACCTATATGGGCCATTTGGTTCCATACAAGTCATTTCAAATATATCACATTCAATAAATGTTTTTCCTGTACAACTGTTGGAATAAACAGATGTCCTGTACTTCTAAGCTGTGACTTATAGAATTGTTTTCTTCTTACAGTACCTGAACTGATGGTGATTGGGTTCTATATGTCCAATGTGGCACTGGCTCTTGTCTTACCAAGTCTCTGTGTTTTGATATGGCTCTTCGTAACTAAAAAGATAGGTGAGTGGAACATAGCTCTGCCAGGTCACAGGTGTGAGAGAAAATGATTGGCTGGTATCACTTATACTTGGATACAGGAAGTTGGTGGGTGGAGCTAGAGTATATGCTACAATAGTAGTAGCAATGAACACTTCCTATAAATAAGAATATTTGCAATCAGTTGATATTAATAGAAATTAGCATTAGCAATATGTATATGTGTGGAGGGGTAATAGTAGAAAAGTAATTTTAAGATAAATCTATTATTCCTGAGTGCACAACACTACTCAGTATAAATAAGCAGACAATAACTTCAGTGTGTTTTATATATATATATATATATATATATATATATATATATATATATATTGTGACAAAATTATATAGGTCATGCTAGAGATAATGAGAAAGAGGATCTAGTCAGTCCTACAATCCCTTAATCGGAGGATATAGAAGGCCACTATGTCTTTAGAGACTAGATTATATCAATATCATGACACACCTTTGGGACTAGGGTGGAACCCCCAAAGCCCCACTAGGGCCAAAACCTCTTATGGACTCTTTTTCGGTGACCACTGGACCAGGGGCTTTACAATGATTAGGATATGTTGTTCAGTATGTGAGTTTGTGGCATTAAAAGGCTCATGAATTATTAGAAGGTTTGTCACATATAACTGGTTTCTTGGTAGAAATGTTATTACTGTATTGTTACAAAATGGCTGATGTACTGTTTTCTATAGAGTGTGGGTTACAGACCAGAATCAGGTGATGTCAGGACTTGTTACTAGTTTAAAGGGTCACATACCAGGACAGACTGTATGTCTCTGTGCTTATTGTTACTAATTACCCCAGTAGATTAATAGAGAGCTGGTAGGAGAATAAAATGGATTAATTTATTAGCCATCCAAGCTCTTTGCCTGGAGGGAGTAATAAATAATATGACCTCTATGTAATGTGACCCCACGTGGTACAAATACTGCACTATGATGATTAGGCAATGTTTTATTTTGTTTACCTATGGCAGGGACTCCACCCTGACTAGTTACTTTAATACATAAATATACTGTAATGTGTGAATGTCATTCTACAGGAAAGGCTCTTTATTATTTTGTATCCTCAAACTCTGTTTGGTCCTAAAGCAAGCTAATAAGATCCTGTAGCAGAAGACAGGAGTATTGGGGGGAAACGTGGTCAAATTCCCTCTGGGTTGTGACAAAGTGTTAGAAGTAGTGGGATCTCTGTGTAGGAACCAGCAGCTTTATGGAAGTGGAACTTCTATCCCCAGTGGAGGCAGAAATCTGCAAGCTTGGAGGACACAGGGAGGAGGTGATCCAGGTTAGTTAAAAGGATGGATACAACATTCTGCTAGGAGTTGGTCCTCTTAAATCAGTTGATGGCATTCCTGGGATTGTGGCAGGAGAGATGGCCTTGGAGGAGCAATTTAATGACTTGGTAGGCACTATTGGTGCCTCCAGATGCTCTCCCTATTTCCAGCTGGAGCTGTTGGAAAGGCTCTAGGAGATGTGTATGGTGATCTTGCATGTGACATTGGGGCTGTAAAGCGATGAACAAACCTGTCTAATAAGCGCTGTAAAGAATTCAGCCAAGAACCAGAGTCGAAGGAGACTGTATTGCTTGAATTCCTAACCTGGCAGTTATGAAGGAGACACATTCTGCCACCAGGAGGCTGTGGAAGCATACAGCTGGTTGGACTATTGTTTGCCCTCAGAGAGCACTGATTGTTTGGAAAGTGTGGCTCTGGAAGGGAGCCCAGATGATTATCTGCAGAATACAAGCCAAGTGGAAAGTCTGTATTGGAGCAGCTATGCTCACTGGCCCTGGGGAAAATCTGTAAAGGACTGTGAACCAGGAATGGGGCTCCAGTTGATAAAAACAGGGAACTAGCAGCAGACCCGGGGGCAGGATAGGGGATGATCTCTGGGATCCTGCCAGACAGAATCCAGTATGATAAGCGACACCCAAAACACAACTAGCCTGAGTACCACTGCTAATAGTAGGGCTGTAGGAGAAAAAGGGGACTTAGCAGGCCCATTGTCACAGGGATAGCCCAGTTTGGAGCAGCTGTGCTCAACCATTGATGGAGCTAGTCACAGACCAGAGGAGAAGATCCTGCCAGAGACCAGTCTATTAAGTCAAATTAGGGCCACACTCCATATTGTGGGAGAAGGAGAGTACTGCACCCAGGCTGTGGTCCCAGGCGAGGTGGAGAATAGTGCCCAGACCGTGGATAGTTATTATTATTATTATTGCCTTTTATTTGTAATGGGTCAACATATTCCGTAGCATTATACAGGGGTTAAGTACAAGGCAAAAATAAAATTAACACATTACAAAGAATGGAGGGCCCTTTTTTTAGCTTAAAATCGAACATGCATAGTGCTCTTTTCCACAGCACTGACACAAGATTGAAAACTCAGAAACTTTCAATCTATAGGATTGTGGATAAGGGATAGGTGAAGTGACATGCCCAGACCGTGGATATAGGTGAGCGGAGCACAGTTCCTAGATCATGGATCAACCCAGGAGGAGGACAGGGGAATAATGGCAACAAACTGCCCTGCACACCCAGAATCAGGCCCTGTGCAGGTGGAGGCCTCGGGGGATTTTTCCCCCATTTGTCCCAATGGAGTTTGGTAGCCTCCTGTTTGAGCAGGGTGAATTGTTTTACTGCTCTGGCTTGAAGAGGCGAAACGCGTGCGTCGGCCGTGTTACACAGGATGTCTCAGGAGTTTGACGTCATTGGAGTCCCGGAAGCAAGCTGGGCTGCACGACTACACACAGACTTAGGGCCTCATTCAATTGCCATTTGGCCAATTGAATAGGGCTCTATATAAGCACAAAGCATATATTTTTTAAATAAGTTTTTAGTTAGTGAAGACTTTACTTTTGGATAGAAGTACACTAACTAAACACTTCTGTAAAAAAATATGCTATGTGCTTATATTGATCCCTATTCAATTGGCCAAATCGCATTTGAATGAGGCCCTTAGAGTGGTATACTGCCTTAATCCGACTCCATGAGACGCTTACCCCCATAAAGATTTATTACTCTCATTATATGTGTATGTATGCATTGATAAATATGATACTGTATTATTGAATTGAAATCACCTTATAATTGTGCTTATACATTTATTATTGATGCTTTATTCATAATAATTCAGTCTTTTCAACTTAATTGCTGCTACATTTATAAACATTAGTCTAATATTGGCACTAATGACACTTTTACTTGCATAGCACTTTCTTTATATTTATTTTGGAAGTTGGTCATTTATTTCTGTATCTTACTTTGTTTATCTGATCTATATGAGTGCAATAGATTACAACTCTGTCTTTGACATCTTTTTATTAATTTATTTGTTTGTTATTAGAAGTAGTAGCACAGTATAGTTTAGCTTTATTATAGGCAGGGTAATAAAGGGGGTAAGTGGCAGATCCCCACACCCGCCACACATGTTCAGGGTTTCTATTAGATAGTGATTTGTTTCCTGGACATGAGAGTAGAGTAGTTTATCCCTCGGTATAAAAATAAAATAGGGAGCACATTAGTAGGTTTATATTATTGCACTTAGCACTTTGTTTAGATTTACTGTCGGTTTCATATTGCTTTATGGACCATTGTGGACCAAAATTTTAATTTTTCATTTAGTATTATTATTGCACTTTTGACTGATTTTTACCTATGCATCTATAGTTTGTTTGTGCAGCAGTACATAGACATATATTGTTCATACTATACAAATTGATTATATTCTATTTATACTTTTGTAATTAAGAGACAGCTGTGGTGATTCTATTTTAAACAAAGGATTTTATATGATGGATATTTTAACTATGTTAATAAAAGTAAAGTTTTAACTGTATTATGCCATATTTTCTAATTTGCATTATATTTATGATATTGACAGTGCTATTAGAGGGAAGTGTTGGTTCCATGGGACGGTCTTTTTCTCTCTCTCCTCTTTAATGTTTTGGGGCAGTAGACTCTCAGTTAACCAGCACCCATGGGGATTGGTAGATGCCGGATAAATGTAGTTTCTGGTTGCTTGAGAGTCACTATTAAAAGAGGCCTAGATTAGTTGCTCATAACATGCCATGCAAAGTATATTTATCAGTGAGGGCTGGTCTAGCAGCAGCAGCTTTCACTCCTCACTTACACACAGGTACGTTCGGCTGGATGGTGCAGTGCTGACCCCGGGGAATGTAACCCCAACACTGCCCTGGCTTAGTCACTCATGTCTGTCTGCTTCCAGGTAACATTGAATTGCAGAGACGTACAGTGAATGAAATCTAGGTGCCTATAAGCATTTTGTGGGATGGCATCCTGGCTCCTGGCATTTGTTGAGCCCTGTCAAATTAAATTTTTAAAGTACAGTATTCAATGTTTTTTTCTATTTGCTTGAGAGTTCTGGTTAACTGAGAGTTCACTGTACTAAGTATCGAAGAGAGAGAGAGAGAGCGTGGAAAGGAAGAGTAGTCTTCTTGGTCTTATGAAAAGCCTAGCTATGTGTATCTGGATAGACAATCTGCAAAACATTTGATTTGTTATGGCCCTATCTATGTACATGAAATGCTAGTATTGAGGTTTATATTTTGCAGATTACAGATCTCGGTTGTGTTTCTCATTTTATATAAGATATATAACATTGTTCCTCATGCTGTTTGCATTTGTATAGGTGACCCCCAGCAGTCAGATGGCGCATTCCTGCAGATCATCCTTGGAATTGGCACTGATTTGGCAGCATCTCTCAGTTTACTGTATTTCTGGGGTAAGTGCTAGAAAATTGAATGTAATTAAAAATATAAATGGTTGGTCACAGAATCATATTACCAGAGCAGTGGTTTACAGCACATAAAACGCAACAATATTTAAGGGGGTTATTTATGCATTTTTTACATTTTATAGAAATGTTCTAGCTAAATATATTTAATTATTTTTTCCTCCTCAATGCAGTTATCATATATTGTTACACTTTATTTGCCCTTAACAAGTGTACAGTCTAGCAGTTTGTCAGATTCTGGAAACTCTTCCTGTATGCTGCTCTGCATGCTGCCATCTTTCACATCTCTAATTTGCACACTGCTTAGTGGGTGCTAGGCTGAGCTAAAGTTACATTCACAGGGGCAGAGCCCCACTCTCATGCTACAAATCTATTTTATATGATTATTACATAGAATTATCATAACAAAGGCTCTCTCTTCCCTCCTTCTCTCCCCTTATATCAAAAACATCCCTTAGATTGTAAGTTTGTGAGTTTTCAATCTTGTGTCAGTGCCTTGGAAACAAGCTCTATGTACATTTGAGTTTATGCTCAAAAACAGGGCCCTCCATTCTTTACAAGGTGTTTAATTTGTTTTCTGCTATGTACTCAACCCCTGTACAGCGCTACGGAATATGTTGGCGCGATATAAATAAAGATAATAATAATAATAACATCCCCCCTCATGATTCAGCTCTGATGACGTCATGTAACAAACACAAAATGGATTCCTACAGTATTTTAAAATATATTTCCATCACTAGTCTAAATATTGTATTTTCTTTCATATTCTACTGATTGTAAGGGACATAAAACTGTATAGTCACATGTTCATATAAAATGTGAATTTTTTATTACAGCCTATTAATGCTTTGTGGGGTTTTAATTTTTAATTTTATTTTGTTTATAGATTCCTCCCGGGTCCCTCTGTGTTTTGGCCTCATCTATTTTTTTTCCCTTCAGTTAGTACGTTTCTGCAGTTGGAAAGAAGTTATCGACATCAAAAGTAATTATCTATAATTGGGCCGTGCAATAGATGTGACGTCCACTTCTCTACAAAACAGCAATAATTATGAGTTACACTACAACTAATGGAAATCTTATTTTACAAGGACATACCCTGCCAAGAAAGCAGCAGATTTAATTGACCCCATACTAAATGATAACTGCAAATAAGTCCTAAAAATGTATAGATTGTGTTTATTTGTTTGCTTTCCATTTACCCCATTATCAAGTTTACCGTGTGCAGTCTCCTGGGTCTGGGCATGCCTAGTCTTTTTTTTTGCACCCCACTGCACAGACAACTAATATCCCCAATGCTTCAGGGGCTTATCAGTAATTTAATGCAGTGATTGCTATTTTTGTGGGTGGATCAAAAAAGCTGGCTGAGGTGAAAACGCAAAGTTTGAGCATTTATGTACTATAAGAAGATGCTATTTTTTAAATAACATTCAGTTTTTGAAGTACTTGTTATCACCTATAGTTTTAAATTATAACACATTCAGAACTTCTGCTGCATTTATTTAATAATAAACAAAATGTTAAAAATATTACTAATATCAAATAATAATAATGTTAGATTTGTGGGCCTCTTAGAGCCCTGGAAAGCTAAATACAAAATACAAAAAAAATAAAAATTGTATTTTAAGTCCAATATCCTGCCTATATATTGAAGCAGTTTTGTGTATTAATATCATAGTAGTTATTAATGTTCTTTATTTTTCCCCAACATGCATATCTGGCTATATGGACCAACATAGTTAAACCCTGGGATTTTTGACTAAATATATTTATTTCTCTGGTCTGTGGAGTATATGAAAAGTCTGTATCTGAAGTGGTTACACTATGGTGTGACAGCTTTAATACTTTACACAGTTATTGAGCCTTAGTAAGTAACAGTTCACACAGCGCATTATGGGAAGTATAGTCCTGCATCACGCCAGTACCGCAAAGTTAAACTGTGAATATCGAAAAGCTGAACTGGTATTTTTCCATTATTGCACTGCTATCTGTTTTTTGCTGTTCATATTTTTTAGGCCTAAAAGCTGTTCTTGGTTGGATTCTCAATCTATCTGATTATCTCGTTGTGCCCGGTATCAGTGTTGCCGTGATGGGTCTATTTTACACTCATAGTGAGTAACATAAGTATTCTTCTTCCTGAGAGACAGTTCATTTATAAGTCTAAAAATACATGTATTGTGTTTTATGATCGAATTGCTGAAAGAGTTCAGAGCCGTATCACACACACATACAGTGCCTTAAGTCCCTTCCTTATTTTTTATTTGGAAATTAAAGAATATGTTCTTTGCTGTCCGAGTTTGCTGACATTTAGTCAGGTTTATTAGAAAAAAAAAAGACTTTTGATTGGGTGTGTTTAATCATTGTTATAATCTTTTTCCGCAGTATCACATTACATTTATGTTTACGGTTAAGGATTTCTTCATATATTTTTGGTGATTTTTGGATTATAAAAGATGGAACCATCACTCTTTGGATATGTTCTGTCTGAAGCTAAACCCCACATGTATTTGTAGCCATGTGCTGTGATTACTTCTAGGAGGGGTAGAATATGATAAATCCAAAAATATAGTTGGTTAGTTTTTGTCTATTTCCATCTATTTCAGGCATACCTTGTCTGGTTGCCCTCATGAGTGAGTCTTTTTTGGAAAAATAATTAAAACTAACAATCACTGTTAATTCCAGAGCAACTTTTTGTACTTCTGCTTTGATTTCTGATCTAAAAGAGGAAATCGATTCCTTCAAGTCTTATATACCTGCTTTAGTACTTGGGGCAGATGCCTTGGCTCTAGCCTTTGGTAATTGCTCAGTAGATTTAGAAGAATGTTGAGATGGTTGCATGGTTGATTTTGTAGCATAATAGTCCTGGATGTCTTTTGTAGTTGGTTTGATGAGATGAGTTTATTTAGAATTTTTGTCTTTATTACCGTAGTTTGCAGTGCGTTTTGTTACATAGACCAGCCTCTAGATGGTAATGTAGGGCTATATTGGGAAATGAAATGTTTCGGATGGCTGTCTGGCTGTAGCCAATAGCTAGATATCAGTATAGCTCTGAGAGATGTTGTAAAAGGTGGTGGCAATTCTTACTGTTTACACTCTTTAACTTCACGGTAAACCACATTTTCTTAACCTTTTTAAAATAAGCAAATTGACTTGTTTGCACTAAGCAAATGTTTGATCTTGTAAGGCAGTCTGTACAATGCAGAAATAATAGGGTTCCATTTTCCATAGTTTCATACAAGGGCGTAGGAACTGAAAAAAATCTGTGGGTATAGAGTATATACACATGATATATATACTGTATATATATATATATATATATATATATATATATATATATATATATATATATATATATATCAATAAATACAAATTTATATAAATATATATAGTAAATAAATAGTACATCTGTGTTCACATTTGAATGTCTAAAAAAAGTTAAAAAACCTGCTTCCAGTTCAGAATTCTGAGAAAAACAGTTATTACACTGCATTCTGGGAAGCTGAGCTGGGACATGTAAATGTGTCCACAAATGCCTCGCTCTTCAATCCATAGCCATTGTCATACATGGCTTCCTTTAAGCTTATTACCACTGCATTACACAGCTTTAATGCAAAGCCAAGGTTGGATTAAACACAAGCTGAGTATCCAATCATCAGCATGGAGCGGGATCTCATCTTGTGTTGTGGACTTTATGAGTAGGTAGTTCACCACAACAATCATTTATTATATGGTGGGCGTGTTGTTTTTACACGTCATGGTCACTGATGAAATGTATCTTTTCTTTTTTCCAGACAACACCCCATGTGGGAGAACCATTTTTTCACACTGGTATTTTTACTTTTCCATCGTACTTCCATTAGTTGTCTCTTCAGTAGTGTGTTTCGATGTGTGCCGCAGTGAGTATCTCCTGGGTTCTGGGTGGGAAGTAGAGTGTTGGAAACGACAGAGCGTTGGTCACTAAATTACTTTTACATGCTATTTATTTTAGGGTTTAAGAAAACATCCAGGAACAACAACAATGATGCTAGTGCTCACTACTTATTAGTTATATCTGCAGATGATCTAGAGCTTGGGAAAAAAACTGGAGACAAGGCCATGGTGCTAGATCTTGAGAGTAAGTATCAACCTGCCTTGGAAGCAGTCCAGCTAAAATGTGATGAAAACCTTCTGACAAGTGGAGAAAAGACCATGGTGCTAGATCCTGATAAGGTGAATCAATCTGCCTTGGAAGCAACCCAGCTAAAAAGTGATAAATCCGATCTGACAACTGAAGATGATGCCTCTGTTGGAGGCATACATGAGGATAGTCTAGAACCTGCATGGGTTGATAATGATTTAGGAGAGAGTGGCACGTTCTCTGGAGGTGGTGCTGCAGCTGTCTATTAACATTAACATTTTCAAGAGTTTTTTCAGGTCTAAAATATATTATGGAACTTACATCCAGTTGGGTGAGATTCCTGTCTTACCCTAAGGTAACAGTAACCGTGTAGGTGCTGGACACCATACCCACTCATAGGTCAGTGGCAGAGAAACAAAGTAATCTAATGTTAAAAAGGATTTTCCAGGGGGAACAGAGGAAAATAATAATAAAAAAAGAATGAAAAGACCTGAAAAAACAAACAAGTTGAGTTGAATGTACTTCTTTGATTAGAAGATACTGAAATAGATAATGTATTTTGAATGTCTATATCGACTTTGAAGCTAGTGTAGTAAAAAACACTTTGTCAAATGCATATTTAAAATGAAATATACAAAAGGGAAGCACTTTTTATTATCTATTCTTTTTTATTGCTAAATTATTAAAATAAATATTTATTTTGGTATCTGGCAACATTTTTTATAACATTCAAATCTAATATTTATTCTTTATATTGTTATATAATTTAAAAGCAAATTAAAATGTTCATTATATATTAAACTGCTGTTATCAAGTAGATTACAAATGTTAATGCTTTTTAGATAATTTGCATGTTTTTTTAAATGTCAAAAATATATTTGTTTTTAAATGTTGTTTTCACTGAATTTTATTATGTAATATTTTCACTATCCACATACTGTATACTGTCAGTGTTTAATAAGATAAAGATAAACACTGGTTGCAGAGAGTGTGTAATTATTGCTAAGGTTCATTAAAGGTGATGAATCAAGGGCAAGAAGCCAGACAGTGAAGATGCAATCCTCACTGTATTCACTAGATTTGTAAAAGGATTAGAATCCTGAAAGAAGTGTGAGAAACAGTGGATTCAGATCAAATCTGTATTCACTTCTGTTAAAATATACTCTCCAAATAGCCCCTTGACAATAGTATTCAATGACCTAGTAAGGCTACACAGTCAGATGAGCAGTATAAGTTGGATTCAGTCATTACACAGCGTTGCCTAAACATAAGGATTTCTCAACATCAGGGGTGTAGGAACTAAGGGGGTTGGGGGATAAATCCACCGCAGAATATATGAACAGGACACAAAAAAAAATAAAATAAACTTTATCATGCATTACCGAAATTTGCCACTAGAGCAGTAGGTCTCTCCCAGGGAAGTTTTAACCCAGCAAAGCTTTTGACCCCCCACCTTTTTAACTGCATACCTGGGAGGATGCACCGGACAGCCAAGAAGCAGCAGAAACAGTATTTGCACAAAGGTGCACAAAATATTGTAATTAAAAAAAATCCAGTAGCGTCAACAATGCCGGAGCGCCTATAAAATGGGTCAGAAATATGATCCTGTCTCGAATCCCGAAATTTCTCCCCCCTTGTGGGTCCTGTAATTAAGCGGTGGATATATAAGTGTTTCTATGATATTGATATAGAACTGTACGATTTGCACCAGTCTTTCCATTTCTTTAAAAATGTAGGTTTTGTGCTAGTCAATGTATGTGTGATTTTTTCATAAACCATAATAAAATTAAGTTTGTTTACCACCTCTACGGATGATTTCTTCCAACTTTTAGCCAGGTGGCTTTTTGCAGCTAGCACGACAAATTGAAGCCACCTGTTCTGATATTTGTTAATATGTGTAGCCGGCAGCCCCCGCAAACATAATTCTATAGAAGAAAGTATTGTTGTTTCTAGTACCACTGATGCAAGCTTAGTTATTTCGAGCCACATATTTTGTGCTATTGGACAGTCCCACCAAATATGGTGAAATGAACCCTTTTCTCTACAGTTTCTAAAACACTCCAAGGGAGATAATAGGTTTAGCTTGTTTAATCTATCCGGTGTGAGGTACACTCTGTGCAAAACTTTAGTTGCCGTTTCAAGATAGCTAAAAAAGATAGAGCCTTTAGTTAATTCCAAGTTAATTCTTTCCCATTTCTGGGTGTCCCAGGATACTCCCATGTCCAGCTCCCATTGCTTAATGTACCTGGGTTTCGGACCCCTTTGCGTCTCATTCACTACTGCGTAAAGTTCTCACAGTATGCCTCTAGTTAACGGGGCTTTATTACAGATGCTGGGAAACCACGTATCCTGTGGCAACCCACAAACCCGAATCAGGGAAGTGTCAATATGACGTATTTTATTGTAATTAAAGTATTCCCTATCCGACAATTGGCAATTAGTTATACATTGTTCTGTTTTTATTAATTTTTCATAGAGGATCCAAGCCTCTAATATATCCAATTCAAGGGCAAGCCACCACACTTTGGATTCTTCTCCCATCCCTTCAATTACCTGTGACGCAGTTAGAGTAGGAGTCAAGAGGGAAAGATTATATTTCAATTGGCACTTGGAGTTGACCCACACCGACTCGGTAAGGAACAGCTTTATCATGGGGTTGTTAGATCCTATTTTAGAGATAAGGGTAGGTGAAGGGGCCCAAATAACGCTATCCCATCTAAAGTGTTTCATTTGGTAATTTTCAATAAATACCCCCAAGGGTTGATGATCTATTGAGCGTGCTTGCGGAAGAAAGGAAATTTGGACTACCTTAAAATACATACTTTACATTCTTATAAAAACAATAGAATATTATACTTTAGGGGAGCCTTGAAGCTTTCATCAAATGTGGAAACTAGGGGCCTCATTCAAATGCAATTTGGCCAATTGAATAAGGCTCTATATAAGCACAGAGCATATTATTTTTACAGAAGTTTTTAGTTAGTGAAGACATTGCTTTTGGATAGAAGTTCACTAACTAAAAACTTCTGTAAAAATAATATGCTCTGTGTCCCTCTTGTGCCCTCTGTGTCTCCAAATAAAGTTCAGCTGCTCTAGTTGGTCTTTCCTGAAATGTTCTTAGTCGCATCCCACAGTAAAAGCCATGGTCCACAGAGAGCTTCCAAAGCATCAGAGGGATCTCATTGTTAAAAGGTATCAGTCAGGAGGGTACAAAAGAATTTCCAAGGCATTAGATATACCATGGAACACAGTGAAGCCAGTCATCATCAAGTGGAGAAAATATGGCACAACAGTGACATTACCAAGAACTGGAGCTCCCTCCAAAATGTATGAAAAGACAAGAGGAAAACTGGTCTGGGAGGCTACCAAGAGGCCTACAGCAACATTAAAGGAGCTGCAGGAATATCTGGCAAGTACTGGCTGTGTGGTACATGTGACAACAAACTCCCATATTCTTCATATGTCTGGGCTATGGGGTAGAGTGGCAAGACAAAAGCCTTTTCTTACGAAGAAAAACATCCAAGCCAGGCTACATTTTGCACAAACACATCTGAAGTCTCCCAAAAGCATGTGGGAAAAGGTGTTATGGTCTGATGAAACCAAGGTTGAACTTTTTGGCCATAATTCCAAAAGATATGTTTGGCGCAAAAACAACATTGCACATCACCAAAAGAACACCATACCCACAGTAGTGAAGTAGAAGAAGTATGGTGGTGGCAGCATCATGCTTTGGGGCTGTTTTTCTTCAGCTGGAACTGGGGCCTTAGTTAAATTAGAGGGAATTATGAACAGTCCCAAATACCAGTCAATATTGGCACAAAACCTTCAGGCTTCTGCTAGAAAGCTGAACATGAAGAGGAATTTCATCTTTCAGCATGACAACGACCCAAAGCATACATCCAAATCAACAAGATTAAAGTTTTGGAATGGCCCAGCCAGAGCCCAGACCTGAATCCGATTGAAAATCTGTGGGGTGATCTGAAGAGGGCTGTGCACAGGAGATGCCCTCGCAATCTGACAGATTTGGAGTGTTTTTGCAAAGAAGAGTGGGCAAATCTTGCCAAGTCAAAATGTGCCATGCTGATAAGACTGAGTGCTGTAATAAAATCAAAAGGTTACAAACATTACAAACACAATAAATACACAAAAAAACAAACAAACATAAAAAGCTTACCAACAGCAAGGGGGGGCACACCGGACCTCTGCAAGTGAAGTTACGCCTCAATTTAAGTCCAAATTCCAGAGTATACACACACGAAAATCCCCTAAGCGCGAGAAAAAATGGCCGCCGAAAAAAACAAAAACGAGGCTACTACCAAGCACATACGCATTTTCCAAAAAGCCGTACAAGCTACAAGATACACCATTAGCAAGGACGCTACATCATACACAGCCGCGTAGCACATACACATTTGCCGCCATTTTACAACACTAACTTACACAATGCGGAAGTACACATCTAACCTAACGGCTTCCCCTCAAGCACGCAGCCTATTTACACTACACACTGCACACATTTCTGACACTTATACTTCAGCTCCACAACAGTGCAAACCTACATTATATGCTGCAGGAACATCAAACAGATTGTCAGCTCTTCAGCACAATGCTTCCTGCATATATTACTTCCAAATAGGTAAAGTATATTCATTTATTAATGTATTCATTATTTCATTAGCATACACCAAACAGCATTACCTGCCTTACAATTTTATTGCCGTCATTTTTTGACGGGCAATTCGCTAGTATTATAATAATTTCAACTGAATAGGCATCTTACACCATATAGCATGGGAATATAATGGACCATCTAGGGTATAATGGCTGGAATTTTTTAAATTGTATGCACATATTCCCATCTAGAGATAACTATGGAGTTATATTATGGTGATGTTTTCAATGATCAGTAATGCATAACTGGATATACAATAGACAATCCCCGTATAGTGGTGTATTGTGATCATTGGAAACATCTGTGCATCTTTAATCCCCCGAGATTACTATACATCACATAGAGCTAATATATGCTTACCTTCCCTTTCAAGTATGACCATTCCTACAAACATATGCCACTTCATTGTACCTTTTATCCTCCACTTTCACCACATTGTCCCACCGTTGACCTAAACAATATATGTCTTTCAATAATAACCATTTTTTTTTACTTTCATGTATTTGGTTTTATTATTTTTTTATTACCATGACAACCGTCTTGTTTACTTAGAGCCACCTCATCTGCCTTTCTTACCTTAAAATACTGCTTAAGATTTGAGCAGGAAAATCCCCCCACTTTTCTGCCTCTGTACATGAGAGATTTGTTTATCTGCGGGCGTTTGTATCTCCAGATAAATCTAGGGATCACTTTCTCAAATTTGTCTAAGTCCCTATAATTAATCGGGATGGGCAGTGTCCTAAAATAAGATTCTGGGTAAAATATTAATTTTGAAGGCACTGATGCACCTTGTCCAGGGCAACTGCAATCTGTTCCACCTTGTTATGTCTGCATTTAACTCTTTATATAGGGGGATATAATTTGCTTTATAGAAATCTGATATATCATGGGTTACATTCATTCCCAGATACCTCAGGTGCTTTTTGGGCCAGGAAAAGGGGTATTTTTCTTTCAGTAGATTGACCTGGTCGGAGGGCACCCACGCACTTATTTCCTCAGTTTTTTCAATATTAATTTTAAGACCCGATATGCAACCAAACGACTCCATAAGGGCCGTTAACGCCTTGATAGATTTTAGTAGGTCTGTAAGTGTACAAAAAATGTCATCCGCAGACAACATTTAAATTGGTGTAGGCCAATATTAACACCTTGAATCATGTTGCTTGACCTTATTGCTTGTGCTAGGGGTTCTATGGCTAGAGCAAATAATAAAGGGGACAGGGGACATCTGGATTTTTATATGTTCATGACCCTCCCCGGTAATTTGACACTCGTAATTGGATCTTTGTAAAGTGTTGTAATAGGATTCATAAAATTACCTCTGATTCCAAATTTTTCTAGAGTAGGGGTTAAATAAGGCCATTCTAACAAGTTGCATGCCTTTTTCCAAATCAAGGGCCACTGTACACACAGGTGTATTCATGGATTTAGCTACATGGTAAACATTCAAGATTCTTCTAATACTATCCCCTGCCTGCCTATAGGGTACAAAGCCCACTTGATCCTTGTGGACCAGTCTGGGTAGGAAATTGGCGAGCCTGGAAGCCATTAATTTGGCCAAGATTTTTACATCACCATTTAATAAAGATATGGGGCAAAAGTTTTTTACACATAAGGGGTCCCATCCTAGTTAGGGAATAAATATTAAATCTGCCTGATTTAGCTCAGGAGGCATGGATCTGCCTTGCAAGATGTCATTAAATAACCTACAAAGATACAGGAAAAGTTGATTAAGAAAAGTTTTATAATACAAGTTTGTATAGCCGTCAGGCCCCGGAGCTTTCCCTAGATTTAAAGTGTTAATTGTCTCAATAATTTCTTTAACGGTTATCTCTGAGTTGAGCACATTGAGCTCTAATTCCGAGATAGTTGACAAATTGTAATTTTTAAGAAATAATTAAAGAATTCTTGAATCGAGAAATGATTGGCTTTATTTTTTGAGGATTAAATACATTTTTGAGATGGTCCCAAAACTTCTGATATTCCCAAAAAAATGAAAGATGTGAAGATGTATTACATTTTTTATTTGATAAATGTGTGTCAGATTTAAAATTGAATCTCCGTGCCAGCATATTAGAAGGTTTGTTTACCTGGGTGTACTCCTGATAGCTTTTTCTGTTTGCTCTGCAAGGATTAAGTCTAATTCTAATCTGGTTTTATCTATTACATTATGAGTTTCTATGGACTGCTTACTCTGATTTTTCTTTTCATGGTCTTTTTCTTTTAAATATTTTGCTTCTTGTGCATGGCTGCTATCCTAATCATTGAACCTCTTATAAAGGCCTTTTGTGTAACCCAGCCTATCTCTGAGTCTGGTATTTGGTTTTGAGAAAAGTAGAGATAAAGTTCATCTTCAATTTGGCTTTGAGTCTTTGGGTTGCAGAGAAGCGATTCGTTTAAACGCCAGCATCTTTTGAGAATAGAGCCGAACATAGTGTAGTAATTCAAAACAATATTTTATTAAGAAGATAACAATATACTCACAAAGGATTTCCTTTTAAAACAGCAACTCCATTTGGATATTCACATATCTTCCTTAGCTATTCAAAAAATTGCTATCTAGTAGTATACTCACGTAAAAAACATATGCACGAGGCGGGCGTGGCCTGCAGTTGCAGGAGGAAGACGTGTGGCGCAGAAGCTCCTCAGCCAAATCCCACAAATCACCCCAAAAACAACAACAGAGGAGCTCTGATTCACTCCAAAACTACCAATTGGGATCCCCATTCAATCCTTCTACAATTTGGTCCTTAACATCAAGGGGACGCGACAGCCCAAACACACAGTCAGAGGGAGAACCTGAGCCTGAGGCCTTCCTGCCGGGATCGCCGCCATCTTAGACCGGAGCCCAGCAGCAGGGAGGAGGCCAAGAGGAGGTTGAGGCTGTGTCATCCAGCCGGAGCCAGACAGCAGCACAGCGGGGAGCGCAGAGGACAGAAACAAAGGCCATTTAAAGGAAGAGCAGGCTTGGACCTTAAGAGGAATACCACAGGGAGCTGATCAAGTGAGTTTGGCCGCCATCTCGGTTTGGGGCCGTCTGTGGTTGCGGGTAGAAGTCTCCCTATATATCAAGCCAGTGGAGAGCCCAGAAGGACGGAGAGAGAGCTCGTGAGGCCGGAGGAATAAGAACAGGACAAGGCCAGAACCTTTAAAAACAACAGAGAGTTCTGTTCTCAGAAGCATTACTTTACAAAAAGATGCCTCTGTCACATTGTGGATAATATAAATGTTTGCAACATATCACACAAGCCACATCTATATTATGCCTCCCTCAAAAGTAAGCCACAATTGAGAGATATAAAGAGATCATAGATCCCTGTGGCACAGACTTTCTTGTTTCTCCCTATAAAGGGTCAAGTATTGAGGCACCACTCTGCACAACAAAAGGGCGCAGCCCTACTAAGTTAGCAGCTACCTCCTGCTCTCAAGCTCTAATGTCAGCATTCCCAGTTAGCACAAGAATACATTCTTTTATGTATGCTCTCAGACATAAGTTACTTGCTGCTCTTTATTCTACTGCAAAGACCATACTTTCTACTTAGCTCAAAGACTAAATTAAACAATATACAGGTTTGGGAGCATTCAACCTAACTGTCCAAAAGTAAACCAACTCTGCCACCTTATGGACATTTAATTGAACTATGGCAGAAGACTCAAACTTCTTACCAGAATACAGGGTAAACTTTATGAGCAAGCCTTTAGAAGTTTTACTGACGATCAACCTGCCTACTCTTAGAGAGGACACAGTTCCCCAAAATTAACGACACGTCTATATAAGAACTTGTGGCAGGTATACTTATAAATACAACTTAAAAATTGCCTCAAACTTAACCCCACTGGCCCAACAAGTCCAACATACAACTCCAAAAGGTACAGTATTTTAACATTCAATGTTGGATACATTTTTATTAAACGGAAGAAAAGCAAGAATCAATATCAATATTACATCAAAGAAATTTCACAAAGGACGTTTAGTGTATCCAAAATTAATAGACATACACGATAATATTATCCTTTCTCATATTATAAAATGGAACCTAAAGGAGCTCTAAACCTCTATGAATAGACATTGAGGAAGCACTGATTGAAGCAATGCCTAATAAAATTGTATTTTTTTAAAAATATGAACATGTAAAATGTATGAACTTACCAAAAAGATAAAAAACTTTATTAAAATTCTGGTATAAAAATAGATTAAAGAGGAATTTTTCACGTTACCCTTCGTTAGGGGCACCAGTAGAGATACTGGATTGTCCAACAAATCCCCTAGATGTGTCATCCCTGATTAAAAGTGGTATCACCAGGATAGGAGATTTATTTCATAAGGAAGCTCTTTTGGAGTATGAACAGATAATTAAAAAATGTAATATTAGAAATTTTACGTGGCTGGGGTACTTCTCATTCAGAGAAAAAGTCTGGAATATTTAGGATTGGATAACAGAAATTATCACATATATAGTTGTGAGCGTACGGGTCGTTGCTCACGCTTGCGAGCTCGCGTAGCGAGCCCGCAAGAACTGCGTCCCTCGCGAAGCGAGGGCCGCAGTTCCCCGCAAATGCGGGTCCTCGCGACGCGAGGGCCCGCATTTGCGGTGATGGAGCATCCCAACGTCGGCTGTGTTAACACACACATACACACACACAACTTTTTAACAGAATAAACTCAACCGCCCAGCCAACAAAAACCCAACAACGTCCCCGCAAATGCGGATCCTCGCGAAGCGAGGGTCCGCATTTGCGGTGGTGGGAGCATCCCATCATCGGCTGTGTTAACACACACATACACACACACACAACTTCATAACAAAAAAAAACTTAAAGTCGCCTCACACCCGCTTACACCCAGACACACAGACGCAAGACTTAACAAAAAAACTGTAAAAAAGGCCCTTCACACGCTCTTAACACACATACGCACGACTTAGAAACAAATACACTGCGTCGTACACGTAAAAGCTAACTGCGTATATCACAAAAAAATACGGCAACATCGCAACAAAATACGGGCGCATCGGAAAAAAATACGCCTGCGAAAGACCCATTCCAACCGCCGCGCATCAAAACATCACAAACACAAGAAATAAACACAACAAACACATAAAAAGCTTACTTACAGCACGGGGGGGGGCATCCGGCACCTCCAAAAGTTCATTTACACTTCCATTTAAGTCCAAAACAAAGAGTTTAAACGGCCGAAAATCGGCTAAGCGAGAGAAAAAATGGCCGCCAAACAAAACGAAAACGAGGCTCCAGACGTAACTACACTACACTTACTCGCAATAATGAAACACATACTATGCGGAACAGATCACACTCATATTAAACACCATTTTAACCACTACTACGCACAAATTGGCGGATGTAACGCAAATTGTAAGCTGGAACGCAAATAGCGCATGCGTATTGCGTTCTAACGGTCTAACTTTCCAGAATGTTCTACAAGTTTATAAATACTGCCTATTTGACAGAGAAAAATACATTTCTACTCAGGTGATGAATAGAGTGACTTCAGACATAACTGCTGCTAAAACTTGAGAAGACAATTCTTTACTAATTTACTACTTTACATTGTGCAAATTACAACTGAGAGGTAAGCTATAATATATTACATTTTATTATCAAGACAGGACATCAAAAAAAAAAATTAAATAAGAAAAAGAGGTTTATGTATACTGACATGTGACACGCACATATATGTGTATAATGTATAGTGACATGTCACACGCACATTTATGTGTATTGCCCCTGCAACAAAATTATCTTAAAACAAACTAATTAAACAACTACATTTAAATTACATTAGAAAAAAATAAGTTGGGACTATTAAAATATGAGTCATGTATACTGATATGTGACACGCACATATATGTGTATCATCTATAGTCACATGTCACACACACATTTATGTATGTTGGCCAAAAATAAAAATAAGGTTAATTTAACAATTAAAATATGATTCATGTATAGTGATATGTCACACGCACACAAAAAAATTACTTTCAACTATGGAAATGTGCTTCATGTATGTGACATATGTGTGTAGCCCCCACCAAAAAATAATGTTAATTGAAAATAATTACAGAAGTATCACATATATAGTTGTGAGCGTACGGGCTGTTGCTCACGCTTGCGGGCTCGTGTAGCGAGCCCGCGGCCCTCACGTAGCGAGGGCCTGCGGGCAAGGGCCTCAGTTGCTGGGATGGATCCCAGCAACTGAGGCCGTTGCTCACACTTGCGGGCTCGCGTAGCGAGCCCGCGGGCCTTAGTTGCTGGGAGATGTCATCTAGACCCGGGGACTTGGGCCAGGCCCACAACCCACCACACAGGAGTCCACCAGCCACCCGGACAGGCCTCCGACACCCACGGAGGAGGCTGGGAACCCCGCCCCCAGGGACAGGGCCGAGCCCGACATCCAGGGCCTCCAGGACATGGTGAGCCTGCGGCCCTCGCATAGCGAGGGCTGCGGGCAAGGGCGTCAGTTGCTGGGATGAAGCGCCATCCCAGCAACTGAGGCCCTTGCCCACAGCCCTCGCTGCCCTTGCCCGCAGCCCTTGACCTCAGTTGCTGGGAGATGTCATCTACACCCGGGGACCCGCGCCAGGCCCACAACCCACCACACAGGAGTCCACCAGCCACCCGGACAGGCCTCCGACACCCACGGAGGAGGCTGGGAACCCCGCCCCCAGGGACAGGGCCGAGCCCGACATCCAGGGCCCCCGGGACACGGTGAGCCTGCGGCCCTCGCGTAGCGAGGGCTGCGGGCAAGGGCCTCAGTTGCTGGGATGGAGCGCCATCCCAGCAACTGACGCCCTTGCCCGAAACCCTCGCTGCCCTTGCCCTCGCTGCCCACAGCCCTTGGCCTCAGTTGCTGGGAGATGTCATCTACACCCGGGGACCCGCGCCAGGCCCACAACCCACCACACAGGAGTCCACCAGCCACCCGGACAGGCCTCCGACACCCACGGAGGAGGCTGGGAACCCCGCCCCCAGGGACAGGGCCGAGCCCGACATCCAGGGCCCCCAGGACACGGTGAGGGTCATGAGGAACACAGGGAGAAAGGGTGGGGGAAAGGGTGGAAAGAGAGGGAGGGAGTGGGGGGAAGAGACACAGGGGATTAGAGAGGGGGGAAGAGACACAGGGGGTTAGAGAGTGGGGAAGAGACACAGGGGGTTAGAGAGTGGGGAAGACACACAGGGGGTTACAGAGGGGGGAAAATAGACACAGGAGAGGGAGTAGAGGGGGAAGAGACATAGGAGAGGGGGGAAAGACAGGGGAGGGAGAGGGGTGGAAGAGACACAGGGGAGAAAGAGGGGGAGGAAAGAGAAACAGGGGAGGAAGTGGGAGGGGAAAATACATAGCGGAGGGAGAGGGAAAAAAGAGACACTGGGGAGGGAGGAAAGAGACACAGGGGAGGAAGAGGGTGGGGAAAGAGACACCTGGGAGGGAAAGGAGGGGGAAATGACACACAAGGGAAGGAGAGGAGGGGGAAATGAGACACAAGGGAGGGAGGCGATTGCAGAAATGAGACACAAAGGAGGGAGAGGAGGGGGGAAAGGAAACACAAGGGAGGGAGGGGAGGGGGAAAAGGAGACATAAGGGAGAGGAGAGGGAAAAGGAGATACAAGGGAGGGAAAGGAGGGGGAAAGGAGACACAGCAGCACCCCACCACTAATGCTCCAGCAACATCAAAACAGATTGCCAGCTCTTCAACACAATTCTTCAAAATAGGTAAAGTATATTCATTTATTAATGTATTATATATTTAATTATTACACACCAAACAGCATTAGCTACCTTATAATTTCATTGCCGTAATTTTTTGACGGGCAATTCGCTAGTAAAGATATAACCACGATTGAAAAACTAATCCAATCTGAAAATTACTTACCGTATTTATCGGCGTATAACACGCATCGGTGTATAACACGCACCTCATTTTAAGAAGGAAATTTCAGGAAAAAAACTTACATTTCAAATAAAGAACTTTGAAGCAAAATAAGGGTAGCTCAGAACTTTTTTTTATTAATATTATTAACACTTATAAGGTAAATAACTTAAAATGACAGTAAAAGCAACTGTTTTTACAAAAGTTTACTCAGAAATTGCTGCTCCTTCTCAACCCCCCTCCTCAACCCCCCCTCCTCAACCCCATCCTCAACCCCCCTCCTCAACCCCATCCTCAACCCCCCTCCTCAACCCCAACCTCCCTCCTCCTCCTCAACCTCAACCCCCCTCCTCATTCTCAACCTCAACCCCCCTCCTCATCCTCAACCTCAACCCCCCTCCTCACCCTGAACCTCAACCCCCCGATTCTCAACCTCCCTCCTCAACCCCGCGATCCTCAACCTCCCTCCTCATCCTCCTTCCTCAACCCCCTCATCATCCTCCTTCCTCAACCCCCTCCTCATCCTCCTTCCTCAACCCCCTCCTCATCCTCCTTCCTCAACCCCCTCCTCATCCTCCATCCTCAACCCAATCCTCATCCTCAACCTCAACCCCCTCCTCAACCTCAACCCCCCTCCTCAACCTCAACCCCCTCCTCAACTCCCCAATCCCCCTCCTCAAATGCGCGCCACGTCATTAGCATATACTGGTTGCCGGCACCCGGTATATGCTAATGACGTGGCGCATGTGACGTCACATGCGCGCCGGGTCAAGAAGGAGCGGAGGCCGGAGCAGAAGCAGGTAAGTGAGGGGAAAGGGAGAGGGGAAAGTATTTAGGGGGTTTAGGTTGAGGAGGGGGGGTTAGGTTGAGGAGGAAGGTTTAGGTTGAGGAGGGGAGTTTAGAATGAGGAGGGGGGTGAGGATGAGGAGGGGGGAGGGAAAGAGACACGGAGGAGGGGTAGAGAGACACGGGTCCTTAACATTATATCAGCGTTTAACACACACACATCATTTGCCACCTATTTTCAGGATACTCAAGCACAAGGTAGATCACATATTGATACAAATGCCACAAAGATAACATCACTGGAGCTTAAACTCGCGGATCTAGAAAATAGATTGTGCAGGAATAACATCCGTTTCTGGGGAATTCCTAGGAATATCACAGATCTGACCCCATACCTGTTGGAGGTTATAAAAAATCACAAAGCATATGTAAGAGGCACCTGTATTAAAATGGCAACTAATTAGAAGAAGCAACAAACGATAAGGGAAAAAGAATTGACTAAAGAACTAAAAAATTTGGAATTATTAAACCAAACTAAGCCCACAAACACAATTAGGCAACGGATAGATAAAATTGGGTCAGACCTAGATTCAATTATATCTGAGCACACAGAGAAAATTCTTAGATGAACTCGGCAGAATTTTTTTAATAAAGCCAACAAGCCAGACTCTTTTGGCTAGAAAATGAAAATCTAAATTAACACAGTCAAAAATTCACCAAATAAAAACTCGGGCCCTATTAAATTCCAGCCTCGTAAATAATAGGCTTTTACTTAAGCCCTACGTACTGCAAAGTTTCTCTAAGTTACAATGCTATTACAATCGCCCTGCTGCGAGCAACGTATAAGCTACGCAGCAGGGCCGTACGTATCAACACTGCGAAAATGTACATGAGATGTGACAGCCTGCGAGATGATATCGCAGGCTCCCGCACCTCAACAAGTAGTGCAGGGGTCCTAAACGGGACCTCCGCGGCAGTCCCCCACATAAGCCCTGCCGTGGGGGGTACTCCAACTACCCCCCCGGCACCTAAAATTAACCCCCCCGTCGGGACCCCCGAAATGTCCTCACATTAACACCTAGCTGCAGGGGTCCATAGGGACCCCCGCAGCCCCCACACATTAACCCCTTGCAGCGGGGGTCCCCGATCAGCACCGATCAGGCCCCCGCTGCATTTAATACTTTTAAATTCCCCGCCGTGGCTCCTTAAAGGGCCCGCGGCACACTATTACTAATCCCGGCCGCGGCACCTACAATTAACCCCCCTTTATGCTGGGGGTCCCCCGAAGTGTCCCCACATTAAGCCCTTGCTGTAGGGGTCCATAGGGACTCCCGCAGCCCCCCCACTTTAACCCCCTGCAGCGGGGGTCCCCGATCGGCACCGATCGTGACCCTGCTGCATTTCAATTTTTTTATTTCCCGCCTCGCACTAAAGGACTCGCACTAAAAAACATTAACCCCAGGCAATTATAATTAACCCTATAACTCATGGGGGTCAATACAGACCCCCATAAGGCCTTAATTAACCCAATAACTCATGGGGGTCAATACAGACCCCATAAGGCCTTAATTAACCCTGTCACTCATGGGGGTCAATACAGACCCCCATAAGCACTTAATTAACCCTGTCACTCATGGGAGTCAATACAGACCCCCATAAGGCCTTAATTAACCCTGTCACTCATGGGGGTCAATACAGACCCCCATTAGCACTTAATTAACCCTGTCACTCATGGGGGTCAATGCAGACCCCCATAAGGCCTTAATTAACCCTGTCACTCATGGGGGTCAATACAGACCCCCATAAGCACTTAATTAACCCTGTCACTCATGGGGGTCAATACAAACCCCCATAAGGCCTTCATTAACCCTGTCACTCATGGGGGTCAATACAGACCCCCATAAGCACTTAATTAACCCTGTCACTCATGGGGGTCAATACACACCCCCATAAGCACTTAATTAACCCTGTCACTCATGGCGGTCAATACAGACCCCTATTATTATTATTATCGTTTATTTGTAACGCGCCAACATAGTTACATAGTTAGTTACATAGTATTTAAGGTTGAAAAAAGACTTTCAGTCCATCAAGTTCAACCTTTTAAGATCTCCTTTGCGGATTAACTATTAATTCATTAGTTGTTAATTAATTATTAATCAATTATTTAATGTTTGTTTTTTTGTTTGTTTTTTTATTATTATTAATTAGTCCAGAGGAAGGCAAATAGAAAAAAAAAAAAAAAACACAAGCGAGACTTAGCCAATTGTCTAAAGGGGAAATGTTAAAAATTTGGATCATTACTGTCTCTCTAATTATCCATGATAACCCTGAATACCCTTTTTAATTAGAAATAAATCTAGTCCCCTTTTAAAGTTATCTATCGAATCCGCTGTCACCACCTCCTCTGGTAGAGAATTCCACAGATTAACCACCCTTACTGTGAAGAACCCTTTTCTTTCTTTGAGGTGGAATCTTTTTACTTCTAACCTCAAGGGATGTCCTCTTGTCAGTTGAAAACCCCTTGGCACAAAAAGCTCCCCCGACAAATCTTTATACTGACCCTGGATATATTTATATAAGGTAATCATATCTCCTCTTAGACGCCTTTTTTCTCGAGAAAATAAGTTTAATTTGGTTAGTCTTTCTTCATAACTTAGCCCCTCCATTCCCCTTATTAGTTTGGTTGCCCTTCTCTGTACCTTTTCCAGCTCTAAAATGTCCTTTTTATGAAGTGGTGCCCAAAATTGTACTCCATATTCCAAATGAGGGCGTACTAGAGATTTGTATAGTGGCAGAATTATATTTGCTTCCCTGGCTTCTATACCCTTCTTAATACATGCTAATATTTTATTTGCCTTTGCAGCTGCTGCTTGGCTTTGAGCACTGTTACCTAGGTGGTTGTCCACAAGCACTCCCAAATCCCTTTCAATATCTGATACACCTAGATTTGCTCCATTAAGATTATAAATTGCATGGCTATTTTTCCTTCCCAGATGCATAACCTTACATTTATTCGTATTAAATCTCATCTGCCATTTAGATGCCCATTCCTCAATTTTATGTAAATCCCCTTGGAGGGAAAGCACATCATTTTCTGATTTAATTACCTTGCACAACTTTGTGTCATCAGCGAAAATGGAGACCCCACACTCCAATCCTACCTCTAAGTCATTAATAAATATGTTAAAAAGGAGAGGACCTAATACTGAACCCTGAGGAACCCAACTTACCACATTAGTCCAATCGGAGTATGTTCCATTTACAACAACCCTTTGCTTCCTGTCTTTTAGCCAGCTCTCAATCCATGAGCAGATATTTACTGCAATTCCTGTATCCCTTAGTTTGCCCAATAGTCTCCCATGTGGCACTGTATCAAAAGCCTTTGCAAAAGACTACATCCACTAAGTTGCCTTGAACCAGGTTCCTACTAACCTCCTCATAGAAACTAATTAGATTTGTTTGACATGACCTATCCCTCATAAACCCATGTTGACTCCTACTTATAATCCTGTTCAAATAGACATATTCTTGTATATTATCCCTTATTAACCCTTCTAAAAGCTTCCCCACTACAGAAGTGAGGCTCACTGGTCTATAATTCCCCAGATTTGCTCTTGCTCCCTTTTTAAATATAGGTATCACATCAGCTTTTCTCCAGTCATCTAGTAGAGACCCTGTGTTGAGTGAATCTTGAAAAATTAAATATAATGGTTTGGCTATTACAGAACCCAGTTCCCTTAGTACCCTTGGATGTATTCCATCAGGACCCGGGGCTTTATTAACATTTATTTTTTCCAACCTCTTTTGGATTACTTCCTGTGTTAACCAATTATTTGGCAAAGGTAGTGTAGCCCCATTATGTCGCAGTGTCCCAACCACTGGTACCTCCCTTGTGTATACCGAAGAAAAGAACCTATTTAGCTCATCTGCCTTTTCCTGGTCACTAATTTTCAGACAGCCTGTTTCACATTGTAATGTTCCTATAGCTTCCTTCCTCGCCTTCTTCCCATTAATATACTTAAAAAATATTTTAGGGTTAGTCTTACTCTCTTTTGCAATAAATTTTTCATTTTCTATTTTAGCCAGTCTAATCGCGCTTTTGCAAGCCTTGTTGATTTCCTTGTATTCCCGTAAAGCAGTCTCTCTCCCCTCTTGTTTGTATAATGTAAATGCCTGTTTTTTACTCCGTATCTTGATCTTTAAATCATTGTTAAGCAACATGGGTTGTGATTTACTCCTTTTACTTTTATTCCCACACGGTATATGCTGATGTGTATGTATATTTAGTAAGGATTTAAATGTTGTCCATTTATGTTCAGTATTTTTACCTGTCAGTTCTCTGTCCCAGTCTATACTTTGTATTGCTGCCCTTAGACTGTTAAAATCTGCCCTTTTAAAATTAAGAGTTTTTGTTGGCCCCTTAAAATGTTGTTTTTTTAATTCAATCTCAACTGAGACTGTGTTCGTGATCACTGTTTCCCAAAGGTTGCCCTATTTCAACATTTGATACAATATCAATATTATTTGTAATGAGTAAATCTAAGATAGCTTCATTTCTAGTAGGCTCCTGTATAACCTGGGCCAGATAATGATCCCTGTACTCAAGAACCTGCTCCCCTTAGCTGAACTGCTGGTCTCATTTATCCAGTTTATTTCAGGGTAATTAAAATCTCCCATTATTAGAACTTGCCCGTGCTTAGCTGCATTTCCAATCTGTAACAATAATTGTATTTCCTCACTTTCAGCTATATTTGGGGGTTTATAGCATACTCCTACTAATATTCTTTTGGAATTTGCTGCTCCGCTATTTAACTCTACCCACAAACATTCAACTTTATCACTCGGTCCACCATAAATATCTTCTCTGACTATAGCCTTAAATTCAGGCTTAACATACAGACAAATCCCTCCTCCTCGTTTACCATTGCCTCTATCTTTCCTAAATAGGTTATAACCATCCAGATTAACAGTCCAGTCTTGAGATTCATCCCACCACGTTTCGGTAATGCCTATTAAATCCCATTTTTCATTAATTGCTAATAATTCTAACTCTCCCATTTTTCCTGGCAAGCTTCTGGCATTAGCAAGCATACACCTTATGTTATGAGTCTGTAGTTCTGAAGTGCCTGCCACTGAACTTGAATTACTTAGTACTACCTCCATATTGACTATACTACCCCTCCCCCCATCTCCTCCCCTATGAGTTGTTAATTCATTGCTTATACCCTCTACACTTTCTACCCCATTACTTATATCTAGTCCCTCCCCCCCACCTACTAACATATTCCGTAGCGCTATACATAAGTTATGTTACAGGCAATGACAAGTTCAAGATTCACACATTGCAAAGAGTGGATGGCCTTTTCTTTGAGCTTGGAATCCGGTGTCCATAGCGCTTTCCCTAAAGCACCTTGCAGGATTTAAACTCGCAGACTTACAATCTAAAGGCCTTAATTAACCCTGTCACTCATGGGGTCAATACAGACCCCCATAAGCCTCTATTTAACCCCATCAGTCCCATAAGGGTATATTATGACACCTATGGGGCTGTTAAAACCCTAACATTAACCACATAAGTGCCATGACGGTCCACAAGGACCATCATGACACTAACTACAAACACTACACTATAACCCCCAATAAACCATTTAATCTAAACGAACCCCCCTCTACACTAATCTATTAACACTTACACTACCTACCTACACTACCTACCCCCTAATAAAACTCCCCCCCACTCTAATTACAAAAAATAAAAAAACCTACCTTACAGAAAATAAAAAAACCTAAGTCACCAAAAATAAAAAAAGACCTACAGTACAGAAAAAAAACCTACAGTACAGAAAATAAAAAAATACATTACAACCCCCCCCCCCCACACTACAGAAAAAAAATAATAACACACCTGAAACGGAAAGACAGACATACACAATACAATACATACATACATTACATACAATACATTACATATAATACATTACATATAATACATTACATACAATACAAATCAAATACTCCCTATCTATCTAACATACAATCTATTTAATAACTATATCAAATACATCCCCCTATCTATCTAATATACAAAAAAAAACCAACAAAGTCAGAGGTGCTCATCAGAGAACGAACCAACCTTAATAGGTTAGTTCTACAGCCATGATAAGCCACTCTGAGAGCAACCTCTTTTAGCTCACTTGTGCCCTTCACAGGGAGAAATATCCTGTAGTATATCAGTCTGGTCCCACTCAAAAGAGTGATCCAGCCCCGAAACACCAGGCAATTCTACCCTGAACAGGAGAAACAGCAAACCCCAGACGCGTTTCGGCCTATATGGGCCTCGTCAGTGAGGTGCAGCTGAACTCCCTAAAGCACAGTGAGCAAGGGGTCCACGTCTGGAGTCCCCTATTACCCTTAGGGAGTCTAAACCCTAAAGGTAATTTGCATATACAAAACAACAAAGTCAGAGGTGCTCATCAGAGAACGAACCAACCTTAATAGGTTAGTTCTATAGCCATGATAAGCCACTCTGAGAGCAACCTGTTTAAGCTCACTTGTGCCCTTCACAGGGAGAAATATCCTGTAGTATATCAGTCTGGTCCAACTCAAAAGAGTGATCCAGCCCCGAAATACTAGGCAATTCTACTCTGAACAGGAGAAACAGCAAACCCCAGACGCGTTTCGGCCTATATGGGCCTCGTCAGTGAGGTGCAGCTGAACTCCCTAAAGCACAGAGAGCAAGGGGTCCACATCTGGAGTACCCTATTACCCTTAGGGAGACTAAACCCTAAAGGTAATTTGCATATACAAAACAACAAAGTCAGAGGTGCTCATCAGAGAACGAACCAACCTTAATAGGTTAGTTCTATAGCCATGATAAGCCACTCTGAGAGCAACCTCTTTTAGCTCACTTGTGCCCTTCACAGGGAGAAATATCCTGTAGTATATCAGTCTGGTCCCACTCAAAAGAGTGACCCAGCCCCGAAATACCAGGCAATTCTACCCTGAACAGGAGAAACAGCAAACCCCAGACACGTTTCGGCCTATATGGGCCTCGTCAGTGAGGTGCAGCTGAACTCCCTAAAGCACAGTAAGCAAGGGGTCCACGTCTGGAGTCCCCTATTACCCTTAGGGAGACTAAACCCTAAAGGTAATTTGCATATACAAAACAACAAAGTCAGAGGTGCTCATCAGAGAACGAACCAACCTTAATAGGTTAGTTCTATAGCCATGATAAGCCACTCTGAGAGCAACCTCTTTTAGCTCACTTGTGCCCTTCACAGGAAGAAATATCCTGTAGTATATCAGTCTGGTGCGAGCCAATCTGGATGGGATACACCCCAATATCCCACCCTGATTGGCTAAAGCACCTGTCAATCTTTATTGGAACCAATCACAAGGCGCAGATGCCTTCAGCCAGTCACTATAGGAAACACCCCCACGGAGTGATTGGGTGAAGACATCTGCGCATCCTGATTGTCTCACACATTGACGATTTGTGATTGGCTGAAATTGTTAGACAGCTTTTTCAGCCAATCACAAGCCGCCATTGCCAATTTCCTCCAGGAAAATACTCCGGGAGGCTCATTAGCGTCGGGGAGGTCTGCGAGTGCAAATCTCCATAAGTTTTTTAGTTTTTTTTAGAGCGTGGATGGTTCCAGGGCCCTGCCGGGGCTGAAGGGGAGGAGGCCGGGGACATCGCGGGGAGGTAAGTTGAATATATATTTATATGTTTATATGTTTATTTTATTTGGTGTTTGTATATTGTATTAATGTATTGTGTTTTTTTAACAGGGCCGCGCCGAAAGAACTGAGCAATGACCGGACATGCTGGAAAGGTGAGTTGAATATGTAGAATGTTTATTTATTTTATGTTAATGTTTTGTACTAATTGTTTTGTTTTGCTTTACCCATGATTAGTGATCTGAAGGGACATCTTAAAGGTAAGTGGTCTTAATTATTTTATTTTAGCTTAGAATTAGGGTCTGTGTATGTAGTTAGGACTGTAATTATTTTATTTTAGCTTAGAATTAGGGTCTGTGTATGTAGTTAGGATTTATTGTATATTAGATAGATAGGGGGATGTATTTGATATAGTTATGAATTATTTTATATTAAATAGATTGTATGTTAGATAGATAAGGGGTATTTGATTTGTATTGTATGTAATGTATTATATGTAATGTATTATATGTAATGTATTGTATGTAATGTATTATATGTAATATATTATATGTAATGTATTATATGTAATATATTATATGTAATGTATTGTATGTAAGTATTGTATTGTGTATGTCTGTCTGCATTTCAGGTGTGTAATTTTTTTTTCTGTAGTGGTGGGGGGGGTTGTAATAGATTTTTTTTTCTGTACTGTAGGTTTTTTTTTCTGTACTGTAGGTTTTTTTATTTTCTGTACTGTAGGATTTTTTTTTCTGTACTGTAGGTTTTTTATTTTTGGTGACTTAGGTTTTTTTATTTTCTGTAAGGTTGTTTTTGTTATTTTTTTGTAATTAGAGTGGTGGGGAGTTTTATTAGGGGGTAGGTTGTGTAGGTAGGTAGTGTAAGTGTTAATAGATTAGTGTAGAGGGGGGTTAGTTTAGATTAAATGGTTTATTGGGGGTTATAGTGTAGTGTTTGTAGTCAGTGTCATGATGGTCCTTGTGGTTAATGTTAGGGTTTTAACAGCCCCATAGGTGTCATAATATACACTTATGGGACTGATGGGGTTAAATAGAGGCTTATGGGGGTCTGTATTGCACCCCATGAGTGACAGGGTTAATTAAGGCCTTATGGGGGTCTGTATTGAGCCCCATGAATTATAGGGTTAATTAAGGCCTTATGGGTGTCTGTATTGACCCCCATGAGTTGTAGGGTTAATTAAGTGCTTATGGGGTTCTGTATTGACCACCATGAGTGACAGGGTTAATTAAGGCCTTATGGGGGTCTGTATTGCCCCCCAGGAATTATAGGGTTAATTATAGTTGCCTGGGGTTAATATTTTTTAGTGCGCGTCCTTTCAGGACCCCCGCTGCAGGGGGTTAATGTGGGGGGGCTGCCCTATGGACCCCCACAGCAAGGGGTTTATGTGGGGACACTTCAGGGGTCCCGATGGGGACCCCCAGCATAGAGGGGGTTAATATTAGGTGCCGCGGCCGGGATTAGTAATAGTGTGCCGCGGGCCTTTTAAGGAGCCGCGGCGGCGAATTTACATTTTTTAAATGCAGCAGGGGCCTGATCAATGCAGATCGGGGACCCCCGCTGCAAGTGGTTTATGTGGGGACACTTCGGGGGTCCCGATGGGGACCCCCAGCATAGAGGGGGGTTAATTTTTTTGATCCGGCCAGGATTGGCTAATAGCGGCGGGGAATTTAAAACTTTTAAATGCAGCGGGGGCCAGATCGCTGACCCCCGCTGCAAGGGGTTAATGTGGGGTTGCTGCAGGGGTCCCTGCAGCATGGTGATGTGTATAGGGAGCAAGGGGGAGCCTCACACTGCTGTCTCGGGCTGCTCCGAGGCAGCACGTAGAGGCTTTAGGATCCCTTGAGGGCACTTTTTGTGCTCGTAAGGATCCTTCCTTCCTATGTAGCTCTCTCGGAGCCGATTCTCGGCCATTTTTTTGTAGTCATATCGCAAAGCAGGCTGCGAGAGATTCGGTACTCGCAAACAGCAAAAAACTGCCTTTTGGTGAGCACTGAGAGAACTACGAGAGAGATTTTAATGAGGCCCTCAATCTGGACAAATCTCAGCCAGTCCCATCAAAATACAGGATACTTTTGTAAATTTCTATAAGTAAATATATACACCATCCACCCAGGTAGATGAGCATAAAATACAGTAATTTCTTAGTAAATGCGATCTACTCTCCCTAACAGAGGAAGACCTTGACTTTTTTAATAGTAAAATATCACTAGAAGAGGTCAGAAAAGCAATCCGAAAATCCAAAATAGATAAATTCCCAGGCCCTGACGGGTTCATTAATCTTTATTATAAGAAGTTTATAGATATTCTGGCTCCCCACTTAGTCACATTATACAACACAAAAATTAGAAGGTAAACAAGTCCCACCTGAACTGAATTTGGCAGAAATGGTGCTTTTACCCAAGGATGCGATCCCTTAGAAATCAATAATTATAGGCTAATCTCCCTGTTAAATGGGGATATAAAAATATCAGCAAAAGGTATGGTAGTTTTAAATTTGATCCATCATACAAAAAAATAAAAATAATAAAAAAAATCAGCTTTTGGCTTTAGACGTTGAAAAGGCTTTTGACTCCCTGGAATGGCTATACCTCTACACGGCTTCAAAGGACACTTTATAAATTTAAATAAAACATATTATAATTCCCCAAGAGCTACATTAAAACTCTCAGGATAAGAAAACACACTCATTAACATCCAGAGGGGTACCAGACAAGGGTGTCCCCTATCACATCTCCTATTTGCTATTGAGATGAAGCGCCTAGCACAAGCATTTAGAGTGAATGCAGAAATAAAAGGTATTCAAATAGGCCATCATCACTTCAAGCTATGTCTTTTTGCGGATGACCTGCTCTGTGCTCTCTCAGAACCGGCAATTTCCATTCCAAGGCTAATGCAAACCATAGAAAGCTTTAGTAACTTCTCTGGGCTCAAAATAAATCTTGATAAGACGGATGCTCTAGCTATAGATTTTTCAGCCGAGGAGAAAGATTCCCTCAACAGAATATATTAATTGAAATGATCTAAAAACTGGATCAAATACCTTGGAATTTATTGACCCCTAATATAGAAGACCTTTATAAAGCTAACTACACTCCTTTATACAAATTACTTATAAATGATTTAAATAAATGGGCTAAATTCAGCCTATCATGGCCGGAGATACTTAATTCTTTCAAAATGATTATCCTCCCTAGACTATTGTATTTATTCAGGACACTACCAATCATGATAATCCCATTTTTTTGGCAAAATGGCCCAGCTAGAATCTCAAAACGAATCATGTATAAACATAGAACACAAGGGGGTCTTTCATGCCCAAATCTGAAGTTGTATTTTAAATTGGCACAACTCTAATTTTTAGCTATAGCCCATTCTAAATCTTATCACCCATCGTGGATCTTTAAAGAGAGCTATAATATGCAGCCTTATTCATGGGATACAATTAGTTGTCTAGATGAGCTTCCCTCTGCACTTAAAATCCCTCAAACTCAATAATCAGACACACTACAGCCTATTGGAAATGGGAACGTACACTTACCCTTTCGCACATGACCTCAATCCTATGTCACCCCCTCTTCCCAGGAAGTATGGGCAATATGTCCATTCAATGTGGGAAGTCAAAACAACTAGCCAGTGTAGGCCTATGGTGGAAGGATGGCAGAATTTTGACTTTTGAGGCAATAATAGATACATATGATCTATCTCCGTCAGAGCATTACAACTATTGTAGATTAAAACACTTTTTACACTCAGTTATTAAGAGTAGAGGCAAGCCTGAAATAAATGGTTCACTAGAGTTTGCAGAGATTCTCCACTTGCTAAAGGGGTCATATAGGTGACCTATACAGGGAATTTAACACACCAACCTCACTTATAAAATATAAATATATAAGAGACTGGGAAACAGATCTCTCCACACATTGGTCTCTAACTGGGAAATCTCCTGGTCCAACTTTTTCAGAGGCTCGCTCAGTTACAGCATACTGGATAAATGTATTGTACAGGGCGTATAATACCCCTGAAAAACTGGCTAAGTGGAAAAATCACAAAGTCCTAACTGCTATAGAGGCTGCACTGTAGTGGGGTCATTTATACACATATGGTGGGCCTGCCCAAAGTTATAGCAGATATTGGAATTTGTCTCCCAGATGGCCTTGGAAATTTTTCATACCCCCATCAATTAATCTATGGAGACATTTCTATTGGGGGTCCCTCATAAGGCCCTTTCCTTCTCCCAAAATAAGTTGCTCCAATTTTTAGCTCTTGCAACCAAGAGCCATATAGCAAGAAATTGGAAATCCAAGGTTCTAGACCTCAAAATGATTACAAATAAAATTAACTTTATTGCAATAAACAAAAGAATATCCCATCTATTAGCAGACACAATGCAGATTTACCTGGAGACATGGGAAGTACTCAGGTAATGTATTCCTGAGATAATCAGAGAGGGTGCAAACTTAGTTCACAGCAAGGTGAAGAGATATACAGCTGAGGGGCATTAGGAAACCCGAGAGGAGGAGAAGAGCCCCAGAGAAAAATATTTTACAAAGGAAGCGCTACACTGGAAGTCTAGACATGTGAGCGACCATGTGTTATGTTATGTTTGTTTTCATTTATTACTGTTTATAAAAACTTTGTGTTTAACTAAAGCTGCGGAGAAAATTTACGTCTGTTGTCAGAATAGAGACTAGGATAAAAATAGCTTACTTGATTAAAATTAAGATCAATTAAAATGTTAAATTAAAAAATATGAAAGAAAATGAATAAAGTGGATAGTACAGAGAGACAGCTTCTTTTCTGATGCAAACAAAATATATTAGAAATTATTTTTCTTTGTATACAGTTTTGTTTGTTATTACAATTACTTATTGTTACTAATTACCTATATATATCTGTTAATAATGCACGTAATTTTAGTGTTAAAAAATTAAATGCAACAAAAGAGAAATATATCTTATCACCCCTAGTGAGGATACAATATGTATACCAAAATATATAAAAAGTGGGTTACAAAACTTAGCTATTGGGTCATAAAACGGACCTCAAAATTATAAGAAAATATTATTGCTCCATTTTATCCAAATATAAGGTCACCCATTCTGATCTCCTACCCCCCCCCCCCCCCACAGGTCCCCCATTCTGATCCCCTATAACACTCTTTCTGCTTGTTTATCATTGTTGTAACTGTAGAAATCCACCTTAAGAGGACAGAGCCTGTGACAGACCACTGGGAGGAGTGTAAAGCATTCTGACTCTGGCGCTGATCAAACACACAAGATCCAAATGTAAAAATAATAATAAAAAAAATAAATAAATATATATATATATATATATATATATAATATACGGTAATCTGCATCACTGCTAAGCAAACTATATTTACTAGAGACCCCCTCCTAACCTATGTATTTCGTAATAATACTTCCTCAGGTTATGGACTCTAAAGGGATTATTGGGTTAACTCATGGAAGTACTGCCTTCAATTCTTCCATGCAGTATTTATAAACAGTTTTCCAAAATTATTTTTATGTCCATGGCTTACACAGTTGCGAATGTTGTTAGTTTTAACAACACACATACTTCATACACACGTTTTTTCTTCTTCAGCTACAGTGGTCTTTTAATGACGTGATAGACCTGAACTATACTGAACTATATGTGCTGGCTCCCAGGGTGCTGGTCTGGTCATCATTCTTCACATCACAGAGGAGCAATGATCCATGTGGCAGTCTAGATTCCAGGCATGCACAGCATGACTGGAATATGGAGATCTTGTGTCAGGGGATGGGGCTTGGAGGGAAGGGAGTGCATAACAGAGGGGGCTAGATGTGGGCTGACTGTGCATGATGTCTAAAGAAGTATACGTCACTTCACTGAGCACTGCCAGGCAACTGGTGACAGTTTATTTGTGAGGCGTGGTGACAATTTCTAGTCCTTCCCTCTCTGTACTGCCTGCTGGGTCCAGGTAAAAATAAATTAAATAATGTGCTGGCATGACAGTTTAGCACATTCATGGGCCCAACATTGCTAGCTGAGGGTCCCTTCCGGCCATTGGGCCCAGGTTCAGAGCAGTTTATTTGTGATGCGTGGTGACTTGACAATTTCTAGACTTCACTCTCTGTACTTCTTGCTGGGTATCTGTATGAAGGACTTCCTTCCACGTTCCAACAAACAGCTTGTCTGGTCCTATAAAATCTTCCTGACTCCTAAGTGTTACATAATGTTTGACTTGTTCCCTTGAAATTATCTCCACAATATCCCTAAAGATATAGTGTAGTCTCGCCATCCCTGTGACCTCACATTTTCTGGTATCTTCTAATGTCCTAGAGATCAGGGAAACAGCAGTAAAGACAAGAGGCACTTGTACATATTCTTGGAATGGTAGAAAATAGATAAATATTCGATAAGGTGGAGGCAGGATAAGAGTGTAAAGTGTTTGGCTCCTGTATCTTGAGAAGCCGGTTTCACTCTACCTAATGTGTCCCGCCGAATCAGAAATCCGGCCATGTAACAGATTTGATGGCACATATACATTTTTCTCTCTCTCTTCTATCCCTCCCTCTATGTTTCTCTCTCACTCACACCATATGTCATTCTTCTATTAGAGCCTTTTGCAATCACCATCCAGGCTTCCTCTGCTCTGGGATAACTCTTAGAAATTCTGAGGACACTTCTCTCCCTTCCACTAATCCACCCGCCCCTATTCACATTCAATTTATAGAGGCATTGAACTCACTTGCACATGACCAATCAGCAGCATATGCTATTATGTCACTAATCCACCCACTATACCCATCCTGATTACCTTTCGGCACTCTCTCCTGACACAAAACATGCATACCAGCCCCATTGTCTCACACTCCCTAACTAGATTTCTACTGTCTTCTACTAAATGGCAATTATAGCCCAGAGGAGACAGAAATCCTCCTCAGGGAAATCCGTACCCGCCATAGCATCATACATGGTGGTAGGGATGTGGGGGCTGGCAAGAAGAGGCTGGAATGAGGCTGCTGCAGCTGTTGTGTCATTAGGGGTTGCAAAGTCTGTGAAACAGCGATATGATGACTGCCGAATGAAGATGAAGAAGATGATGGCAACGGAGGCCAGAGCAGCCCGTGCAACCGGTGGTGGCCCACCAGTTAACATCACCTACTGTGGATGGGAGCGGACTCTGAAGGATTGGATGGAGCCAGCAGCAGTAGTGGGCCTTCCAGGACAGCTGGACACCGGCTTTCAGGAAACCCTGCAATGTGAGTATCATATACACCATCCCACCATCATATGCACACACATAAACCCCACACACATAGATAACTGACATACAATAGCACTGTAAGATTTTGGTTATGACTACAGGTATATGGGGCAGCAATAACCATCAGGAAGCAAACATAACCATACAGGAAGCAAACATATTATTATCATAGTTGTTATCAATTAAATGTCTGTCCAATACCTTCAGTTAAAACGGAATCTGAATAGCAGTTGCCAATGCAGTTTGTGTTAATGTTATGTTTGTTCAAGGTTCATATAAAACAAAACAGTTTCAATTTCAATTGCAATTGTGTATTTTTTTATCATCAGTTCCCCTATCCCTTCCCTATGTTAATCTGCACTGTTGGAACTGCTTGGAACCTATCCACAGCGTTAAATGAGGTACAGCTATTGATCAACATTGATTTTACATCCAAAAGAGAGTACATGTATGTTTGCACACTGCAGCATATGCAGATACAGACTCTGAAAGACTGCATGTGCGTGTCATGGACTAGCCTAACTTGGACCATGTCTCAGAAGCATGTTAACAACTATTGCTGAGAATTGGTCACAGATTGGTCAGTCTCAAACATTGCCCAGCATATTCGGATGAGCACGTGTCCTTATGAACTGCAGATGGCACCCTGCACCAGCATTATATATATTGATATGAGCCATGATTCACAATGATCATGGTACAGCTCAATGTTTATCTGCATAAAACAATCAACAACAGCCAATTACACATGACAATGATGTCAGGGATATGGAAACACACAGCAAACAATTGTTTAGAGAATCAATACTCAAATACTATTCTCCTCTCATTTCAGTACCCAGGAGAATTACCCCAGCCGCAGAGACCCAGGAGATGGCTCCACAGGAGGAGGAACCACGATCACCAATGCAGGTGGTGGTGGTGGAGGGCCCGGGACCATCACAGGAGGCTAGCCCATCAGCAGCAAGACCATTGTGTGGAACACTTTCCCAGCCATGTGAACCAATAGACATGTCGTTGAGCCATCAACCACCTGCAGGGACCTAGTGAGATGCGATGGATGCGTTCGACGGACTCCAATACTCTTCCACTCCTTACTGGGCCCCAACAGTTGTTGTCCCAACAGATAATGCCACAGCAGTTGTTGTCCCAGCAGATGTTGCCCCAACAGACCGAGCCAACACAATCGCCAATTGCAATACCATCCCTATGGGCAACACCATCGTCAATTATAACACCATCCCTACGGGCAACACCATCGCTACGGACAACACCTTTGGCCTCACCACAGCACATCCACAGTCCAACTTTGTCACAGCCCCTCAGATGGCACCTGGAGGGATATCTTGCGGCACATCTTCATGGATGCTGAAGGTGACTATAGTGTAATGCAACAGCTGACCGCTCAGCTTTAAAGGCAGAACGATATTGCTACCAAGCAGGTTGACAGGAGGCATAATCAATGGATGGAGAGGTATGAGCAATTGGCTTATAGGTACAGACAAGCCCAGACACAACACATGGCGCGGCTAATGTAGTTGGCGAAAGCCCACGTCAACACTCTCCAGCCTTCAGTTCCACAGGCTCCACCACCACTGCAACCAGTGCCTGCGGCCTCCTCATCTCACCCCTTACCGCCAACGCCAGCTGCAACACAGCCACCCCTCAATCCAACACCTCCTGGCCATGGTAGAGAGGAAGAGCGTGGGTACGGAAGGTGAGGGCCCAGTGCTCAGAAAGAGGAAGTAGGTGAGAACGTCCCCTAGGTCAGTGGTTGTCAAACCTCTCCCCATGACCCACCAGACAGATCATGATTTATGTGAAAAACACTTTGTGAGTAGATTAGTGTGGTATATGTTCCCCTGGTCCCCTTCTGGATTGCTAACTGGTTATGGCTAAGGGGCTTTTGTACCTCAATGAGGCTCACAGGTATACCATGTAGGGCCACTGTAGGTAGGCAGGTCATAACAAAGAGGTCAGACAAATCACAGTCCACTAGAGAAAGAACTGGCAACCATGTGGCGGTGTCATTTGGCCACAATGCGAAACAGCTCTAAACGGGGCAGTTTAGCATGGGGAAGATCGGGATATGGGAGCTCATGACAAAAACACTCAATTTCAATTAAAATTTAAACTTTTGGGGTTTTATATGAACTTTAAAGAAACAGCACTAACACAAACTGCACATTAGCAGAAATATAAACTTTAAATTATTGATGTTGAAGCTTCTGGATCATTCCGTATTTTGTTTTCTTTGGAGAACAAAACAGTGTTATAGCGAATCAGAGCGTTATAAGGGGGTCGGGCTGGCAAAAACAGCTATTATACCGAGGCAGTGCTATAGAGAATCAGAGCGTTAAAAGGGTCTGGCAGGCAAAAACAGTGTTATAGCAGGGGTTTAGCATTAAAAGGGGTCTGGTAGGAAAAACAGCTCTATAGCGAATCAGCTCTAAAAGGGGTAGCTTTAAGCGGGGTATACCTGTATTTGTTTCCCAATGTAGATGTGATGAGTGAGATGTATATAAGATGATTGTATTTTTAGGGTCCACATTAGGGCCTCTGTATTTGTGTTGCAATTTAATAAGGTAGTGTGTCTTTAATAGCTTTCAAGATCTTGCAGCATGACTTTTCATTTTGGCAAATGCATGACCATTACAACACATTAGAAAGATAAAAAAAATGTTTTAAACTATTTGATACTTAGGAGTTGTTGTGTAAGTAATTGTAATGCCTTCCATTGCTTTGGCCATATTTTAAAGTGCATTGGTGTGTTTTGATTGTGTTTTGCAGTGTTCCTAACTAGTCTGTAAACCCTTTGGAACCTGTAAGATTTGGGCCGCCATTTTCCATTTGCAGACTTGACTGCGTTTGCGGTCATGAGGGATTTTTGGCAATTGAATAGCGATTTGCGATTTTAGCAATCGGAACTCTTGCAGATGTGAAAGATCAATGGCTTCGATAGACTGAAAGTTCCAGGTTTAACAACTGCAAGGATTTAAAGACAGTAACACATAAGCTGTTTTTGGTTCGCAAAAAATAAGCCAATTGAATAGCAAATTAGCTTATGGGCTCCATTACGGGCTCCCGTAACTTACAATTGCTCAATTGAATGAGGCTCTATGTGTTCCAAAGAGAGCATGATCTTTTTTATCATTATTACTATTATTATTACCGTTTATTTGTAACGCTCCGACATATTCCATAGCGCTATACATGCATTATGATCAAAGAAAAACAATTTTAACACATTGCAAAAAAAAAGCAGAGCCCTGATCTTAGAATCCAGTGCCCATAGGGCTTTCCCCAAAGCACACTGCAAGACTTAGAATCTTTATTCCCAATTGACGCCCTTTAGACCCCAACACATATAAAAGATCAATGGTATAACTTAGCATATGTAAAAAAAAAATCTAAGGTATAGCCGGGTGCCATCAAGTCCGTCTAGAACAATGCCTGGTTAATGTGACTGGCTCATCAGTGGCCACTTAGGTATACACACAATGACGACTGGCCAGACAAGGAGATATTACTATTAGAGGGCGAACCATGGGGCAGGGTAATAGGTAGGGATGGGTTATTGCAGGTTGGAGACACTGTGACTAGAAGATTGTCCAGTCATACTTGGTCAGCTGATCTTTAATCATAGGCTGGACCCCCCTGGGGCACACTATTAAACTTTATTACCCCCTGGCTCCCTTAACGTTACACATTTCATATAAACACTATAACCACACGAAAAGAAGTACCCCCTCCCCCAACGTAATCATTCTTTAATACAAAAGTAAGTGTATATTCTATTTTTATAGGGTATTTGAGCTACTATAATAGCTGACCGGTCCATGGTAGCCCCAGCAGTTCTTCCGTCCCTAGATGCTGGGTGGGGATCCGGCATTCTTCACAGGCCCATTATTATTATCTTTATTTATATTGCGCCAACATATTCCGTAGCGCTGTAACATATTCCGTAGCGCTGTACAGGGGTTACTTATTCACTAAACTATTTTCTTTGTGATTTGTAACCAACTTTATCAGCTGCACATTATCTCTGCAAAAAATAGTTTAAAAGAAAAGGGCTCATGATATCATATCTCCAAAGTGTCCCAATAGTGCAGGACCACTAAGCGGCGCTATGTGCACCAGGAAACTGTTTTGTGTGTGTGTATATGGTGCTGGGAGAGGCTTTCATAGTAAACACCTGCTTGTAACTCCTCTGGAGTCTCCTTGTGACGTATTTCCTCTTAGTGGTGAACTATTAAAAACTTTTCTAGAAGCATCTTATTACTCATACCTGTGGGACTCCCCCACCTCCTACTGAGTGACATCAGGAGACTTATACCCCACCTCCATATAACGTCACACAATATAAAGCAGAGCAGTCTCTCTCTAGTTAGTTTATTTCGTGCGAGACTGGACATGGCCCCAACCGGACTAGTCGCCGTCCTCCTCCTTCTGCTGCCTGTGGCTTCAGGTCAGAACACAGGGTCAGGGAGGGGGTCTTTATAATCAGAAACCAGCGGACACCGAAAAAGGTGTAATACTGAAATATTTACATAGTATGCAAGATAATGGAACTGCTGAGTCACATCGGCCATTACTGTGATAAGGTCTGCATTACTAAGTTCTACTCATATAGGAATGTTCCTAGATTGACGACTTAATGTTTAAAGCTATTCTTTGAAATGAATGAAATAAATAGCACATTTGTGTTGTTGTTATTATGCTTTATTTGTAAAGTGCAAACATATTCCGTAGTGCTATCCAGGGGTTCTCTCTCTTCCTGGTCTTTCCAAATTCTTATCTGTTATTCTTACAGAGGTTTCTGCCTCTCCCCTCCCCTGTACGTTTGCAAGTCTTGTACGTACAATTTTAAACTCAACGTCAGGACGCTCCAGTTTTTTACTTGTTTAATATTGTATTTTCTGTTGTACTTAAGCCTGTATAGCACTATGGATTATGTGGGCACCATGGGAGTAGGAGCCCCCAAAAATCAGAGGGGAGGGGGGATAATTCAACTCTACTCCCAGAACAGGAAGCAGGGGCTGATATTCCGCCGGTGCATCCGGTGCAATGCACTCGGGGCCCTGGTACTCCCTGCAATATAATAATAAAAAATATATATATATTTTAATAATATATATATTAACTAAGCTTCATGGAGAGCCTTTTGCTGAATCAGGTCATGTTCTAAGTACGTAACTATGTTTTATCTTTTGTATTCCTCTTTTTATGTATCCAATAAAGCAGAGGTAGACAGTGGTTAGTTATGAATGATAAAACTAAAAGAAAATATTTATGTTTATGCTGTTGCTGAACCTGAAGACATCTGTGACACTTTCTTGAGAGCTGTTTGCCTACATTTCTGGAGGGCTGGGCCTCCACCTCTCCCTCTTCTCTCCTTCACTGAAATATAATAAACATGTCCAGGCATGCACAGATGGATCTGGTGTCAGATGAAGGGCTGTGACGCAGGGGGAGTGCAGAACAGAGACTAGATACGGGCTGATTGGGGAAGGTGTTTAAGGAAGAATACGTCACTGAGCTCTGCCAGCAACTGGTGGGGAGTGGTGACGGGACATCACAGACTTTAGCAAACTGCTCTACATCCCTTCGTGAAGCTTTGTGAATCTGGGAGTATTTGCAAAGTAGTCTGGGGAAAAATTCAATGAGAGGAGCATAGACTATTTGGAAGGAAACGTGAATACAATACAAGATTGCACTTAATCAAATGAGTGGGCACAAAATTATAAAATAGTGATACTCCTCTGGATAACTACTGTCTTTCTCATATTTCCACACTGAGGTGCAATACAGACACCAATTGTCCTATGCAAAATATGAACTCTGTCAAGATCTACTCTTCGTTGGGCTTGAAGCGGTCAGCAGGACCAATCCTACGCATAGATTTGAACCGGTTCTTTAATCCCAGCACTAGGACAGATGACGAAGAACTGGATACAAAAGCAATTAAACACTAACGCAATGCTTACTTTCACTCAATAAAACACAACATCATTATGTGTTCCAAAGAGAGCATGAATTAACTCCCCTTTATACTCCAACAAATACAATAGGACAATAGTATAACTGAACATAAGTAAAAATGGTTTCCTACGGGATAGCCGGGCGCCACCAAGACTGCTTAGAACAATACCTGGTCAACGTGCCTGGTTTATCAGTGGCAACCTAGTTATACACACAATAACCGGCTGGCCAGACAAGGAGATAGTCCTACTTGTGGGCCATCCATGGGCAGGGTAATAGGTAGGGAGGGGTTATTCCAGGTTGGAGACACTGAGTAGAAGAGGGTCCAGTCATACTTGGCCAGCTGACCTTTAATAAAAGGCTGGCCCTTTCTGGGGCACACTATTATACTTTACTAGCGGATTGCCCATCAAAAAATGCCGGCAATGAAATTGTAAGTGAGCTAATGCTGTTTGGTGTATAATAAAATAAATAATAGATTAATAAAGTAATATGCTTTACCTATTTTGAAGTAATATATGCAGGAAGCATTCTGTTCAAGAGCTGGCAATCTGTTTTCATGTTGCTGCAGCATTAGTGCTGTGGAGCTGATGTAAGCATGTTGAATGTGTGGAGTGTAATAAAGTGCGTGTGCGAGACAAAGCCGTTAGCGCAGCTGTGTACTTCCGCATTGTATACGTTATTGCTCTAAAATGGCGGCTAATGTGTGGTATGCGGCTGTGGCTGATTTAGCGTCCTTCGTTTTGGATGTCCTCCGACTTTTTCGGAAAATCTGTAGCTGTTTGGTGGGGTTTTGCGTGTTTAGGGTCCTTTAGACTCGTTTTTGTTTTGTTCGGCGGCCATTTTTTCTCTCGCTTAGGTGATTTTCGGGTGTCTAAACTTCAAAATTTACTTAAATTGAGGTGTAACTTTACTAGCAGAGGTCCTGGGTGCACCACCTTGCTGTGGGTAACCTTTTTATGTGTTTGTTGTGTATATTTATTGTGTTTCAAATGTTTTTCGGGTCGCGCGGGTTGCGTCCTTGTTTTCGAATCTCGTAAGTCTTTTTCGGGAAATTCGTAGTTGTTTGGTAGTGTTTTGCGTGTTTAGACTGCTGTAGCCTTGTTTTCGTTTTTTTCGGCGGCCATTTTTTCTCTCGCTTAGAGAATTTCTCTTTTATTTTAAGTTAAATTGAGCTGTAAGTTGTTCAGTTTTCGAGGTCCTGGATGCCCCCTCTTCCTGTAGGTAAGCTTTTTATGTATTTGTTGTGTGTATTTCTTGTATTTTTCATGTTTTGATGTGCGCGGGTTGCGGACGATTTTTGTGAGGTCGTAAATTGTCTCGTATTTTCCTTTCGGAACTACGTAAATTTAGCGAGATCCGCAGCTGCTGGCAAGGAGCGCCTTTGGCGCTCCATGCCAGCAACTGAGGCCCTCGCTTTGCGAGTGCCGCAGGCTCGCTACGCGAGCCCGCAAGCGTTAGCAACGGCTCCCATGCTCACAACTATATATGTGATTACAAGGTCAAGGAGGGAGGGTCTGCCTCATCTCAAACCACAGGCCACCAGAAAAGGTGTAATACTGAAATATATACATAGTCTGCAAGATAAGGGGATGCTGAGTGTTATCAGCCATAATTTACTGTGATAAGGTCTGTTTTACTATATTCTACTCATATATTGTCCCTAGATTGATGACTTTGGTAATGTTTAAAGCTAATTTTTTTAAATGAATGAAATAAATAGTATATTAGTGTTGTTGCTATTGTTATTATTTTTATTACTAGCGAATTGCCCGTCAAAAAATGACGGCAATGAAATTGTAAGGTAGCTAATGCTGTTTAGTGTGTAATAATGAAATATATAATACATTAATAAATGAATATACTTTACCTATTTTAAAGCATTGTGTGGAAGAGCTGTGAATGTGTTTTGATGTTGCTGCAGCATTAGTGGTGTGGATCTGCTGTGTAAGCGTGCTGAATGTGTGCAGTGTAACACTGTGCGTGCGCGAGCCCAAACCGTTGTCGTGTACTTCCGCATTGGCGTAAAATGGCGAGTAATGTGTGGTATACGTTTGTATCGGAATATCCGTAGGTGTTTTGTGGTGTTTTGCGAGTTTCTTGTGGTGTTTTGCGAGTTTAGAGTGCTGTAGCCTCGTTTTCGTTTTGTTCGGCGGCCATTTTTTCTCTCGCTTCGATTTTTTTTTAGTCTCTAAACTGTTTTATTTCGAGTAAAATCGAGGTGTAAGTTGTATTTTTGAGGTGCTGGGTGCTCCCTCTTGGTGTAGGTAAGTTTTTTATGTATGTGGTGTGTGTATGTATTGTGTTTTACATTTTGTAATGTTCGCGAGTTGCGTCCGAGTGTTGCGAGTCCGTAATGTGTGTGAACGTGTGTCGTATGTTGTTTGCGAGTGTCGTAATGTGTGTGTCGTACTGTTTGTGTTGCGACGTGAAGTTTGCGAGGGTCGCAGTTGCTGGCATGGAGCGCCTTCGGCGCTCCATGCCAGCAACTGCGGCCCTCGCTTGGCGAGGTCCTCAGGTGCTGGCATGGAGCGCCTACGGCGCTCCATGGCAGCAACTGAGACCCTCGGGCAGTGCCCTCGCTTTGCGAGGGCCTCGGCTCGCTGCGCGAGCCCGCAGCGTTAGCAACAACTCGTCTGCTCACAACTATATATGTGATTATCCTTTATTTGTAACTCAACAACATATTCTGTAGCGCTATACAAGGGTTAAGTACAAGGCAAAAACAGTATTGTTCACATATGAATGTCTAAAAATAAGTGTTTTTTTTTTTTAAATATTAATAATAAGAATTTTCAATGTAGAGTAACAATTCTGCCTCTTGTCCTGTCTACCTGAAAGGTTTGAGAGATGTTAACCCCTTAAGAACCAGAACACAAGCCTAACCAGCAAGTGTTCTTGGTTTACTGGTCCAGTTGGCTTTGGTTCAATAACAGAACAGGATATCCAATTGGCCCGAACCTAGAATGAGCCTGCACTGGTGATAGCGGCTTGAACATACTGGGCCTCCCTTGAAAGAAGTCGACTTGATAGCTTGAAAAACTTTGCGGCTTTGGTATGAAACAATTATTATTAACTTTCCTTTAGGATGTTATTATTTGTTACAGATTAGCACACCCTTTACAATTATTTAGAGTGTAAGAACAGTGAAAAAGATTCAGTATTACTTTCTATAATGCCATAATTTGATGCATTTAACTGTGCAATAAAATTGCAAAGGATTTATGGTTCATGGTTTCTTATCTAGACAAGGGGAAACTATCAATTAAGATAAAAGAGTATTCATAAAGCTTAAAGATTTTCTAAAATTTTTATAACTGCTACATTCGACATGATTCCAAACTGAAGATTGCAAATCCCAGCATCAGGTCAGAATTTCAAGATATCACTGCATGGGTGGCTTATTCAATGGTTCAAATAAAGATCTTTTTTCTAATACAATACTTACCATGTGACTTAAACCCTACCTCTACATCCATGTGACTCACAACATAAAGCAGAAGAGCCTCTCAATAATTGGTGTATTGAGACTTGACATGGCCTCCACTGGACTAGTCCTCATCCCCGTCCTGTTGGCCTTGGCTTCATGTGAGACCACAGGGTCCGGGAGGAGGATCTGTCTGATCTGAAATCAAAGGAGTAAATCACGTCCAATGTGGCTTAACAATCATTCAAATATCAAGATACAGAGTAAAAAACAGGCATTCATATTATACAAACAAGAGGGGACAGAGACTGATTTATATAAGTACAAGGAAATCACCAAGGCTTGCAAAAGGGCTATTAGACTGGCTAAAATAGAAAATGAAAAGATAGTTGCAAAGGACAGTAAGAATAACCCTAAATTGTTTCTGTTAAATAAATTAATGGGAAGAAGGCCAGGAAGGAAGCTATAGGAACATTACAATGTGACACAGGCCGTCTGATAATTAGTGACCAGGAAGAGGCAGATGAGCTAAATAGGTTATTTTCTTCGGTATACACAAGGGAGGTACCAGTGGTTGGGACACTGCAACATAATGGGGCTACACTACCTTCACCAATTAATTGGTTAACACAGGACGAAATCCAAAAGTGGTTGGAAAAAATTAATGTTAATAAAGCCCCGGGTCCTGATGGAATACATCCACGAGTACTAAGGGAACTGGGGTCTGTAATAGCCAAACCATTATACATAATTTTTAAAGACTTACTCACCACAGGGTCTCTACCAGATGACTGGAGAAAAGCAGAGGTGATACCTATATTAAGGAAGGGAGCAAGAGCAAATCCAGGGAATTATAGACCAGTGAACCTCACTTCTGTAATTGGGAAGCTTTTAGAAGGGTTAATAAGGGATAATATACAAGAATATGTCTATTCAAACAGGATTATAAGTAGGAGTCAACATGGATTTATGAGGGATGGGTAATTTCAAACCAATCTAATTAGTTTCTATGAGGAGGTTAGTAGGAACCTGGATCAAGGCAATTCAGTGGATGTAGTATTTTTTAGATTTTGCAAAGGCTTTTGATACAGTGCCACATGGGAGACTATTGGGCAAACTAAGGGATACAGGAATTGCAGTAAATATCTGCTCATGGATTGAGTGCTGGCTAAAAGACAGGAAGCAAAGGGTTGATGTAAATGGAAAATAATGAAATTAGACTAATGTGGTAAGTGGGGTTCCTCAAGGTTCAGTATTAGGTCCTCTCCTTTTTAACATATTTATTAATGACTTAGAAGTAGGACTAGAAAGTATTGTCTAGATGTGTGCTGATGACACTAAGTTGAGCAAGGTAATTACAATGATTTACTTTCCCTCCAAAGGGATTTACATAAATTAGAGAAATAGGCAACTAAATGGCAGATGAGTTTGAATACAAATAAATGTAAAGTTATGAATCTGAAAAGGGAAAATAGCCATGCAATTTATAATCTTAGTGCAGCAAATCTAGGGGTATCAGATATTGATAGGGATTTGGGAGTACTTGTGGACAACCCCCTTGGTAACAGTGCTCAATGCCAAGCAGCAGCTGCAAAGGCAGGTAAAATATTAGCATGTATTAAAAAGGGTATAGAAGCCAGGGAAGCAAATATAATTCTGCCACTATACAAACCCATAGTATGGGCTCCATCAAAGTGGCCAATAAATATATATGGCCAAGATCCTCTCTTTACTACCCACCCTATTTTGGCCAGGTAGGTATGCACTGGTGGCTGGTGATGTTTTAATCTAGTGGGGCAGAACTTGTGATCTTTTTATATAGACATCCACCACAAGACAGATACATAAACTGTGCCTTTCTATACATACAAAGTCTGCAAAGCTGACTTACATCTGACCTCTCTCTATACACTTATATGCTGCAGAACTGACACTCATCTCCTCTCTGTATATACACATATATATCCTGCAGATCAGACACTCATCTCCTCTCTGTATATACACATATATATCCTGCAGATCAGACACTCCTCTCCTCTGTGTATATACACATATATATCCTGCAGATCAGTCACTCATCACTTTTTTGTATACACATTTTTAAAGCAATTACAATTAAAAGGTGAAATCTGCAGAAGCGATCTCCAGGAAATCGTCTGTGGGGAAACTGTTAACATCTCGCTGGCTAAAGTGAGTATGAGACCTTAGCTTGTCTTCCAGAAGAATAAATCTCTGAGTGGCCATCGTCTGACAGTATTATCTTCCCTACATTGTGTATTTCCAGAGCGATGACCTAATTTGGGCTTTCAAGCAATTATGAAAATATCACTCTCTCTTCTGCAGCACGACAGATAAAGATAATTCAGTTTAACAGAAAAAAACACCTTTTTGTATTTATCTAATGTTGTTTTGGGTATAAATGGGGTTTTAGTGAATGGTTGTGTGCAAAATCAATAGCATCTTTCCCCCTTTCTGTCATATTTTTTTTCTCACATTCAACTTGTATTGGGATACGACAACAGAGAAAGCAAATACATACAGCAATATAGTTACAGTGCATGATGATTTTTCATGGATATTGCAGATTACACAATAAGATATGTTATTTATAGTATCTATATAATAATGTAATAAATTACTTGAAACAATAGACGGTATTACTTTCCTTATTATCTTTCCCATTTATGTTTTTCTTTTTTTCTTCTCTTTCCCCTCATCTCTTTCTAACCTTATTCCATCTTTTCTTATGTTAAAGGTATATGTAAGTGAGCTGGGTTATTAATGCATCTGATAGAGGAGAATTTATAGTGTCTTAATAAAATTGTTTGCATGAAAAAATCCCAAAGTAAACAGTTAAACCGTTAGCCTGAAGTTTGCTGAATATCTTGCTTTTGAAAAGAGTTTTCTCTCTATGTTGACACCCCCTGAAATTCCAAGGGAATATTAGCATACAGGCATGCTCAGTTAGCAACTAAAGTCTGTCCTACTATGGCAAGTCACATGATTTCAGACACTTTCCTTTCCTTTAGCCAATCAGCAGCTTTTATATCGGGTACATTTTTTTTAATGAACTACCCAATATGCAAAACGCTGTTGCTGGGGGTTTCTACATCACCCCCGGCACATTTTTTTTTTGCAAAACATTTTGCATTTTTTCATGCAAACATTTTTTGCTAGGTGGGTTATGATGCATTCTACACAATGCTTTCATAACCCACCTGGCTTGCATATACCTTTAACTTTCTTGTCTGCTTCCGCTTCAATCCTTAAATAGTAAGGAAATAGAAAATAAAAATGTATGGTCTCTCATTTTTCATATATTAGAATATTAAAGCTCTGATGGGTAATTAAGTTTTTGTTAGAAGATAGGATTCTATTTACTTTTAAAGTGAATAGTTTAGTAATGGGTAGATTATGTTTTTATGGGTTAGGTTGTAGCCCTTTAATAAGGAGAGATGGTTGTAAGATTAAGTATAACATTAAGATTCTAGAGGGAAACGACCATTCATTGAACTATGCAAAGCAGAACAAGATAGAATTAATAGTTTGACCCTAACTTATAAAGCCCTCAACAACAGCGCACCCCCATACATCTCTGCTCTCATCTCCAAATACTCCCCCACACGCCCTCTTCGTTCTGCTAACGACCTTCTTCTTTCTACCACTCTTGTCACCTCCTCTCACTCCCGCCTCCAGGACTTTTCTCGCGCTGCCCCTATTCTCTGGAACTCCTTGCCTCGCTTCACCAGACTATCCTCCTGCCTTAAATCCTTCAAAACATCAATAAAAACGCACCTCTTTAAAGAAGCCTATAACCTTCCTCCCTAACATGCTCAGCACTACTCTCTCCCTACTGTACCACAAACAAACTTTAACCTTTAGATTGTAAGTCTGCGATTTTCAATCCTGCGCAGTGCTTTAGGGAAAGCGCTATGGACACTGGATTCCAGGCTCAAAGACAGGGCCATACACTCTTTGCAATGTATGAATCTTTAACTTGTCATTGCCTGTAACCTAACTTATGTATAGCGCTACGGAATATGTTGGCGCGTTACAAATAAACGATAATAATAATAATAATAATATTATTTGATATTTTAAAAACCTAAAATCTGAAATAAAAGAAAAGAAAAAGACGAGTAATAACACAGGAAGAAGGAAAAGGAACAAAAATAATAACGGAAAAAAGAGGGGGAACAGGTGGAAATATATCTCTTCTCGATTTCTGCATGGTCAGTTACTTGGATAAAGAATATAAAGTGCATAAAATAATTATATAAAAGGTTACTCTTTATTTGTCCTCAATGCACGTTTGATAGCAGTTGGTATCAGTGGCGGCTGGTGACTTTCCAAGTTGGTGGGGTGGAAGGCAGAGACCTGGCCTCTCCCCTTTAATTGACTCCGCCCAAAAAAAGAAACTCCTCCTCTTCACAACATGTTACCTTTGTAGGCCTTGCCCACTGACACATAGTCCACCCACTTTTTTTTTTTTCAGGTCACTTTATGTACGTATTATCTTGATGAGGGTGAGTTGGTGCTGGTTCTGCTCACTATTCTTATGATAGGAAGTGCTAGCATTCTCTTGATGACATGCAATAATTAAATAGAATACATATAAAACATGTTAGATCAGGACGTATAGCCATGGCAGCTCATAGAAATAGACAAAAATTATCCCAAAGAGATAGACAGGGATCGAGAGAGAGGGATGGAGAAAGAGCAGGTGATCGTGAGAGGGATAGATAAGTAAGCAGTAAAGAACAATTCAGCATAGAAGACAGGATTTCCAAGAGAAGACCCTGATGGTGGAAAAAATGTAATGCAAACGAATAAGGGGACAACAGAGTAGAAGATTGATAGATGAGGTTATTGAAGCAATGAACATGAACTTGAGGAAGCTCAGAGGGTAGTGGCACACAAATGTGCCTGATGTCCTGTGGTCCATAGGGTCACAGGGAGATGGACATGACTAAACAAAAACAAAAGTAATGGGAAAAAAAATACTATTTTTGAATACATTTTTACAACTCTACACGTGAGACATCAAGTTATTTAAAACCCAAACCCCAAAAACCCAACCGCTTGTTCCATACCACATCATCTTAAACTGGCTACAGGCCCTGTGTATTATTTGAATAAATAAAATTACAAGTTAACTGTTATACTAAGCTATACTAAAACTGTTGATTGCAAGCTCCACAAGTACATATATAATGTATATTCTATATGATATGTGTGTGTTTATATAAATATAAATATATATATACATATATACACATATAAACACATGTCATATACATTATATGTGCTCGTGGACATACTTACACTCAAATTGCACTCAAATATATATTTGAGTGCAATTTGAGTGTAAGTATGTCCACGAGCACATATAATGTATATGACATGTGTTTATATGTGTATATATATATATAAAAATAAATAAACAAACATGGGAACCTGGGAAACATTTGTAGGAGCACAACAGGCTGCTTTCTAGGAGCCTGGAAGGAGGTCCTTCATAGGGATGCGGAAGGTGGAGGCTCTAACATCGGCTGCAATGAGCCGAAGGCTCATCGCATGCCGCAAATGCGGCCCCTCGCGAAGCAAGGGGACTCATTTGCGGACATGGAGGCTCTATGACGCCTCACACGCGGTTACAACCACCCACACAAGCGGCACTTTACCAACAATACGAACCGCAGGAAATTTACGGACTTAGCAGACAAAAATACGAGACACGGGACTTAAAAAAAAATAAACATTACGACCTTGCAAAAATATGACCGTTACGGCCGAAATGTGCACACCGGAAAACAGTCAAAACACAATAAATACACACAAAAAAAGACATAAAAAGCTTACCCACAGCAAAAGGGGGGGGGGGGGGGGGCAACCAGGACCTATGCAAGGGAAGTTACACCTCAATTTAAGTCCAAATTCACAAGTTTAGACACACGTAAATCCCCTAAGCGAGAGAAAATATGGCCGCCGAAAAAAACGAAAACGAGGCTACAGGACCCTAAACATGCAAAACACCACCAAGCACATACGGCTTTTCCAAAAAAACGTACGAGGTAAAGATACACTTTTACTAAGGATGGAAAATCTTACACACCAGCGTAACACATACACATTCGCGCCATTTCTCAATGCGGAAGTACACAGCTACCCTAACGGCTTTCCCTCGCGCACGCAGCCTATTTACACTACACACTGCACACATTGCTGACACTTACACCTCAGCTCCAGAACCTCGAACAACTACAGTGGATGCTGCAGGAACATAGAAACAGATTGTCAGCTCTTCTGCATATATTACTTAGGAATAGGCAAAGTATATTAATCTATTCATTATTTCATTGGCATACAACAATACATATACACAAAAAAAGCCGCGCAATGAGCGCCGAAGATCCTCACGCTAAAAAATGGATAAAACAACATTACCTGCCTTACGATTTCATCCCTATCATTTTTTGACGGGCAATTCGCTAGTGTAAATATACAATACAGGCTGTACTCTAGGAGCCTTCCTTCCAGCTTGTCTGAGGAAGGCTCCTAGAGTAGTTTTTTTTTTTTTTTCAATAAACCTTATACAGGGAACAGTAAAATGTGTGTGTGGGGGAGGCTTTGTCCCTCAGCACACAGACTGCATCAATACATTTAAATTTGTAAAAAAAAAAAATGTATATAAACTAAAAATACTCACAAATGTTTTTTGCACTAACTAGAAACCATTTTTTTCAGTATCAAATTAAAAGCAAACTGTCATGACAAAACTACTAGTCTTCATTATGAAGCTGCCTATATCTATCTATCTATCTATCTATCTATCTAGATGCATGGTGCCTGGGGGAAGAGACAGACAATATGAGAGAGAGAGAGTACAAGTCACGCAGAGAGAATAAGAGAGTCATAGAGAACAAGAAACAGAGAGAGAGAGAATAACAGATAGACTGAGACTACTTACTCTGTGCTGATCAGCTCTATCAGCATGGCAGCGCCTCACTGAACTACATCTCCCAGTATGCACTGCATACTGCAATTTAGCAGTCCTAATTGGCTGGTGTCAGTAATTAGCTGGGGTTTGCCCCAATGGGTCTCCACAGCTTCAGCTCCTCACAGTCATTCTCATTGTGTGATCCCTGAAAGGTCCCACAGCTTCAGCTCCCTCCCAGTCATTCTGATTGGGCGATGCTGTGTTTGACAGACAGGCTCATTGCTTCATATCGAGCACAAGCAGCATTATACCCTGATCTGTAGTACAAAGCAAGTCACCAGCAGGGGGAGATGTGATAAAGGGATAAATCAGTGTGTTTAACTGCTTGCCAAATAATTCGTCATTTAAAGTGCCAGCAGCAGATAAAAAAAAAAAAAAGATTGAACATGATATAATTAATTTTTATATTTATATTATTTAAATTAAACAAGTTAGTGATGGGAGATTAAGTCAGTGCATTCATTCTGGGAAGGCGATTGGCCATTTGCCCCTATGCACTAGCCGCCACTGGTTGGTATATACACATATTCTACTGATCTGCAGATATCATGAAGAATAGACATGCTCCTGACATCTTTTTATACTGAAGAACATACACTTTCAGGTATCTCTATGTACATGGCGAAAAAACAAGTAAGATCAGTATGGGAAATCAGCAGCTTACAAAACTATCTGAAAAATCAGATTGTCCCTAGAGGTCTAAGAATTAACATCAGTCCAGCTAATAATTTAGCTAATGAAACATTTATTAAAAAATGGCAGGAAATACTGCTAAAATGTTCCTTTGACCTAATGTCACTTATCATTGAGACAGAACTACAGAACTTGGATATTATAAAACCAAAGCTGACTCTGAACCAACAGGAGTTTGGCAAGTTTAATGAAACACCAGAGTATAACACCTTCTGCACCAGACTCAATGATAATATAGAAAAGTTTAAAAAAGAAATTAAAGACCGTAAGCAAAATAAATTTTGGAGAGACCAGACAGATTTTAAAACTGGTAGAATCTTTAGAAGAATTCCTAGCAAAACTCAGAAACAAGAGAATTCAGATGTAAGCTCTTCAGAATATGATAACTCTGACTTAGATGATTTCCCAACACATCACATCAGAAATAGGAGATATAATTCTACTCTCCAAAAAAGAGAAAATTTTGAACAAAAATCTCATCAGCAAACTAGAGTGAATACTACACCTAGCACTCATTTTTTAGAGAGAGGCAGAATTCCCCCACAAGGTCCAGAGAGGAATCTGAGATCCAGAGCCAACAGAGTCCCCTAACAGCTAGTCCCCTTGTCTTACAAGACAATAGCCTTCAGGTAGTCAACTTGTCTAGTTTTTCCCTCAACATTCATCATATGACAGTATTACAAAGAGGGTTGACTTTTGTTCCTACATCCAGATCCGATACCTTCACACATATTAAAGATGTTAATCTTTTTGCTCGGAAATTGGCTTTGCATAAGTTTTACAAAATAAAGGAGGAAAGAGAGTATATGGATCTGGGAATAGGGAAGGAGGATATAGAGGCATTACGAACTCTTCTATCACTGCTAGAAGAGAATGACCCTGCTAAAATCAAAGACATAGTAAAGTCCAAAACCTGGAGGAATAAAAGTTCATTCACACCAGGTTTGAAAGACTATGCCAACATCTGGGTTTTCCTACAACAAATAACCCTGGATATTGAAAATATTGACTACCTGAGACTAAGACGGGAATTCAATTTAAACAATAAAGAATTTTTAGCACTTAAAGATCTGGAAAAGTGCAAAGAAATACAAATTAAACCTGCAGATAAGGGAGGTAATATTGTGATTATGAACAACAATGACTATAAGGATATGTGTAGTAGAATTTTGGATGATACAAGTACATATAGGATTATCCCTAAAAATCCTACTATCGAATATAAAAAACAGTTAAAGAATATTTTGGATAATGCTAGTAAGGAAGGTCTGATTGACGATCAAACATATCAGTTTTTATATCCAAAATTTCCTACAATGTCCATTTTCTATTCCCTCCCTAAAATACATAAGAAGAAAGTACCCATGCCAGGCACACCCATTGTATCCGGCACAAATAATCTGTCTCACAATGTGAGTATTTTCATTGACCATCATATGAGAGAAATGGTAGCTAGTTTACCATCATATGTCAAAGATACCAATGACATCCTGAAACAATTAGAAGATCTAAGTGTACCTAATGATGCTTGGCTAGCATCAGTTGATGTTGAGGCCCTTTATAGTAGCATTCCCCACCAATATGGGATTAAAGCGTTAAGCTACTATCTAGGGATGAAGGGTATTACCCATACCAAATTCAATGATTTTCTATTAGTTTTACTAGAGTATGTGTTAAAACACAATTACTTTATCTTTAACAATAAATGGTACCATCAGCAAAAGGGCACAGCTATGGGGACACCATGTGCCCCCAGTTATGCAAACTTGCTACTAGGGTGGTGGGAAGAAAAATATGTATTCTGTGATTCCCTCTCCTCTCTCTCTGAACATGTGTTAGTGTGGCGCCGCTTTATAGACGACGTCCTAGTGGTCTGGACCGGTACAAAACAAGACTTTGAAAGGTTTATGGCTGAACTTAATACTAATGACATAGGCCTCAAACTCACGTATGAAATAAATTCCTCCTCCATCACATTTCTGGATTTGATGATAAACAAAGATGAAGATGAAAGACTCTCCACCACGACCTACAGAAAAGATACAGCCACCAACTCTTTGTTAAATTGGAGTAGCCAACATTTTGAGCCACTCAAAAGAGGTATCCCCAGGGGACAATATCTCCGGATAAAAAGAAATTGTAGCTCTGAAGAGCATTTCAAACTGGAAGCAGACAAATTAAGAACAAGGTTTTTGGAAAGAGGCTATTCCAAAAGATGCCTTAAATCTGCTTATAACTTTGCTTTAAATTGCAACAGAACAGAACTACTTAATGGCCTCAATAAAAAGAGACCAATAAACAATGAGAACAACCACCCACGTTGTATAATGACCTTTGGATTTGATTCAGATATCATCAGAGAAATACTATCAAAACACTGGCATCTCATAAAGAGCGATGATGATCTTAAAGAAATTCTACCACCAAGGGCCTCCATAACATACCGTAGGGGTAGAAATCTAAAATACATTTTAGTTCACAGCTCTTTTCAAGAAATCCAACCCAAAACTTGGCTAAAACCTTTGGCAGGCTGCTTTAGATGCAGCAAATGCAAGTTTTGTAGATATGTCATTCCAACTAAAGTTTTTGAGCATCCAATGACAGGGGATACATTTGTTATAAAAGACTTTTTGAACTGTTGTTCCACTGGAGTGGTATATGTGGCCTCTTGCATTTGTAAGAAAATTTATGTAGGTAAAACTAGGCGCCAGCTGCGCCGGAGAGTTGGTGAACATGTAAATAGTATTAAGCATTCATTAGATACACCCATTGCCCGCCATGTGAAATACTATCACGATAATCACAGTGAAGTATTATCCTTTTGTGCGGTAGAAAAAGTACATGCAGGACCTAGACAGGGAGACTTGGAAACCAAATTATTGCAATGTGAGGCGAGATGGATTTATAAACTGAAAGCACAAAGCCCTCTTGGTCTAAATGAAGGTTTCACATTTACACCTTTCATTTAGACATACGACAACATATGTTATATTATATTAGTCTTTTTCTTTTAGTTTCACTCTATCCACTCTGGACACACACACCATTTATTTGGTCTCACTTTTACAGTGAGGCATGGTGATTTTTCACTACTTCACTTCAGTAGTGAGTTTGCTTATATTTTATATTTATATTTAAGATGCTACTAGGTTTATTCTCCTGATTAGAGAGATCCACTAGTTTTCTGCATACACCTCTTTTTACTGGGTTTTTGACCCCTTTACAGGCCTCCTTGCCCTTTGCTTTTTATTAACATCTTTTACACTCACATATTTACTTCACATATATTGCCTTTTCACATACTTCTTTTTTTTGTATGTCTATCATACATTCTCACATATTCTTTATATATATGTTCATTTATGCATTTGAGTCTGGATGGTACTATTCAGCCCACCAGTTCCTTTGTTTATGAGTTCTTCTCACTTATACCATTTTATGGTTTTCTGACACATTTTCCTTCCTCCTGTATATAGGTTCATTTTCCTCCTTGCCACTCTAGGATCATACCCTTATGTTGTATATACATTTTGCAAATTGTACGCTTCAATATGTTCATAATAATGGAAGTATGCCTTTTATGTTGCCATGGCAACTTTTGCCTATATAAGACTCTATCCATACAGCCTCGTGTAATTCCCCCTTTGAGAAAGACGTGTCCACGTCGAAACGCGTCAGGCCCCAGTAACTACGCAGCGCACGTCATCACGTTAGGCGTGCGCATGCGCGTTACAGACCAGGAAGTCACGCTATGTGCAGCTCGTGAACGCTGAGCGTTCCAGCCTAGCTTAATGTCCCTATAACCGCCAATAGTGCTATCTACTCCTCTAAACAATTCGTTACCATCTCCAGACGGTCTGCATTATTCCAGACTACCCTTTTTAGCACACTGAGTGTATTTATGAAAGGCTTTAAGTCTCTAAAGGGAATAAACTGGCGAGTTAAACCAAGTGCAACCATTACAAAATTTACCATATGGTGCTCCATTCATTATATGGGACCATAGGTACATGTCTCTATAGACACTGATATATATCAGGAGATTCTAGTACAGGAGTTGATATTTAGGGACAGTATACCTATTAGCTAGACACATTTTACTTTTGAGCTAGCACAACCTTATATATGTATTTTCCATTACAATAGCAATTGTTGTGACTTAAGGTTGGAGTGACAGTATCCCTCCAATTGGAGTATATTATTTTCTATATAGAGTTCCTGTATAGAAATAGGATTTCTGTGCTCCTCACATGTGCCCTTGTTTTATATATACCCTTGTTTTTAACTATTTTATTCGTCGCTGTCTTGCACTAACTAATAAATTTATAACAAACTAGATTTGCACTTTATCCCCTTTACCTAACTTTATTGATTTGGGGTGGGAAACACCCTGGGGAACCGTGAATTCCTCACATCTCTGTGTTTATATATTTTGATTAGTGGTTTAATCCACAAGGAGGAAGTATATATTTATATTATATTTTATTTACCAGTTTGCTAACTATCAAAGGTAGATTGTATAGTTGCTTAGGCAACCCTCTTTCATAATGGCAAACTTTACCATCACAAATATAGATACAGATTCTTTGCAAAAGGAAGCTGATGAAAGTTTTAGTTCGAAAACTCGGACTATTATCAATGAAAACAAAGATATCAAAGAGACTTTTTCTGAATTATTAAAAATGGCGAAAAAACAAGTAAGATCAGTATGGGAAATCAGCAGCTTACAAAACTATCTGAAAAATCAGATTGTCCCTAGAGGTCTAAGAATTAACATCAGTCCAGCTAATAATTTAGCTAATGAAACATTTATTAAAAAATGGCAGGAAATACTGCTAAAATGTTCCTTTGACCTAATGTCACTTATCATTGAGACAGAACTACAGAACTTGGATATTATAAAACCAAAGCTGACTCTGAACCAACAGGAGTTTGGCAAGTTTAATGAAACACCAGAGTATAACACCTTCTGCACCAGACTCAATGATAATATAGAAAAGTTTAAAAAAGAAATTAAAGACCGTAAGCAAAATAAATTTTGGAGAGACCAGACAGATTTTAAAACTGGTAGAATCTTTAGAAGAATTCCCAGCAGAACTCAGAAACAAGAGAATTCAGATGTAAGCTCTTCAGAATATGATAACTCTGACTTAGATGATTTCCCGACACATCACATCAGAAATAGGAGATATAATTCTACTCTCCAAAAAAGAGAAAATTTTGAACAAAAATCTCATCAGCAAACTAGAGTGAATACTACACCTAGCACTCATTTTTTAGAGAGAGGCAGAATTCCCCCACAAGGTCCAGAGAGGAATCTGAGATCCAGAGCCAACAGAGTCCCCTAACAGCTAGTCCCCTTGTCTTACAAGACAATAGCCTTCAGGTAGTCAACTTGTCTAGTTTTTCCCTCAACATTCATCATATGACAGTATTACAAAGAGGGTTGACTTTTGTTCCTACATCCAGATCCGATACCTTCACACATATTAAAGATGTTAATCTTTTTGCTCGGAAATTGGCTTTGCATAAGTTTTACAAAATAAAGGAGGAAAGAGAGTATATGGATCTGGGAATAGGGAAGGAGGATATAGAGGCATTACGAACTCTTCTATCACTGCTAGAAGAGAATGACCCTGCTAAAATCAAAGACATAGTAAAGTCCAAAACCTGGAGGAATAAAAGTTCATTCACACCAGGTTTGAAAGACTATGCCAACATCTGGGCTTTCCTACAACAAATAACCCTGGATATTGAAAATATTGACTACCTGAGACTAAGACGGGAATTCAATTTAAACAATAAAGAATTTTTAGCACTTAAAGATCTGGAAAAGTGCAAAGAAATACAAATTAAACCTGCAGATAAGGGAGGTAATATTGTGATTATGAACAACAATGACTATAAGGATATGTGTAGTAGAATTTTGGATGATACAAGTACATATAGGATTATCCCTAAAAATCCTACTATCGAATATAAAAAACAGTTAAAGAATATTTTGGATAATGCTAGTAAGGATGGTCTGATTGACGATCAAACATATCAGTTTTTATATCCAAAATTTCCTACAATGTCCATTTTCTATTCCCTCCCTAAAATACATAAGAAGAAAGTACCCATGCCAGGCACACCCATTGTATCCGGCACAAATAATCTGTCACACAATGTGAGTATTTTCATTGACCATCATATGAGAGAAATGGTAGCTAGTTTACCATCATATGTCAAAGATACCAATGACATCCTGAAACAATTAGAAGATCTAAGTGTACCTAATGATGCTTGGCTAGCATCAGTTGATGTTGAGGCCCTTTATAGTAGCATTCCCCACCAATATGGGATTAAAGCGTTAAGCTACTATCTAGGGATGAAGGGTATTACCCATACCAAATTCAATGATTTTCTATTAGTTTTACTAGAGTATGTGTTAAAACACAATTACTTTATCTTTAACAATAAATGGTACCATCAGCAAAAGGGCACAGCTATGGGGACACCATGTGCCCCCAGTTATGCAAACTTGCTACTAGGGTGGTGGGAAGAAAAATATGTATTCTGTGATTCCCTCTCCTCTCTCTCTGAACATGTGTTAGTGTGGCGCCGCTTTATAGACGACGTCCTAGTGGTCTGGACCGGTACAAAACAAGACTTTGAAAGGTTTATGGCTGAACTTAATACTAATGACATAGGCCTCAAACTCACGTATGAAATAAATTCCTCCTCCATCACATTTCTGGATTTGATGATAAACAAAGATGAAGATGGAAGACTCTCCACCACGACCTACAGAAAAGATACAGCCACCAATTCTTTGTTAAATTGGAGTAGCCAACATTTTGAGCCACTCAAAAGAGGTATCCCCAGGGGACAATATCTCCGGATAAAAAGAAATTGTAGCTCTGAAGAGCATTTCAAACTGGAAGCAGACAAATTAAGAACAAGGTTTTTGGAAAGAGGCTATTCCAAAAGATGCCTTAAATCTGCTTATAACTTTGTTTTAAATTGCAACAGAACAGAACTACTTAATGGCCTCAATAAAAAGAGACCAATAAACAATGAGAACAACCACCCACGTTGTATAATGACCTTTGGATTTGATTCAGATATCATCAGAGAAATACTATCAAAACACTGGCATCTCATAAAGAGCGATGATGATCTTAAAGAAATTCTACCACCAAGGGCCTCCATAACATACCGTAGGGGTAGAAATCTAAAAGACATTTTAGTTCACAGCTCTTTTCAAGAAATCCAACCCAAAACTTGGCTAAAACCTTTGGCAGGCTGCTTTAGATGCAGCAAATGCAAGTTTTGTAGATATGTCATTCCAACTAAAGTTTTTGAGCATCCAATGACAGGGGATACATTTGTTATAAAAGAGTTTTTGAACTGTTGTTCCACTGGAGTGGTATATGTGGCCTCTTGCATTTGTAAGAAAATTTATGTAGGTAAAACTAGGCGCCAGCTGCGCCGGAGAGTTGGTGAACATGTAAATAGTATTAAGCATTCATTAGATACACCCATTGCCCGCCATGTGAAATACTATCACGATAATCACAGTGAAGTATTATCCTTTTGTGCGGTAGAAAAAGTACATGCAGGACCTAGACAGGGAGACTTGGAAACCAAATTATTGCAATGTGAGGCGAGATGGATTTATTTATAAACGGAAAGCACAAAGCCCTCTTGGTTTAAATGAAGGTTTCACATTTACACCTTTCATTTAGACATACGACAACATATGTTATATTATATTAGTCTTTTTCTTTTAGTTTCACTCTATCCACTCTGGACACACACACCATTTATTTGGTCTCACTTTTACAGTGAGGCATGGTGATTTTTCACTACTTCACTTCAGTAGTGAGTTTGCTTATATTTTATATTTATATTTAAGATGCTACTAGGTTTATTCTCCTGATTAGAGAGATCCACTAGTTTTCTGCATACACCTCTTTTTACTGGGTTTTTGACCCCTTTACAGGCCTCCTTGCCCTTTGCTTTTTATTAACATCTTTTACACTCACATATTTACTTCACATATATTGCCTTTTCACATACTTCTTTTTTTTGTATGTCTATCATACATTCTCACATATTCTTTATATATATGTTCATTTATGCATTTGAGTCTGGATGGTACTATTCAGCCCACCAGTTCCTTTGTTTATGAGTTCTTCTCACTTATACCATTTTATGGTTTTCTGACACATTTTCCTTCCTCCTGTATATAGGTTCATTTTCCTCCTTGCCACTCTAGGATCATACCCTTATGTTGTATATACATTTTGCAAATTGTACGCTTCAATATGTTCATAATAATGGAAGTATGCCTTTTATGTTGCCATGGCAACTTTTGCCTATATAAGACTCTATCCATACAGCCTCGTGTAATTCCCCCTTTGAGAAAGACGTGTCCACGTCGAAACGCGTCAGGCCCCAGTAACTACGCAGCGCACGTCATCACGTTAGGCGTGCGCATGCGCGTTACAGACCAGGAAGTCACGCTATGTGCAGCTCGTGAACGCTGAGCGTTCCAGCCTAGCTTAATGTCCCTATAACCGCCAATAGTGCTATCTACTCCTCTAAACAATTCGTTACCATCTCCAGACGGTCTGCATTATTCCAGCCTACCCTTTTTAGCACACTGAGTGTATTTATGAAAGACTTTAAGTCTCTAAAGGGAATAAACTGGCGAGTTAAACCAAGTGCAACCATTACAAAATTTACCATATGGTGCTCCATTCATTATATGGGACCATAGGTACATGTCTCTATAGACACTGATATATATCAGGAGATTCTAGTACAGGAGTTGATATTTAGGGACAGTATACCTATTAGCTAGACACATTTTACTTTTGAGCTAGCACAACCTTATATATGTATTTTCCATTACAATAGCAATTGTTGTGACTTAAGGTTGGAGTGACAGTATCCCTCCAATTGGAGTATATTATTTTCTATATAGAGTTCCTGTATAGAAATAGGATTTCTGTGCTCCTCACATGTGCCCTTGTTTTATATATACCCTTGTTTTTAACTATTTTATTCGTCGCTGTCTTGCACTAACTAATAAATTTATAACAAACTAGATTTGCACTTTATCCCCTTTACCTAACTTTATTGATTTGGGGTGGGAAACACCCTGGGGAACCGTGAATTCCTCACATCTCTGTGTTTATATATTTTGATTAGTGGTTTAATCCACAAGGAGGAAGTATATATTTATATTATATTTTATTTACCAGTTTGCTAACTATCAAAGGTAGATTGTATAGTTGCTTAGGCAACCCTCTTTCATAATGGCAAACTTTACCATCACAAATATAGATACAGATTCTTTGCAAAAGGAAGCTGATGAAAGTTTTAGTTCGAAAACTCGGACTATTATCAATGAAAACAAAGATATCAAAGAGACTTTTTCTGAATTATTAAAAATGACGAAAAAACAAGTAAGATCAGTATGGGAAATCAGCAGCTTACAAAACTATCTGAAAAATCAGATTGTCCCTAGAGGTCTAAGAATTAACATCAGTCCAGCTAATAATTTAGCTAATGAAACATTTATTAAAAAATGGCAGGAAATACTGCTAAAATGTTCCTTTGACCTAATGTCACTTATCATTGAGACAGAACTACAGAACTTGGATATTATAAAACCAAAGCTGACTGAACCAACAGGAGTTTGGCAAGTTTAATGAAACACCAGAGTATAACACCTTCTGCACCAGACTCAATGATAATATAGAAAAGTTTAAAAAAGAAATTAAAGACCGTAAGCAAAATAAATTTTGGAGAGACCAGACAGATTTTAAAACTGGTAGAATCTTTAGAAGAATTCCCAGCAAAACTCAGAAACAAGAGAATTCAGATGTAAGCTCTTCAGAATATGATAACTCTGACTTAGATGATTTCCCGACACATCACATCAGAAATAGGAGATATAATTCTACTCTCCAAAAAAGAGAAAATTTTGAACAAAAATCTCATCAGCAAACTAGAGTGAATACTACACCTAGCACTCATTTTTTAGAGAGAGGCAGAATTCCCCCACAAGGTCCAGAGAGGAATCTGAGATCCAGAGCCAACAGAGTCCCCTAACAGCTAGTCCCCTTGTCTTACAAGACAATAGCCTTCAGGTAGTCAACTTGTCTAGTTTTTCCCTCAACATTCATCATATGACAGTATTACAAAGAGGGTTGACTTTTGTTCCTACATCCAGATCCGATACCTTCACACATATTAAAGATGTTAATCTTTTTGCTCGGAAATTGGCTTTGCATAAGTTTTACAAAATAAAGGAGGAAAGAGAGTATATGGATCTGGGAATAGGGAAGGAGGATATAGAGGCATTACGAACTCTTCTATCACTGCTAGAAGAGAATGACCCTGCTAAAATCAAAGACATAGTAAAGTCCAAAACCTGGAGGAATAAAAGTTCATTCACACCAGGTTTGAAAGACTATGCCAACATCTGGGTTTTCCTACAACAAATAACCCTGGATATTGAAAATATTGACTACCTGAGACTAAGACGGGAATTCAATTTAAACAATAAAGAATTTTTAGCACTTAAAGATCTGGAAAAGTGCAAAGAAATACAAATTAAACCTGCAGATAAGGGAGGTAATATTGTGATTATGAACAACAATGACTATAAGGATATGTGTAGTAGAATTTTGGATGATACAAGTACATATAGGATTATCCCTAAAAATCCTACTATCGAATATAAAAAACAGTTAAAGAATATTTTGGATAATGCTAGTAAGGAAGGTCTGATTGACGATCAAACATATCAGTTTTTATATCCAAAATTTCCTACAATGTCCATTTTCTATTCCCTCCCTAAAATACGTAAGAAGAAAGTACCCATGCCAGGCACACCCATTGTATCCGGCACAAATAATCTGTCTCACAATGTGAGTATTTTCATTGACCATCATATGAGAGAAATGGTAGCTAGTTTACCATCATATGTCAAAGATACCAATGACATCCTGAAACAATTAGAAGATCTAAGTGTACCTAATGATGCTTGGCTAGCATCAGTTGATGTTGAGGCCCTTTATAGTAGCATTCCCCACCAATATGGGATTAAAGCGTTAAGCTACTATCTAGGGATGAAGGGTATTACCCATACCAAATTCAATGATTTTCTATTAGTTTTACTAGAGTATGTGTTAAAACACAATTACTTTATCTTTAACAATAAATGGTACCATCAGCAAAAGGGCACAGCTATGGGGACACCATGTGCCCCCAGTTATGCAAACTTGCTACTAGGGTGGTGGGAAGAAAAATATGTATTCTGTGATTCCCTCTCCTCTCTCTCTGAACATGTGTTAGTGTGGCGCCGCTTTATAGACGACGTCCTAGTGGTCTGGACCGGTACAAAACAAGACTTTGAAAGGTTTATGGCTGAACTTAATACTAATGACATAGGCCTCAAACTCACGTATGAAATAAATTCCTCCTCCATCACATTTCTGGATTTGATGATAAACAAAGATGAAGATGAAAGACTCTCCACCACGACCTACAGAAAAGATACAGCCACCAACTCTTTGTTAAATTGGAGTAGCCAACATTTTGAGCCACTCAAAAGAGGTATCCCCAGGGGACAATATCTCCGGATAAAAAGAAATTGTAGCTCTGAAGAGCATTTCAAACTGGAAGCAGACAAATTAAGAACAAGGTTTTTGGAAAGAGGCTATTCCAAAAGATGCCTTAAATCTGCTTATAACTTTGCTTTAAATTGCAACAGAACAGAACTACTTAATGGCCTCAATAAAAAGAGACCAATAAACAATGAGAACAACCACCCACGTTGTATAATGACCTTTGGATTTGATTCAGATATCATCAGAGAAATACTATCAAAACACTGGCATCTCATAAAGAGCGATGATGATCTTAAAGAAATTCTACCACCAAGGGCCTCCATAACATACCGTAGGGGTAGAAATCTAAAAGACATTTTAGTTCACAGCTCTTTTCAAGAAATCCAACCCAAAACTTGGCTAAAACCTTTGGCAGGCTGCTTTAGATGCAGCAAATGCAAGTTTTGTAGATATGTCATTCCAACTAAAGTTTTTGAGCATCCAATGACAGGGGATAAATTTGTTATAAAAGAGTTTTTGAACTGTTGTTCCACTGGAGTGGTATATGTGGCCTCTTGCATTTGTAAGAAAATTTATGTAGGTAAAACTAGGCGCCAGCTGCGCCGGAGAGTTGGTGAACATGTAAATAGTATTAAGCATTCATTAGATACACCCATTGCCCGCCATGTGAAATACTATCACGATAATCACAGTGAAGTATTATCCTTTTGTGCGGTAGAAAAAGTACATGCAGGACCTAGACAGGGAGACTTGGAAACCAAATTATTGCAATGTGAGGCGAGATGGATTTATAAACTGAAAGCACAAAGCCCTCTTGGTCTAAATGAAGGTTTCACATTTACACCTTTCATTTAGACATACGACAACATATGTTATATTATATTAGTCTTTTTCTTTTAGTTTCACTCTATCCACTCTGGACACACACACCATTTATTTGGTCTCACTTTTACAGTGAGGCATGGTGATTTTTCACTACTTCACTTCAGTAGTGAGTTTGCTTATATTTTATATTTATATTTAAGATGCTACTAGGTTTATTCTCCTGATTAGAGAGATCCACTAGTTTTCTGCATACACCTCTTTTTACTGGGTTTTTGACCCCTTTACAGGCCTCCTTGCCCTTTGCTTTTTATTAACATCTTTTACACTCACATATTTACTTCACATATATTGCCTTTTCACATACTTCTTTTTTTTGTATGTCTATCATACATTCTCACATATTCTTTATATATATGTTCATTTATGCATTTGAGTCTGGATGGTACTATTCAGCCCACCAGTTCCTTTGTTTATGAGTTCTTCTCACTTATACCATTTTATGGTTTTCTGACACATTTTCCTTCCTCCTGTATATAGGTTCATTTTCCTCCTTGCCACTCTAGGATCATACCCTTATGTTGTATATACATTTTGCAAATTGTACGCTTCAATATGTTCATAATAATGGAAGTATGCCTTTTATGTTGCCATGGCAACTTTTGCCTATATAAGACTCTATCCATACAGCCTCATGTAATTCCCCCTTTGAGAAAGACGTGTCCACGTCGAAACGCGTCAGGCCCCAGTAACTACGCAGCGCACGTCATCACGTTAGGCGTGCGCATGCGCGTTACAGACCAGGAAGTCACGCTATGTGCAGCTCGTGAACGCTGAGCGTTCCAGCCTAGCTTAATGTCCCTATAACCGCCAATAGTGCTATCTACTCCTCTAAACAATTCGTTACCATCTCCAGACGGTCTGCATTATTCCAGACTACCCTTTTTAGCACACTGAGTGTATTTATGAAAGGCTTTAAGTCTCTAAAGGGAATAAACTGGCGAGTTAAACCAAGTGCAACCATTACAAAATTTACCATATGGTGCTCCATTCATTATATGGGACCATAGGTACATGTCTCTATAGACACTGATATATATCAGGAGATTCTAGTACAGGAGTTAATATTTAGGGACAGTATACCTATTAGCTAGACACATTTTACTTTTGAGCTAGCACAACCTTATATATGTATTTTCCATTACAATAGCAATTGTTGTGACTTAAGGTTGGAGTGACAGTATCCCTCCAATTGGAGTATATTATTTTCTATATAGAGTTCCTGTATAGAAATAGGATTTCTGTGCTCCTCACATGTGCCCTTGTTTTATATATACCCTTGTTTTTAACTATTTTATTCGTCGCTGTCTTGCACTAACTAATAAATTTATAACAAACTAGATTTGCACTTTATCCCCTTTACCTAACTTTATCTCTATGTACATGCAGAACAAACACTTCTAGCCTCTCTAACTGGAAAATAAACACACTCCTGTCGTTCCTCTAGTCATACATTTAAAATATCCTCTTTTGAAGAACTTCACTTACAAATAGTTTTATTTTTACATTTTAAAATTGAAAAATATCATAGAATCTATAATGTATTACTTTTCTATGCAATTATGCTGAAGCAGAATCTACCATTTTATTTTCCAGCGATCTACTGCCTGGGTTGGGAGGAGCCTTTGAATATAGAGAGGATGCTCTATCTGCTCTAATGCAATGCGGCGGTAACTACTGCCAGTGCTTTTATGAGCACTGATGCAAACCTCATTAGTTTACAAAGTAGGCTGTTTTCACAGTAGCATAGCACACAGTGGCTGTAGCAGCCTCCTCATTGGACTGGGACGGCAGGTTCCGACGCCCTGCAGCTTAAGGTGAGTAGAACAGAGAGAGTCAGCATGCCCCCTGCACCATTGTTAAAATGCTTCAGCGCCCACAGTGTATCAACCTGCGGCTGGTGAGTGTGAGGACACTGTGGAGGGGAGATGTTACATTGTGTGACACATCTATGCAGTACAGGTCTGAAAATTCATGAGGGAGATGGAATGGAGGGAGCAAATACTGGTCTCACATGTAAAGTGACAGAGACAATAGGATTACAGAAACATACTTTCTCAACAGACAGGGAGTGGAGTAAGATTGACATTTACTAATAGAGAATTAAACATGTTACATTAAATATTTTTTGTCTCAATAAACTCAGAGTGTGTGTCTGTTCTAGAAAGCAAGAGAGTGCAAGCTGTCCTTTATAAGGAACATACTTATGGCTAATTTTTGGAGGAAATTCTGCTGCTGATCCTGTCTGAATGGTCCGAGAGCTGTTAACTCCTTGAGAACCAGAACACAAGCCTAACCTGCAGGTGTCCTTTGTTTGCTGGTCCAGTTGGCTTTTTGTTCCATAACAGAAAATGACACATGATTGACCCAAACCTAGGTTGAGCCTGCACTGGTGATACGTGATTGAATATGTTGGGTCTCCCTTGAAAGAAGGTGGCACGATGTGAGCTTGTAAACCATTGTGGCTTTGGTATGAAACCATAATGTTTTCACTATGAACTTTCCTTGAATATGTTGTTATTTGCTAGAGTAGCACATCCTTCATATCTACAACACAATTATTTAGAGAGCCAGAAAAAGTGCAAAAGATTCAATATTTCTATCTGTAAAGTGGGCAGCCATGTAACTGTGCAATAAAACTCATGGACCCTTATCTAGTCAAAGGGAATCTTTCAATTACAGTAAAAGAGTATTCATAAAGCTTTAATAATTGCCATAATCACTATGGTTCCCAACTCAAATCCGCAAATCAGGGCAGAATTTCACAATATAACTACATGAGTAAATGTGGCAAATTTTGATGGTCAGCAATACAAAATAGAGAAAAAAATGCTGAAAATAAAGGGACAACATTTAAAACCTAATTAAATATACATACATGTCACCATATACCAGGGGTGGGCAATTCATTTTCCAAAGGGGCCACATAAGAAACTGGCACTGTTGTGGAATGCCAAACCCCCCATGTGAACATTATATATATATATATATATCCTCTCTCTCTCTCCTTTCCTTCTTTTTGACGTTCCTTTTCTCTCTGTTTCTCACTCCCTCTATTTCCCTCTTTCTCAGTCTCCCCCTCTCCCTCTTTCTCTCTCCGCTCTCTCTCTCTCTCCCTCTTTGTGTCCCCCTCCCTATCTCCTTTCTCTCTCTCCCCTCCCCTCTCTCTTCCACTCCCTCCCTTTCCCTCTATCTGACCTCTTTTCTCCCCGCTCTCTCTACCTCTTCCTGTCTCACCCTTTCTTTCTTTATTTCTCTCTCCTCCCCCTCTTTCTCTCTCTCCCCTCTCATTGTCTTCCTCTCCCTCTTTTCTCTCTCTATCTCTCCATCTTCCTATAGCTACCCGCCTCCTCTCTTCCCCTCTTTCTGTGTGTCTCTCTCTCACACCAACTCTCTTTCTCCCCTCTCTTTGTCACCATCTTTGTCTCTCCTCCTTTATCCCTATCTCTCTTTCTCTATCTGTCTCCTAAATTTGTCTCCATCTCCCTCTCTCCCCACTCTTTCTTTCCCTCTCTCCCCTCTCCTTTTCTCTCTATCTCTCCCCATCTTTCTCCCCATATGTCTCTCACTCTTCTTCTCCCTCTTTCTGTCTTTCTCCCCACTATTTGTATCCCTCTCTATTTCTCTCTCCTCCTCTCTTTCTCTTCCTCTCTTGTTCTTTCTCTACCTCTTTCTCCCTGTGTCTCTCTCACACCCACTCTCTTTCTCTCTCTCGACCCTCTCACTCTCTCTCTCTCTTTGTCTCCCTCTATTTCTCTCCCCACCCTTTCTCTTCCTCTCCCCTTTCTCCTTCCCCCCCTCTTTCTCTCTATCCTCTCTCCCATCCCTCTCTTCCCTTTTCTCTATCCTCTCTCTCTCTCTCTCTCTCTCTCTCTCTCTCTCTCTCTCTCTCTCTCTCTCTCTCTCTCTCTCTCTATCTCATCTCTATCTCTTCCTTTCTATCTCTCTACCGTTTCTTCCCCACTAACTCTCTCTTTCCCCTCTTTCTCCATCTCTCCCCTCTTTCTCTCTCTCCTCTTCTCTCTCCCTCTCTTCCCCTCTCTTCCTCTTTCTGTCTCTCTTCTCTCTCTTTCTTTCTCCCTCTTTCTTTATTTCTTCCCATTCTGTCTCTCTCTCTCACTCTCTCTACTCTCCCCCCTCTCTTTGTCTCCCTCACTCTTTCTCTCTCCTCCTCTTTCTCTCCCGCTCTCCCTCTTTCTGTCTCTCTCTCCTTCTCTTTCTCCCCCTCTCCTTTTCTTCCTCCCCTCTTTCTCTCGCTCCTCTCTCTTTGACTCCCTCTCTCTCTCCTCCTCTTTCTCTCTCCCTCTTTCTATCTCTCTCCCTTCCCTCTTTCTCTCTCTCTCCCTCTCCCCATCTTACTCTCTCCCACTTTTTTGTCTCTCTTCACACTCTTTGTGTCTCCCCCTCACTTTCTCCCACTCTTTCTCTCTCTTTCTTCTCCCTTTCTGTCTCTCTTCCCACTCTTTGTCTCCATCCCTATTTCTCTCTCCCCCTTCCTATCTCTCTTTCTCTCCCTCTCTACTCTCTACCTCTCTCCTCCTCTTTCTCTCCCTCTTTCTGTATCTCTCGCCTTCACTCTTTCCACCTCGCACTCCCTTTCTCCCTCTCTCTCTCTTTCTCCCTTTCTCTCTTCCCCTCTCACTCTCCCTCCTCTTTCCCTCCCTCTCCCCCTCTTTCTCTCTCTCCCTCTTTCTGTCTTTCCCCCCCTTTCTTTCTTTCCCTCTCCCCATATTTCTTTCTCCCTCTTTCTCTCTTCCCACTCGTTGTCTCCCACTCCAGCTCTCTCTTTCTCTCTATACCCCTCTCTTTCTGTCTCTTTATCTCTCTCCTCCCTGTTCTCTCCCTCCTCCTTTTCTCCCCCCTCTCACTCTCTCCTTCCCCCTCATTTTCTATCCCGCTCCTCTCTTCCCAATTTTTCTGTATATTCCACTCTGTATCTCCCACCCAGGGGCTGTGGAGGTAGGAGGGAGTCAGGGGGAAGGAGCCAGGTGGAGTGATTCTAGCGGTGGGTGGCAACTGGGGGCATTTTTGCAGCCCCTAAGGAGGTGCCACCTGGAGCGGCCCCCCCTGGCACCACCCCCTTTCTACGCTACTTAGCACACAGGAGAATGGAAGCATCAGGAACGGCACAGCCGGGGCATGGAGTGATGGAGGTCGGGGAGATCCACTCGGTCACCACTTCCCTGGCGGATGGGCTTGACAGGGAGAGCCAAAGGGCCGGATGTGGCCTGTGGGCCGTACAATGCCCAGGTCTGCCATATACCATGTGGAAATAAAAGTAAAAGGAGTAAATCACATTCAATGTGGCTTAACAATGATTTAAAGATAAATATAAGGAGTGAAAAGAAGACATTAAAATTATATGAGAGGCAATAGAGACTGCTTTACGTGAGTACAAGGAAATCAGCAAGGCAGCAAAAGGGCTATTAGACTTTCTAAAATAGAAAATGAAAAGTTAGTTGCAAAGGAGAGTAACACTAACCCTAAAATATTTTTTAAGTATATTAATGGGAAGAAGGTGAGGAAGGAAGCTATAGGAATATTACAATGTGACACAGGCCGTCTGAAAATTAGTGACCAGGAAAAGGCAGATGAGCTAAATTGGTTCTTTTCTTCAGTATATACAAGGGATGTACCAGTGCAACAAAATGGGGCTACACTACCTTTGCCAAATAATTGGTTAACGCAGGAAGAAATCCAAAAGAGGTTGGTAAAAATAAATGTTAATAAAGCCCCAGGTCCTGATGGAATACATCCAAGGGTACTGAGGGAACTGGGTTCTGTAATAGCAAAACTATTATATCGAATTTTTCAAGATTAATTTAACACAGGGTATCTACCAGATGACTGGAGAAAGGTAGAGGTGCTCACAATATTTAAAAAGGGAGCAAGAGGAAATCCAGGGAATTATAGACCAGTGAGCCTCACTTCTGTAGTGGGAAAGCTTTTAGAAGGGTTGATAAGGCATAGTATAAAAGAATATGTCTATTTGTACAAGATTATAAATATGAGTCAGCACAGATTTATGATAGGTCATGTCAAACAAATGTAATTAGTTTCTATGAAGAGATTAGTAGGAGCTGGATCAAGGCAACTCAGTGGATGTAGCCTTTCTGCATTTTGTAAAGGCTTTGGATACAGTGCCTGTCATGATCTGCTACTTCAATTGGATTTGGTAAGAACCTGGTTCAAACCTATCTAGCAGAATCGTGCGGTCCTTTTACACCTGATAGCAGAAGATAGACCAAACACCGGTACCATGCCCAGGAGCTTGCTTCAAGGATATCAGGAACACCAGGTTATCAGAAACACCATATGTAACGAAATCCCCTATTTTACAGACTTCACGAACCCACCTGTTTGAGGAGTTACAATGGGCTTTCGTGGAAATAACTAATAAGACAAACTTCAGTCGACGATTCTGAGAACTGCGTTCGTGGGATCTGAGTGCTATTCACCTAGAATATGCACTCAGATCTCAGCTATCTGGGGATATGTGGAACTTCAAGTTTACATTGTGTCAAAACAAAGTTATACATTTTTATTCTGTTTTATTAAAACAAAAAAGCCATGTTTCTTTCTTCCTGGAGATAATTAAGGCTCTCTGTGCTACCTTAAGTTAATTATCTCCAGGATAGAAAAGAGGGAGTGATTTATGTGTAAGGGGAGTGCTTATGCTATAGCCCCTGTGATTGGCTTCTGTTTTACCTTTGTTAACCAGGTGGAAGACCTGATAATACCGGGCGTGTAGCCCACAGTAAAGGAGATCATGTTTACCCCTTCATGAAGTTTTGACTCATGTTTGGGGGATTGGGAGCTATAATCACTTCGTTTCAGCTGGAGTTCGGAAGAAAATGCAAGGATCCTTTACACTGGTGGCAAGTGGCGGGATTTCCTCCCGAACGGATATACCGAACTGAAACTGGTGAATGGCGCATAGATACGAACGCTTGAAACAAACCACACTAAAGGAACTGCTGGAAGCTCGAGGCATAGCGGCAAGCAACAAAACGAAAGCCACGCTAATAGCCGAACTACTGGAGAGCGATCAAACCGGCGAACCACAAATGGCGAATACAGAGGAAACAGACTTCCAGAGGGACGTGAGATGGAGACTCAGCCTGGTAGGACCTAACCCTGCACCAGAGATCGTGGTACAGATCTTGGCACAAGCTACTGAGACCCAGAATGCCAGGGAAGCACGAGAAGCCAGAGACAGATCACCTCCAGTGGATATATTGTCGCTATCTGGATCTACAATGGGGCGTCAGCGGAAAATTAACTACGCTGCATTTAAAAGCTTTGTGGAAGGTGAGATGGATATTGACAATTACTTGCAAGATTATGAAAGACAATGTGTGTTAGAAGATTTGGAAAGAGCTAACTGGGCTGCCGTAGTAAGTAGTAAACTATCAGGTAGAGCAGCCGAAGCATTGAGAGCTGTGCCGGATGGGGATATACAAAACTATGACAAGATAAAAGAGATTTTGTTAGCCCGGTACGCTGTAACCCCTGAAGCCCATAGAAGGAAATTCAGGGCTCTCAGAAGACAAGGTAAAGATTCCTATACGGAGTGGGCATTTCGTATGCAGCGCGCTGCCAGCAATTGGATGCAGGGGAATCAGGCAACTACTTTAGAGGATGCTGTGCAGTTGTTGTTGCTAGAACAATTTTTTGACTATACCCCAGCAGAGGTGCGAGATTGGGTCAGAGACAGAAAGCCAAAAATGGTAGAGGAGGCAGCACGGCTGGCAGACGAATTTCATGAGAGCAGGCGGATGGATGGAAACCGAGGGGTCCAGAGCTTGCGGCCTGCCTCTGGCCCGCCAACTATGCCACAGAGGGCACCACCACCAGGGGGCAATACCACAAACAGAGGGTACCAAAGGACTGCTCCGATGTGTCATGGGTGCAAACAAGTGGGGCACATCAAACCTAACTACCCACAACGCACTACAGACCACTGGGGGCGGGCACCGATACCACAGACAAAAGCCGCCGCACACTGTGTGCAAGAGGATTACAATTATCTGCCTCAAGAGACACCCAGTGGCAATAGTGAAAATTGGGCCACCTTGCATGAGGTAAACCCTGTACAAGAGGCTGGGGATAACAGGGCACATCACCGCCAGTCAGTAAAACTCAATGGGCAAGAGGCTCGAGGACTGAGAGACATCGGGGCTACTATTAGTTTGGTCCAGCCACACCGAGTCGCCCCGACCCAGCACACAGGACGCACCATTGCGGTAAGGGTAGCCGGAGGGGCAATTCACAAGTTACCAACGGCCCGAGTCCACATCGATTGGGGTACCGGGGCCAAGGCGGTGGAAGTGGGCATCATGCCAGATTTGCCCGCGGAAGTACTGCTGGGAAATGATCTAGGATGCCTGACGTCACAATTGGCAGCCTGCAGTACCGAAGGAGCCCTACTTGTTACCACCCGGCAGCAATCCAGAGCTATGGAAGCCTCTCCCTCGACTCATGACCAGGTAAGAGATAACCCTCTGACGATCCCCCCTGACCAGACTTCTTACTGGGGTACCCCTCAAGACTTCGGGCAAGCACAACGGGAGGATCCCACCTTAAAAGGGTATAGGAGGAAGGCAGAACAACCCAAGGGAGACAGAGATCAGGCAAGGTTTAGCTGGGAAAAGGGTTTACTGTACCGAGTGACTGGGGGGACCAGGTAGAAAAAAGACAGTTGATAGTGCCCCGTAAGTATCGGGTAGAACTGTTGCGGATTAGCCACGATATTCCCCTAGCAGGCCACTTAGGCATTAAAAAGACGAGGGACAGACTCACCCAGTCCTTTTTCTGGCCAGGGGTCACGGGAGATTTGCAAGATTACTGTAGGACCTGCGAAGTATGCCAAAAGGTAGGGAAGAGAGGGGATCACCCCAAGGCAAAGCTACGCCCTCTACCCATTATTGAGGAACCATTTTTCCTACTGTCGGTTGATTTAGTCGGGCCACTCATCAAACCCAGTCCATCCGGTAAGAAATACATTCTTACTGTGGTAGACTACGCTACCCCGAGGCTATAGCTCTGTCGAATATACATGCAGAGACGGTAGCGGAAGCACTAGTTCAGGTGTTCACTAGGTTGGGATTCCCTAGGGAGATAGTGTCCGATCAGGGAACCCAATTCACCGCGGTGATTACCCAACAACTCTGGCAGAGCTGTGGGGTAAAACCCATATTAAGTTACCCCTATCACCCCCAAACCAATGGCCTCTGTAAACGATTTAACGGCACCCTTAAGCAAATGCTCATCACGTTCACAGAGACCTGCAGGAATTGGGAAAGATTCCTCCCTCATTTACTTTTTGCCTATAGGGAGGTTCCCCAGGAGTCCACCAGATTCTCTCTATTCGAGCTATTATACGGGAGACGGGTCCAGGACCCCTGGACCTCGTGTGGGAACATTGGGAAGGTGATATGGAACAAGCAGGTACCCCTATAGTCTCATTTGTACTAGAGCTGAGAGACCGGCTACAGACTCTGACCGAAACAGTTCGGGAGAACCTGCGAGCCGCCCAAAAGCGGCAAAAATACTGGTATGACAAGGGAGCTAGGGACCGTATATTAGAAGTGGGACAAAAGGTCCTAGTTCTGAAACCCATCAAAACAGATAAGTTGCAAGCCTCCTGGCAGGGCCCCTACACGGTCCTAGAGCGGATCAGTGATACCACGTACATTGTGGCAGACTGTTCCGATAATAGGATCCGGAGTTCCTTCCATGTAAATATGCTTAAGCCATATCTCGAGAGGCCAGAGGAGGTCTCCGCGGTATGCGCTCCAGCATATGAGGATAGCGAGGGTATCCCTCTACCAGATATGCTCGCCCAGAAACCCACAGGAGTAGACCAAGTACAGTTGGGGCCAGCATTAGGTGCCGAGGAACAAGCTCAGGTTTCCCAACTGTTAAATGAATTTGGGGGCATGTTTTCTGCAGCCCCAGGGTATACGACCCTGGCAGTCCACCGAGTGGAGACCCCAGGCCAGTTACCCCTGCGGCAGCAGCCTTACTGAATTCCAGAGGCAGTACGGGAAAGTATGTTAACGGAACTCCAGGATATGTTAGAACTGGGGGTCATAGAACCGTCCCAAAGCCCCTGGGCTTCCCCAGTAGTCCTGGTTCGTAAAAAGGACGGTACCACCAGGTTCTGCGTGCACTACCGTAAACTAAATGATCGGACCCTTACCGATGCCTACCCCATTTCCAGAGTAGATGAGCTGCTAGACCGTATGGCTGGGGGGAATTACTTGACCACTATTGATCTGTGCAAGGAATATTGGCAAATCCCCTTGGAGCCTGAGGCCATTCCGAAGTCGGCATTTGTCACCCCATTTGGCCTATACCAGTTTAAGGTTATGCCATTTGGGATGAAGAATGCCCCAGCCACTTTTCAAAGGATGGCGGACCGGCTCCTAGAGGTATTTCACGGCTTCGCTTGGGCTTACCTGGACGATATAGCTATCTTCAGTGACACTTGGGAAGCCCACCTGGAACACATTTCAGTAGTGCTCAACCGAATTCAGCACGCACGGCTCACGTTGAAGCCTGAGAAATGCCACGTGGGCATGGCGGAAGTCCAGTATTTAGGCCACAGAGTAGGGTCAGGGAAACAGAGACCAGAGCCCGCTAAAATTGAGGCCATCACCCAGTGGCCCCAACCATGGACGAAAACTCAGGTCATGGCATTCCTGGGTACCGCAGGTTATTACAGGAAATTTGTAGTACCCTGGCCAAGCCCCTGACAGACCTCACTAAAAAGTCCCTGCCCCGACAAGTAATCTGGTCCACTGAGTGTGAGGAGGCTTTCCAGAAACTCAAGGCTGCGTTAAGTGCATCTCCTGTGTTAGCGGCACCGGACCATACTAAAAGGTTTCTCGTCCACACAGATGCCTCAATGTTTGGTCTGGGAGCAGTATTGAGCCAGGTGGGAGACGATGGCATGGATCACCCAGTGGCGTACCTGAGCAGAAAACGATTACCCCGCGAAGTCAGCTATGCCACTGTGGAGAAAGAGTGTCTGGCATTAGTCTGGGCACTTAAGAAGCTACAGCCTTACCTGTATGGACGATCTTTCACCGTGCTGACGGACCACAACCCTTTAATTTGGCTCAACAGAGTGGCTGGCGATAACCCCAGATTACTCAGATGGAGCTTGGCGCTGCAACCTTATAATTTCACAATGCAGTACTGCCCTGGGAAACAGAATGCCAATGCCGATGGCCTCTCCCGGCAAACTGAACTGGAAAAGGCGTAATTTTGGTTGGTTTCTGGATTACCGGACATCCCTTAGCCGACCCTTTAGGATCTAAGCAGGTATGCCGTTCCATGGGACTAAGGGGGAGCTGTGTAACGAAATCCCCTATTTTACAGACTTCACAAACACACCTGTTCGGTTATTTGAGAAGTTACAATGGGCTTTCGTGGAAATAACTAATAAAACAAACTTCAGTCGACGATTCTGAGAACTGCGTTTGTGGGATCTGAGCGCTATTCGCCTAGAATATGCACTCAGATCTCAGCTATATGGGGATATGTGGAACTTCAAGTTTACATTGTGTCAAAACAAAGTTATACATTTTTATTCTGTTTTATTAAAACAAAGAAGCCATGTTTCTTTCTTCCTGAAGATAATTAAGGCTCTCTGTGCTACCTTAAGTTAATTATCTCCAGGATAGAAAAGAGGGAGTGATTTATGTGTAAGGGGAGTGCTTATGCTATAGCCACTGTGATTGGCTACTGTTTTACCTTTGTCCACCAGGTGGAAGACCTGATAATACCGGGCGTGTAGCCCACAGTAAAGGAGATCATGTTTACCCCTTCATGAAGTTTTGACTCATGTTTGGGGGATTGGGAGCTATAATCACTTTTCTTTCAGCTGGAGTTCAGAAGAAAATGCAAGGATCCTTTACACCATACAATCCCTTAGAATTAGGATTAATGCACAAAATGCCACTTACACCTTGTTTATGTAAGTCCAAACACAACTGTCATACCTTTATTAATTGTCACATTGTATGCAATTTTCTGGCACACAGGCTGGCCAATCACAATAAGCCTCATCCTTAGAAGAGGGACCAATTCACATAATAGGCTGCCCCTGCTTATTGGGAAACCCTGTATATCTGATGAGCTCAGGCCCTTATCCTGGTGATTATATTACCTATATACATTGCTATATACATTGCAAATACTGTTCACCCAGTATTTGTTTATTTAGGTGGGGCTGAGTGAGTCATCACCAGATAGCCAAAAGTAATACAAAATCGATAACTATAACAATAAAACAGGGTAACTTCTTGACAGCTCAGGTCCAGGCCATGGTCCAAAATAGTCCAGTCAGGTCATGGGCATGACAGTGCCACATGGAAGACTATTGAGCAAACTAAAGGATACAGGAATTGCAGTACATATCTGCTCTTGGATTGAGAGCTGGCTAAAAGAAAGAGGAAGGAAAGGGTTGTTGTTAATGAAATATACTCAGATTGGACAAATGTGGTAAGTGGGGTTCCTCAGGGTTCGGTATGAGGTCCTCTCCCTTTTAACATATGTATTAATGACTTAGAAGAAGGATTGGAAAGTATAGTCTCTAATTTTGATGATTACACCAAGTTAATTAAATCAGCAAGAGTCCAGTTCACATACTGTCCTTGATGCCTGTGGATAAACTTTGACCAACGATGACCAGGTCTCCTTATCTTGATGAGATGAAAAAAGCTCAGGTTCTCCACCGACCAAATACTGACCAGTCTAAAAGTATGATAGAAATAGAGTAAGATCATGCATCCAATTGCCCCGAAAAACCTTTGTATGGAGGAACACCAGAAGCCCAGGGATCTTCTTGTAGCAACAGAGCAAGATATTGACGAAAGCCATATTGACGATGATTCGATTGAGCTCAAAGCTGTGTAACACAGGTTGTAGTTAATGAAATATACTCAGATTGGACAAATGTGGTAAGTGGGGTTCCTCAGGGTTCAGTATGAGGTCCTCTCCCTTTTAACATATGTATTAATGACTTAGAAGAAGGATTGGAAAGTATTGTCTCCAATTTTGATGATTACACCAAGTTAGTTAAATCAGAAAATGATGTACTTTCACAGCAAAGGGACTTACAAAAACTTGAGGAATGGGCAACAAAATGACAGATTAGATTTAACATAGACAAATATAAAATGATACATTTTGTAACTATCAGATAGCCTGTTTCAGGGGCCCTATCACCTTTATGGTGACAAAACGTTTAGAGTCAGAGTTTGTTACATACTTCACAAACAAGTGTCCTTTTCATGAACTACAGTGGTCCTTTAATTAAATGTACAGCTTATAATACACTGCACTGAACTATCTGTGCTGCACCCCATGGTGCTGGTCTGGTGATCATTTCTCACATCATAGAGGGTCAATGCTTCATGTTGCAGTCTACATTGCCATGTTGCAGTCTACATTGCCATACATGGAATCTGGAGATCTTGTATCAGGGCATGGGCCTGTGATGGAGGGGGAGTGCATAACAGAGGGGCTAGGTGTGAGCTTACTGTGCAAGACATCTAAGGAAGAGCTCTGTCTGGCAACTGGTGACAGTCTATTTGTGATGCGAGGTGACAGGACATTTTCTAGCCCTTTACACTCTGTATTGCTTGCAGGGCCCAGGTAATAATAATATTCTGGCATGGCAGTTTAATACATGCATGGGCCCATATTGCGTGTTGAGGATCCCCGCCTGCCAGTGGGCCCAGGTTCCGAGCTTCTGAGTTTCAGTGTGATTGCAATGTCAAATGTGTCAATAGGAAATAGACACCACATACTTCAGCAAACTACTCTGCATCACTTGTGAATCTGGGAGTATGTGTAAAGAAGAATAAGTTTGGGAGAATCTGTGAGAAAATTCAGAGATACATCAATGAGAAAAGCATGGACTGTTTAGAAGGAAACTTGAATACAAGATTGCACCAAATCAGGTTCCATGATAGAATAGGACATCGAATTGTCCCAAACATATAATGAGCCTGCATTGGTGATAGGGGCTTGAACATACTGGCAGCCCTATTAAATTCCCCCAACGTGAGAACCCGTAGCCTTAGGAGTCCGCTAGACTTATGGCTATTAAATTGGCCTTGTAAAGCTACCCACAAACGATCTGCGGGTTACAGGCGGAAAAACCCTACAGGCTGTCGAAATCGAAACTCTGTTGCCGTAAAGCCTTTGATCTGTCAATCCTGTAAAGGTTATGTTCGCAAATAACTATTAAATTGATACAAATCCACTGGCTTTCCAACCCGTAACACGCAAATGGAGCCAAAAAGCCTACGGGTTCTAGAGAGGACCAGCAAGGGGGTTAAAGTCCTATCCATAGCACTGTAAATGCAAATATAAAAACACTACTGTACTTATAATGAAAGGGTGGGGTGCTGGTATTGAAAGAAAGATTAAATGCGATAAAAAATAAATAAATACACAGCTCTGGTCCCCCTCCTGGAGGAGGGCCCTGGTGCACTGCACCACTGGTAGCCCCTGGGTGAAACCTCCCAAAGCATGCCTCATACGTACTGGGACAGACGGAACAATTGTTTATTAAGAAATACTTCTTAGCACAGTTTATTAGCATAGACTATGAGATGCCACCATCATAATTGTTTAGTATGTGTATGGAGGGCAGCCACTACATGCTATGCAGACAGACATTCAGATTTTGTTTTTTCAGATTTACACACACCACACTTACATATTGCATGATTTAATTACTTTAGAGTCAGGACGGGAATTAAAAGGTAATTTACCCTGCCATGCAGTTCTCTTGTCTCCTCAACCCAGCAGCCTTATTAAATTGCAATTTGGCCAATTGAATAGGGCTCTATTTAAATAGATAGCATATTTTTTTTACAGAAGTTTTTAGTTAGTGAACTTCTATCCAACAGCAAGGTCCTTATCCCTGTTCTTCTTATGTTTTCCCTTGAATTTCTTTTCCTTGCCGATTCTCTCTCCCCTGCTGAAAATCTCCCCTAGTTCCCAACACACACATATACATATACAGACACATATACACACCACGCGTCTGGGGTTTGCTGTTTCTCCTGTTCAGGGTAGAATTGCCTGGTATTTCGGGGCTGGGTCTCTACTGATATACTACAGGATATTTCTCCCTGTGAAGGGCACAAGTGAGCTAAAAGAGGTTGCTCTCAGAGTGGCTTATCATGGCTATAGAACAAACCTATTAAGGATAGTTCGTTCTCTGATGAGAACCTCTGACTTTGTTGTCTTGTATATGCAAATTACTTTTAGGGTTCAGTCTCCCTAAGGGTAATAGGGGACTCCAGACGTGGACCCCTTGCTCACTGTGCCTTAGGGAGTTCAGCTGCACCTAACTGACGAGGCCCATAAAGGCCGAAATGCGTCTGGAGTTTGCTGTTTCTCCTGTTCAGGGTAGAATTGCCTGGTATTTCGGGGCTGGCTCACTCATTTGAGTGGGACCAGACTGATATACTACAGGATATTTCTCCCTGTGAAGGGCACAAGTGGCTAAAAGAGGTTGCTCTCAGAGTAGCTTATCATGGCCATAGAACTAACCTATTGAGGTTGGTTCGTTCTCTGATGAGAACCTCTGACTTTGTTGTCTTGTATATGCAAATTACCTTTAGGGTTCAGTCTCCCTAAGGGTAATAGGGGACTCCAGACTTTGTTGTTTTACATATACACACCACACACACACACATATACTATATACTAGCGAATCGCCGTCAAAAAATGACGTCAATGGAATTGTAAGGTAGCTAATGTTGTTTTGTGTGTCCTACTGAAATATATAATACAATTAATATACTTTACCTATTTTTATGCATTGTGTTGAAGAGCTGGCAATGTGTTTTGATGTTGCTGCAGCATTAGTGGTGTGGAGCTGCTGTGTAAGCGTGATGAACTTGTGCAGTGTAATACTGTGCGTGTGCGAGCCGAAACCGTTAGCGTAGTTGTGTACTTCCGCATTAGCGTAAAATGGCGGGAAATGTGTGGTATGCGTCTTAGCGGAATATCCGTAGGTCGTTTGTGGTGTTTTGCGAGTTTCTTGTGGTGTTTTGCGTGGTTAGAGTGCTGTAGCCTCGTTTTCGTTTTGTTCGGCGGCCATTTTTTCTGTTGCTTGGAGAATTTTTGAGTGTCTAAACTGTTTTATTTTTAGTTAAGTGAAGGTTTAAGTTGTTTTTTTGAGGTCCTGGATGCTCCCTGTTGCTGTAGGTAAGCTTTTTATGTATGTGCTGTGTGTATGTATTGTATTTTGACTTTTTTTCTGTCCTCGGGTTGCGGACGATTTTTGCGATGTCGTAATGTGTGGTAAAGTGTCTCATATGTCTTTTGCGAGTTGCTTGTGGTGTTTATCGTGTTTAGCCTCGTTTTCGTTTTGTTCGGCCGCCATTTTTTCTCTCGCTTAGAGAATTTTTTAGTGTCTAAACTGTTTTATTTTGAGTTAAATGAAGGTGTAACTTGTTTTTTTGAGGTGCTGGATGCTCCCTCTTGCTGTCGGTAAGCTTTTTATGTTTGTGCTGTGTGTATTTATTAAGGTTTTTTTTTTCTCATGTTCTCGAGTTGCGGCCGATTTTTGCAATGTCGTAATGAGTGTTAACGTGTCTCGTATGTTATTTGCGGTGCGCAGTAAAGTTTGCGAGGGTCGCAGTTGGTGTGTCGTGTTGTTTGCGTTACAACGTAAAGTTTGCGAGGGTCGTAGTTTCTGGCAAGGAGCGCCTTCGGCGCTCCATGCCAGTAACTGAGGCCCTAGTCAGCAGCCCTTGCTACGCGTACGCGAGCCCGCTAGCGTTAGCAACAACTCGTACGCTCACAACTATATATGTGATATTAGCGCTACAGAATATGTTGGTGCATTAAATAATAAAGGAAATAATATACACAAACAGATACCACACACATACACACCACACACACGCATATATATCAAGCGCGTAACTCTAAAAAAAAATTATATATATACTACACTCACACACAGCACAGGGGGAGACACAGGAAGTCTGGGAGTGAGGTTGCAAGCGAATTACACCCATATTTGGTGTTTTTCGTCACAAAAAAAATGGTGGATGAAAAACGCAAAATTTCAGAAACAGCATGAAAACGAAGCTCAGCAACGCCAGGCTTGCAAAATGGTCAAAATACATGACGCTTAAGACAGTAACACTTACAACGCCAGGCACACGGGTCTTTGAAAGAGACACAGGGGAAAGAGACAAAGAGGGGGAAAGGGACACAGGGAAGGGAGGAGTGGGGAAAGAGACACAGGGAAAAGGGGGAAAGAAACAGAGGGGAAAGGGGAAAGGAAAGGGAGGGGGGAAAGAGACAAATAGGAAAGGGGGAATGAGACAGAGGGGGAAAGAGACACAAGGGAGGGAGGATGGGGGAAAGAGACACAGGGGAAAGGGGGAAAGAGACAGAGGGGGAAAGGGGAAAAGAGACACAGGGTAGGGAGAGGGGTATGAGACACAGGGGAGGGAGAGGGGGAAGAGGCACAGGGAAGGGAGAGGGGGAGAGAAGCAGGGGAGGAAGATGGTGGAAGAGACAAAGAGGAGGGAGATGGGGAGAGACACAGGGGAGGGAGAAAGGGGGGAAAGAGACACAGGTGAGGGAGAGGGGGTAGAGACAAAGGGGAGGGGGGTAGAGGCACATGTAATATTATACTGTCATTTATGATGGGTAAATTACTAGTATTTATATATATACACATACACACCACACACAAACATTCCACACACACACACACACACACACACACATATATATATATATATTTGAATAATCAGAGTATTGCAGTAAATAGTGATACCTGTGGAATGTGTGTGAGCTATAAGACATTAAGATAGTGGGCCAGAAAGCCTAAGTCAATATTAATGCCCTTATCATTTGTATTAAAACATGTAATCATTTTCAATTCAAAAGTTTTCTGCAGAAAACTTTTGAATGATTACATTTGTTTTTGAATGATTACAACTTTTGAACTTGCCCAGAATTTGTCACTTAGTGAATGACAAATGGGCTTACACTCAGGGAACTTCAGTTACCTGCTTAGTTTTGCTATGGTAATAATACAAACAGCTTAGTTTTCATTCCAGTGGGAGCAATATAATACCCTTAAATCGTAGTGTTACAAAGTCCAGTGGATCTTTGGTTAACGAGTTCTGTCAAATGCAAAGCTGAGATTAAACACTTACTTGTTTTTAGAGCTAAATGGATATTTTAAAGGTACTAATTGGATGAAGTACCTAGCTTAGATCAAATGGATGCTGGAAATCCACACAATATATGTCTCTACCCTCATTTATTGACCCAAAGTGATTTAAACCTTTTTATGTTGATTTCAGTTTCTAGAGGTGAGGTGACAAGATATGAAATATCTGCCAAGGTCGGGTCGTCCGTGCTGATTCCTGGAGTGAATGTGACTTTTAACAATGACATAATTCTGGATCTAAAGAGACCTGGAGGTAATCCAGACTGGCTGGCCTCATATCACGGGGGTCCCCAATCGAATCAGTACTATGAAAACCGTGGAGAGTATTTCTATCAGAACGGCAGCTTCTTGCTACAAAATGTGACAGAAGCAGACAGTGGGGTCTATGTACAAGAAGTTAATCTTACAAAGATGGTGGAGATCATCCTTACTGTGATTGGTGAGTTGCCACTTTAAATAATAAAAAAAATGCCCACCACACTTACATATTGCATGATTTAATTACTTTAGAAACAGGACAGGAATTAAAAGGTAATTTACCCTGCCATGCAGTTCTCTTGTCCCCCCCAACCCAGCAGCCTTATTAAATTGCAATTTGGCCAATTGAATAGGGCTCTATTTAAACACATAGCATATTTTTTTTACAGAAGTTTTTACTTAGTGAACTTCTATCCAACAGCAAGGTCTTCACTAACTAAAAAACTTCTGTAAAAAAATATGCCATGTGCTTATATAGAGCCCTATTCAATTGGCAGAATTGCAATTTAATAAGGCTTATAGTTTGGCTTTGCAAGAATTTGGAGGGCTGAGGGGGAGTGAGTTCCTTCTTCTTTACACACCTAGTTAAATAATGCACACTACACTTACTACCAGCACTACGACTGGACTGAGCAAACATATTATATCTTATAAATGTATCTCACTTATCACATATATATAGTTGGGAGCAGGCGGGTCGTTGCTAAAGATTGCGGGCTAGCGTAGTGAGCCCGCCGCAACTGCGCCCCTCGCAAAGCGAGGGCCGCAGTTGCTGGCAAGGTGCCCCAATGGCGCTCCTTGCGCTGGTGGAGATGAGCACGGTAGGTGCTCATCCCTACTACCCCTTACGACTTTCGGCCCGCAAATGCGGTCTCTCGCAAAGCGAGGGGCCGCATTTGCGGAGGTGGAGGCTCCCACGTCGACTGCAATGAGGGACTTACAACGCAAAATTTACGGAATTACCATCAAAAATACGACACGCGGGACTTAGAAAAAAAAACATTACAACCTCCAAAAAATACGACCTTGACGCCGGAAACCGCGCGCACATGAATACATTAAAAACACAATAAATACATAAAAAGCTTACCCACAGCAAGGGTGGGGGGCACCCAGGACCTCTGCAAGTGAAGTTACACCTCAATTTAAGTCCAAATTCCAGAGTTTACACACACGAAAATCCCCTAAGCGAGAGAAAAAATGGCCGCCGAAAAAAACGAAAACGAGTCTACAGGATCCTAAACACGCAAAACACCACCAAGCACATTCGGATTTTCCAAAAAGCCGTACGAAGTACAAGATACACTATTAACAAGAACACTACATCATACACAGCCGCGTACCACATACACATTAGCCGCCATTTTAAAACACTAACTTACACAATGCGGAAGTACACAGCTACCGTAACGGCTTCCCCTCGCGCACGCAGCCTATTTACACTACACACTGCACACATTGCTGACACTTACACCTCAGCTCCACAACAGTTCAAACCTACATTGTATTCTGCAGGAACATCAAAACAGATTGTCAGCTCTTCAGCACAATGCTTCCTGCATATATTACTTCCAAATAGGTAAAGTATATTCATTTATTAATGTATTAATTATTTCATTAGCATACAAAAACAAATATACACAAAAAAAAAAAACTCTCACAATAAACACAAAACCCATTCACTGCGCGTCTCCACCAAACAGCATTACCAGCCTTACAATTGTATTGCTGTCATTTTTTGACGGGCAAGTCGCTAGTTTATTATATTTAGCATCTATTTCTCACAGACCACTCTGCCCCTGCTTTTCATCTCCCCCATAATTTTCTCTCCCACTCTCCTATCATTCTCTGCTGCTCCTTATCCCTGTTCTTCTTATGTTATCCCTTGAATTTCTTTTCCTTGCCGATTCTCTCTCCCCTGCTGAAAATCTTCCCTTGTTCCCAACAAACACACATACATATACAGACACATATACACACCACGCACACATACACACCGCACACACATACACACCGCACACACATACACACTGCACACACATACACACTGCACACACATATACTATATATATTAGCGCTATGGAATATGTTGGCGCTTTACAAATAAAGGAAATAATAAAGGAAATAATATACACAAACAGAAACCACACACATACACACCACACACACGCATATATATCAAGCGCGTAACTCTAAAAACCCACCAAAACAAAAAAAAAATATACAAAAAAATATACTACACTCACACACAGCACAGGGGGAGACACAGGAAGTCTGGGAGTGAGGTTGCGAGCAAATTACACCCATATTTGGTGTTTTTCGTCACAAAAAAAATGGTGGACAAAATTTCAGAAACAGCATGAAAACAAAGCTCAGCAACACCAGGCTCGCAAAATGGTCAAAATACACAACGCTTAGGACAGTAACACTTACACGAACAACGCCAGGCACACGGGACTTTGAAGGAGACACAGGGGAAAGGGGGAAAGAGACAAAGAGGGGGAAAGGGACACAGGGAAGGAAGGAGGGGAAAGAGACACAGCGAAAGGGGGAAAGAGACAGAGGGGAAAGGGGAAAGGAGAGTGAGGAGGGGGAAAGAGACAAATAGGAAAGGGGGAATGAGACAGAGGGGGAAAGAGACACAAGGGAGGGAGGATGGGGGAAAGAGACACAGGGGAAAGTGAGAAAGAGACAGAGCGGGAAAGGGACACAGGGAGGGGGAAAGAGACATAGGGGATAGGGGGAAAGAGACAGAGGGGGAAAGGTGAAAAGAGACACAGGGTAGGGAGAGGGGTATGAGACACAGGGGAGGGAGAGGGGAAAGAGGCACAGGGAAGGGAGAGGGGGAGAGACACAGGGGAGGAAGATGGTGGAAGAGACAAAGAGGAGGGAGATGGGGGAGAGACACAGGGGAGGGAGAAAAGGGGGGAAAGAGACACAGGTGAGGGAGAGGGAGTAGAGACAAAGGGGAGGGGGGTAGAGACACATGTAATATTATACTGTCATTTATAATGGGTAAATGACTAGTATTTATATATATACACATACACACCACACACAAACATCCCACACACACACATATATATATATATATATATATATATATATATATATTTGAATAATCAGAGTATTGCAGTAAATAGTGATACCTGTGGAATGTGTGTGAGCTATAAGACATTAAGATAGTGGGCCAGAAAGCCTAAGTCAATATTAATGCCCTGATCATTTGTATTAAAACATGTAATCATTTTCAATTCAAAAGTTTTCTGCGGAAAACTTTTGAATGATTAAATTTGTTTTTGAATGATTAAAATTTTTTTTGAATGATTACAATTTTTGAACTTGCCCAGAACTTGTCACTTAGTGAATGACAAATGGGCTTACACTCAGGGAACTTCAGTTGCTTAGTTTTGCTATGGTAATAATACAAACAGCTTAGTTTGCATTCCAGTGGGATCAATATAGTACCCTTAAATCATATTGTTACAAAGTCCAGTGGATCTTTGTCCTCTCAAATGCTAAGCTGAGGTTAAACACTTACTTGTTTTTAGAGCTAAATGGATATTTTAAAGGTACTAATTGGATTAAATACCTAGCTTACATAGACTGGATGCTGGATATCCACAAAATCAATGACTCTACTCTCATTTATTGACCCAAAGTGATTTAAATCTTTTTATGTTGATTTCAGTTTCTAGAGGTGAGGTGACAAGACATGAAATATCTGCCAAGGTCGGGTCATCCGTGCTGATTCCTGGAGTGAATGTGACTTTTAACAATGACACATTTCTGGATCTAAAGAGACCTGGAGGTAATCCAGACTGGCTGGCCTCATATCACGGGGGTCCCAAATCGAATCAGTACTATGAAAACCGTGGAGAGTATTTCTATCAGAATGGCAGCTTCTTGCTACAAAATGTGACAGAAGCAGACAGTGGGGTCTATGTACAAGAAGTTAATCTTACAAAGATGGTCGAGATCATCCTTACTGTGATTGGTGAGTTGCCACTTTAAATAATAAAAAAAATGCCCACCACACTTACATATTGCATGATTTAATTACTTTAGAGTCAGGACAGGAATTAAAAGGTAATTTACCCTGCCATGCAGTTCTCTTGTCTCCTCAACCCAGCAGCCTTATTAAATTGCAATTTGGCCAATTGAATAGGGCTCTATTTAAACACATAGCATATTTTATTTACAGAAGTTTTTAGTTAGTGAACTTCTATCCAACAGCAAGGTCTTCACTAACTAAAAAACTTATGTAAAAAAATATGCTATGTGCTTATATAGAGCCTTATTCAAATGACCAAATTGCAATTTAATAAGGCTTATAGTTTGGCTGTGCAAGTATTTGGAGGGCTGAGGGGGAGTGAGTTCCTTCTTCTTTACACAACTAGTTAAATAGTGCACACTGCACTTACTACCTGCACTACGACTGGACTGAGCAAACATATTATATCTTATAAATGTATCTCACTTATCACATATATAGTTGTGAGCAGGCGGGTTGTTGCTAATGCTTGCAGGCTCGTGTAGCGAGCCCGCCGCAACTGCAGCCCTCGCAAAGCGAGGGCCGCAGTTGTGGCAAGGTGCCCCAAAGGCGCTCCTTTCGCTGGTGGAGATGAGCACCGAAGGCGCTCATCCCTACCACCCCCTACGACTTTGGGGCCGCATTTGCTGAGATGGAGGCTCCTACGTCGGCTGCAATGAGGGACTTACAACGCATAATTTACGGACTTACCATCAAAAAATATGACACGCAGGACTTAGAAAAAAAACATTACGACCTCGCAAAAATACGACCTTAACGCCGGAACCGAGCGCACATGAATATATTAAAAACACAAAAAAGACATAAAAAGCTTACCCACAGCAAGAGGGCACCCAGGACCTCTGCAAGTGAAGTTACACCTCAATTTAAGTCCAAATTCCAAAGTTTAGACACACGAAAATCCCCTAAGCGAGAGAAAAAATGTCCGCCGAAGAAAAAAAGGCTACAGGACCCTAAAGACACAAAACACCACCAAGCACATACGGATTTTCCAAAAAGCCGTACGAGGTACAAGATACACTATTAACAAGGACGCTACATCATACACAGCCGCGTACCACATACACATTAGCCGCCAGTTTAAAACACTAACTTACGCAATGCGGAAGTACACAGCTACCCTAACAACATCCCCTCGCGCACGCAGCCTATTTACACTACACACTGCATACATTGCTCACACTTACACCTCAGCTCCACAACAGTGCAAACCTACATTATATGCTGCAGGAACATCAAAACAAATTGTCAGCTCTTCAGCACAATGCTTCCTGCATATATTACTTCCAAATAGGTATATTAATTTATTAATGTATTAATTATTTCATTAGCATACAAAAACAAATATACACAAAAACAAAACAAAAAACTCACAATAAACACAAAACCCATTCACTGCGCGTCTCCACCAAACATCATTACCTGCCTAAGGCCCTCATTCAATTGCAATTTTGCCAATTGAATAGGGCTCTAAATAAGCACATAACATATTTTTTTTAAATAAGTTTTTAGTTAGTAAACATCTATCCAAAAGCAAGTTTTTCACTAACTAAAAACTTATGTAAAAATAATATGCTATGTGCTTATTTAGAGCCCTATTCAATTGGCCAAATTGCAATTGAATGAGGGTCTTAGGCAGGTAATGATGTTTGGTGGAGACGCGCAGTGAATGGGTTTTGTGTTTATTGTGAGTTTTTTGTTTTGTTTTTGTGTATATTTGTTTTTGTATGCTAATGAAATAATTAATACATTAATAAATTAATATACCTATTTGGAAGTAATATATGCAGGAAGCATTGTGCTGAAGAGCTGACAATTTGTTTTCATGTTCCTGCAGCATACAATGTAGGTTTGCACTGTTGTGGAGCTGAGGTGTAAGTGTGAGCAATGTATGCAGTGTGTAGTGTAAATAGGCTGCGTGCGTGAGGGGATGTTGTTTAATAGGGCCTAACAATTTTATTGTCGTCATTTTTTGACGGGCAAGTCGCTAGTTTATTATATTTAGCATCTATTTCTCACAGACCACTCTGCTCCTGCTTTTCATCACCCCCATAATTTTCTCTAGCACTCTCCTATCATTCTCTGCTGCTCCTTATCCCTGTTCATCTTATGTTTTCCCTTGAATTTCTTTTTCTTGACGATTCTCTGTCCCCTGCTGAAAATCTCCCCTAGTTCCCAACACACACACATACATATACAGACACATATACACACCACACACACATATACACACCACGCACACATACTCACAGCACACACATACACACCGCACACACATATACTATATATATTAGCGCTATGGAATATGTTGGCGCTTTACAAATAAAGGAAATAATAAAGGAAATACTATACACAAACAGATACCACACACATACACACCACACACACGCATATATATCAAGCGCGTAACTCTAAAAACCCACCAAAACAAAAAAAATATACAAAAAAATATAACACACAGCACAGGGGAGACACAGGAAGTCTGTGAGTGAGGTTGCAAGCGAATTACACCCATATTTGGTGTTTTTTGTCACAAAAAAAATGGTGGACGAAAAACGCAAAATTTCAGAAACAGCATGAAAACAAAGCTCAGCAACGCCAGGCTCGCAAAATGGTCAAAATACACAACGCTTAGGACAGTAACACTTACACGAACAACGCCAGGCACGCGGGACTTTGAAAGAGACACAGGGGAAAGGGGGAAAGAGACAAAGAGGGGGAAAGGGACACAGGGAAGGAAGGAGGGGAAAGAGACACAGCGAAAGGGGGAAAGAGACAGAGGGGAAAGGGGAAAGGAGAGGGAGGAGGGGGAAAGAGACAAATAGGAAAGGGGGAATGAGACAGAGGGGGAAAGAGACACAAGGGAGGGAGGATAGGGAAAGAGACACAGGGGAAAGTGAGGAAGAGACAGAGGGGGAAAGGGACAGAGGGAGGGGGAAAGAGACATAGGGGGAAAGAGACAGAGGGGGAAAGGGGAAAAGAGACACGGGGTAGGGAGAGGGGGAAGAGACACAAGGGAGGGAGAGGGGGGAAGAGACACAGGGAAGGGAGAGGGGGGAAGAGACACAGGGAAGGGAGAGGGAGGAAGAGACTCAGGGGAGGGAGTGGGGTAGAGACACAGGGGAGGAAGATGGTGGAAGAGACAAAGAGGAGGGAGATGGGGGAGAGACACAGGGGAGGCAGAAAGGGGGGAAAGAGACACAGGGGAGGGAGAGGGGGTAGATTCAAAGGGGAGGGGGGTAGAGACACATGTAATATTATTATTTTTTTGAATGATTAAAATGTTTGAACTTGCCCAGAACTTGTCACTTAGTGAATGACAAATGGGCTTACACTCAGGGAACTTCAGTTACCTGCTTAGTTTTGCTATGGTAATAATACAAACAGCTTAGTTTTCATTCCAGTGGGATCAATATAGTACCCTTAAATCGTAGTGTTACAAAGTCCAGTGGATCTTTGGTTAACGAGTCCTCTCAAATACAAAACTGAGGTTAAACACTTACTTGTTTTTAGAGCTAAATGGATATTTTAAAGGTACTAATTGGATGAAGTACCTAGCATAGATCAAATGGATGCTGGATATCCACAAAATCAATGACTCTACTCTCATTTATTGACCCAAAGTGATTTAAACCTTTTTTCTGTTGATTGCAGTTTCTAGAGATGAGGTGACAAGACATGAAATATGTGCCAAGGTCGGGTCGTCCGTGCTGATTCCTGGAGTGAATGTGACTATTGACAATGACACATTTCTGGATCTAAAGAGACCTGGAGGTAATCCAGACTGGCTGGCCTCATATCACGGGGGTCCCAAATCGAATGGGTACTATGAAAACCGTGGAGAGTATTTCTATCAGAACGGCAGCTTCTTGCTACAAAATGTGACAGAAGCAGACAGTGGGGTCTATGTACAAGACGTTAATCGTGAAAAGATGGTGGAGATCATCCTCACTGTGATTGGTGAGTTGTCACTTTAAATAATAATTTTTTTTTAATGTAAATGCAAAGAAGTTTAAACATAGAGGTAAACACTGCTGTTTATATGTATATACTGTATATATATATATATATATATATATATATATATATATATATGCAGTGCATTGCAAAAGTATTCACCCCCTTGACTTTTTTCCTATTTTGTGACATTACAGCCTTAAATTCAATGTTTTGTTAATCTGAAATTTCTGTGATGGATCAGAACACAATAGTCTAAGTTGTTGAAGTGAAATGAGAAAAATATATACATAAAACTATTTTTTAGAAATAGAAAATATTAAATTGACATGTGCATATGTATTCACCCCCTTTGTTATGAAGCCCATAAAAAGCTCTGGTGCAACCAATTACCTTCAGAAGTCACATAATTAGTGAAATGATGTCCACCTGTGTGCAATCTAGAGTTCCTTGGTCTTCATGGCAGTGTTTGGTTAGTGGTGCCTGTTGCTTAGGTGTTGCAGCCTCTGGGGCCTTTCAAAAAAAGGTGTGTATATATAATGACAGATCATGTGACACTTAGATTGCACACAGGTGGACTTCATTTCACTAATTATGTGACTTCTGAAGGTAATTGATTGCATCAGAGCATTTTATGGGCTTCATAACAAAGGGGGTGAACATATACACACATGCCAATTTTCTGTTTTCTATTTCTAAAAACTAGTTTTATGTATATATTTATCTCATTTCACTTCACCAACTTAGACTATTGTGTTCTGATCCATCACCTACATTTCAGATTAACAAAACATTGAACTTAAGGCTGTAATGTAACAAAAAAGGTAAAAAGTCAAGGGGGTGAATACTTTTGCAAGGCACTGTATATGTATATATATATATATATATATATATATATATATATATATATATATACATTCTATCAAAATTGTATTGGGTATTAACACGTTTTGCTCAGGTTTGTTTTGAAGAAAAATTCTTCTGGTAATATCTAAAACATGACCTAAGCATTAGTGACCACAGGTCCGAGATACAAAGTTAACCCCTTAACCAGAATAATGACACTCACACTTGTCTTGAGTATAACCAGGCCACAGCTTTATTAATAACATAACACATTAATAAACTGAGGAGCTGCACACCCCAAAACGGAAGAGCTTACCACCCAGCCAGAGGGGCCGGTGGAACCCATGCCCAAGGGACCTCTGGCAACGACCACTCACCAGAAACCAAAACCATTAATGAGCTCCCGCCTAGGGTGATGCAGCACCCCCGCCACCCGCAAGCCCACTGGGCTCAGACCCACCAAAACTAGCCATAGCCTGGTCAATACCCACTATACGAGAATAATTAAACAATGACAAACCAACCTCGTTTAAATGCACACCATCCTTTAAAAAATAAGATTTGTTGTCAGCAATCTCTAGGTCCCTGTGCCTAATTTAAACCCCCCAATCTCCTTACAAATAACGCCATTATTTTGTTAACTCGGCATCTTGCCTTATCCAGCCTTTTGTGATCCTTTACCCCTCTCCAGGAGGAGTAAGTCTGCGAGTTTCAATCCTGCAAGGTGCTTTAGGGAAAGCGCTATGGACACCGGATTTTCAAGCTCAAAGGCAGGGCCCTCCATTCATTGCAATGTGTGAATCTTGAACTTGTCATTGCCTGTAATTTAACTTATGTATAGCGCTACGGAATATGTTGGCGCGTTACAAATAAACGATAATAATAATAATAATAATAATCTGAGACCACACAATAAGAAGCCCTGGGAATAATTCTAACAGTCTCAATACATCCCTGTTCATGACTCTTATAGGATCTTTTATGGGCATGAAACCTAAATCATTCCCACCAGCATGAATTACTAACAAATCTGGGGCAGGCGCCTTCCTGGCCAGGCCTACCAGTGTCAGCAAAACTTGCTCCCATTTCACACCACTGATGCCAAACCACTTCAATAGGACCACCCGTTCTGGGAAGCTCAACTGCCGATCATGATCTCTGATTCCAGCTGCCCTTCGCGCTGAATAAATGAATGAGTGCCCCACAATCCACAAGTGTAATTGGGAACCTGCAATAAATACAAACAGAAACCATTCCAATTTTAATGTATTTTAATATTAACAATAATAAATTGCCACGCCCCCTTTTTTAATTATTATTATTATTTTTTTCTATCCTGACGCCTCTCGTGTTTTCTTAGCCTACCGAACTCCATAGATCAAATGGAATGTACGTCGGCTTCACATCTGCCATTGGGGCTTCTTCCCTAAAACGTGTCCATTGCTCCCTTGAGAAAGCATCTGCTATGCAGTTCCTAACCCCCTCAATGTGTGTGGACCTTATCAATATATTAAATTGCAGACACTTCAATACCAGTTGCCGTAGCAAACTCACTACTGGTGGCGAAGAGGCAGTAATTGCATTAATGGCCTTCACCACACTCAAATTGTCACATCTAAAAATCACATGTTGGTTCCTAAGCTGCTCCCCCCACACCATTACTGCTACCACAAGAGGAAACAACTCCAAAAACATTAGGTTCCTTCCTACTGTCCCCTCCTTCCACCTAAAATTCTAATGTGATGATGCGGCTGACTGACAGCTTCCCACTGACGAAAGCCATTCATGGTGGTAACATACCTTGCACTTGCAGGTTGGGGTTGCAGTTAAACATTTCCTAGCATTATGGGCTGTACCAACTGATATGTTTGAGGAGAGGTCTCCATTGTAGTATCATGGGTGGGCATTATCTAATGGGGCACACTGTTAAGTAATATTCATCCACAGGAGAAAAAAAGATTTTCCAAGAAGAAAACTAATCCTGTCTGTTGACATTGCAGCTCCTGTGCTAAAACCTCTACTCAAGCAACACCCACCTAACAACCAATGTCAAGTTAATCTAACGTGTGATGGGTCTGGAGGACGTCCCATGAATGTGTCCATTTGGAGATATAGCTCGGAGACAACCGAGAATGTGACCAGAAATGACGTCACTGCATTATCTGTTAATGTAAAAGACCCCCTATCCTGGGGCAATTATACATGTGTCATGGAGAACCCAGTGAGCAGAGAGATGTCTGACGGGATCATGGTGCAGAACCCAGGTAAGTGTGACTCTGTACCATAGTGACTCACTGCTTTCATCATATGTCAATATCACAGTTATCCTATATATTTATTTCTCCATCTTATCATGTCTTTATCACATATCTATTTTTCACTTACCACTTGGTAGCACTTTACTAATAACCCTTTCACTGGCAGAAAGACCAGCAATTGTACAGCTGACACCTCTGCCAGGGAAAGTATTAAAGTCACACCTCTGCTATGATGCACTTAAAAAAGCAGGTTTTAAACAGCAAAATATTTTACACATTACAAAAGTATGTTCCTGAAAGGGTTTGCTACATGCATTAAACATGTTCTTTTATAATAATGTACAAACTGCTTTTGAAGTTGTTAGCATCTCCTTCTTACTACCTTTAAGTAGGGTGGATTACTGCAGTTATTGAGCTGAATGGAAGAACCCATTAATCCCTACATTTGGTGGAAATTGACCTTCAGTGTTAACTTATTTTGAAGATTTCATGCTTACATTGCTCCTGTCCTCCTTCCAGCTTCCTTGCTGCTAATGCTATGGGGTGCGGTCCGGCCAAACAGAATGGAGATGTTCTGCCCCTTTTTAACTATTATATTCAGTTTTGCCTTAATTGAGTCAGGCATTTTGCCTATTTTCCTAAAAAAATTAGACACCTTGGAGGAATCAAAGAATTCAGATATAATCTCTATTCACTTTTGTTAAGACTGAATAAACAGCAACCCCCAGTTAAATAACCGTACTGCTTTGTCTATAGGTAGACTAGCTAGCTATGATGGAAGTGCCCAGGGCGTAAACAGATTCTGCTTAATTGAAGATTATTTTTGTAAAATGTTTTAATGCTCAAGGCATGAACAGCTGTTAATGGTGCTAGTTTGTTTCATACTTCACAAATGTGAGGTTTTTAGCAAACTGCAAGGTTATTTAACTGAAGAAGCGACATATTTGGTCCATTTTGGTTCCATACAAATCATATCTAATATATCATGTTCAATTATTTTTTTCCTGTACTTCTAAAACGATTCTCCACACAACTGTTGGACTAAAGAGATGTCCTGTACTTCTAAGCTGTGACTTACAGAATTGTTTTCTTCTTACAGTACCTGATCTGATGGTGATTGGGTTCTATATGTCCAATGTGGCGCTGGCTCTTGTCTTACCAAGTCTCTGTGTTTCTTTATGGCTCTTGGTAACTAAACAAATAGGTAAGTGGAACATAGCTCTGCCAGGTCACAGGTGTGAGAGAATATGATTGGCTGGTATCACTTATACTTAGATATAGGAAGATAACGGGTGGAACTTTAGTATATGCTCCAATTTTAGTAATTTGATTGATATTAATAGAATTTAAGATTAGCAATGTGTGTGTATGTGTGTGTTTGTGGTGGGGGTATAATAATAGAAAATACATTTTAGGATAAATATATTATCTCTAAGTGCATAACACTACTCAGTATGAATAAGGTTAATTAAGAGATAAAAATATTCTTTATTAATAAACAACATCTGTATCTGACACATCCCAGTGCATATACAAAGGAAGCTATGTTTCGCAGCATAAATCGGAGATGCGTCAGGTACAATCACCTCTGTACAAGCGCCCTATGTAGACACTTGATAGACACTTCCATGCTTCACTGTGTCAGAACATTGTTTCATTAGCAACATGGCAAGTTACTGTTCGTTTTCTAAGAACTGTTATAGGTCTTGTATATGAAAAAGTCTGCTTGGTGAAAAGTTAAAAGGGTATGTTAAAAAAGAGAAAGAACGGAAAATGTAAGAAAAAGAGGATAAAATCAGTTACATAGAGGAAAGAGGGTAACATGAATAAGGGGTACTGAAAAAGAGAGATAGTAGAAAGCAAGATAAGTCTTCTTGGCCTTGGCTATGTATGTCTGGATAGTCTTCCGCACAGCTTTAGTTATGGTCTTATGTATGTACCTGAAATGCTAGTATTGAGGTTTATAATTTGCAGATTACAGATCTCTGTTGTGTTCCTCATTTTATATAAGATATATAATATTGTTCGTCATGTTGTTTGTATTTGTATAGGTGACCCTCAGCAGTCAGATGGCTCATGCATGCAGATCATCCTCGGAATTGGCACTGAGTTTGCAGGATCTCTTAGTTTGCTGTATTTCTACGGTAAGTGCTAGAAAAATTTATATAACTAAAAATATTATTGGTGGGTCAAAAAATCATATTACCAGAGCAATGCAGTTATCATATAACATTTACACTTTATTTACCTCTAACAAGTCTACAATCTAGCAGCTTGTCAGATTCTTCCTGTATGCTGCCCTGCATGCTGCCAGCCTGCACATATATTCTGTACACTGCTTAGTAAGTGGTTGGCTGAGCTAAGGTCACACTCACAGGGGCAGAGCTTCACATTCAGTTTCTCATGTTGCAAATCTATTTTATAGGATTGTTACATCCAATAATCTTAATAAAAGGTTCTTTCTTCCATCCTTCTTTTTATACCTCAAACAACCCCCCGTCATGATTCAGCTTTGACTAAGTGATGTGAAAAACACAAAAATTCATAATTTCCCCCAAAACGTTATGCCCATGTGTAACGGAACCCATCACTGTTTTACCCTGTTTTATGGTTATTTAATTATTATGGTTAAAATATGATCACATTGCTATACTGTAGATATGTTGTTTTATGTTCTACAGAATATATTGGCTCAGAATATTACAGCTACTAGGCTAATAGATAATCCTATTACAGAGACTCCCCATAAGATAAGAAAGTCTATTGTATAAAGTGTTTTCATTATATGACATAAGAAGTATAATCTGATCAATGTCTGATTGTATCAAAGTAGCCAGGTAGCCTCAGGGAGGTGTGACCACACCTATTGTCTCTCTATGTGTATTGTGTGGCCAAATATGGGGGATGTGTATTGCCTGTGGAAAGAGATGTGTATATATATTTCTGCATAACAAAATAAAGACAGTATTCTTTGACTCCCAATTGAGTGTCGTCCAATATGGGAGGTCTGGGCTTCTGAGACTGCGCAGTGCTTCTATATGGATATTTAACGGTATACCAGCAGAGATATTGGACTTCGTGTTCCAACTCCGTTACATTTGGTGGCAAGTGGCGGAATTGTTCCCACGGTCAGAAGGACAGCTACAGGAAACACCATTCCGTGGAGTTACAAATTGAGGGCAACGCTAGTATCCGTACAGCGCCCCTGGCTACAGCAGGATGGAACCGGCTAGTTTTCGGACAGCGTTCCATGATGATGAGGAGGAGGCGGCCGCTGACTACAGGGATGCAGACAGAAAGGAACTCATGGAGGGAGACCGGGCAGCGGCTACAGCACCTCTTATGGACAGCACACAGAATGAGTTTGGAAGAGAACTCCAAAGCAGACTGGCCTTTTTCCCAGGTACGCTTCCCACAATAACCTTGGAATGGTTAATGGCAGATGTCCACGAATACATAATGGAAAAGCAGCGGGCACGGGGGCGGTCCATCTTGGGAGCTGCTAACCCACCTCCCACCATTAACCCCCCCCCCAGCACTGCGTCCGGGTGGTGGGAACTACCAAACCCCTCCACGGTACATCAGGTGCCACACGTGTAACCAGCAGGGCCACATGCAGAGAGACTGTCCCAGAAACAGAAACCGCTCCACGTGGAATACTCCAACTAATTCCCCTGCCCAGCGACAGTGTGTATCCCAGGGAGCAGAAGGTGCCGTCCTTCCTCCCCAGCGGCAGTGTATACCCCAGGGAGCAGAAGGTGCCGTCCTTCCTCCCCAGCGGCAGTGTGAACCACAGGGAGCAGAAGGTGCCGTCCTTCCTCCCCAGCGGCAGTGTGTACCCCAGGGAGCAGAAGGTGCCGTCTTTCCTCCCCAGCGACAGTGTGTATCCCAGGGAGCAGAAGGTGCCGTCCTTCCTCCCCAGCGGCAGTGTGTACCCCAGGGAGCAGAAGGTGTCGTCCTTCCTCCCCAGCGGCAGTGTGTACCCCAGGGAGATGAAGGTGCAGTCCTTCCTCCTCAGCGGCAGGGTGTACCCAAGGGAGCAGAAGGTGCCGTCCTTCCTCCCCAGCGGCAGTGTGTATCCCAGGGGGCCGAAGGTGTCATTCTTCCCCCCCAGCGGCAGTGTGAACCCCAGGGAGCTGAAGGTGTCGCCCTCTCCCCCCAGCGACAGCTTACCCTAACATGGGGAGACACCAATCTCCCAGACGGCACAGAGGGGACCGTGGTCTCTGTGCCTGACCTACCGGGATGCTGGACAGCCTGTCCAGATCCCCAACTACCCTCACTGGGACAACCGGAGGAGGGGGTAAGTACAAATTCCCCTCCCCAGCTAACTCCTAATGTGGACACAGGGTTAACAGAGGAAATGTTAACCCCCACTGACCCCCACCTTTCCCTGGCTACTGAGCCGGAATATGTCCCAAGTACCCCAGCAGAAGAGCTGACAGCGGGGCAGAGTGCAGTCGGCCTCTGTCCTCCCTTTGTCCCTTGTACAGAGCAGAATGTCCTGCAGGTTATACCAGCAGAAGAGCTGACCTCTGCCCCTCAAGTCCCCTCAGCATGTTGCCCCATCCCCACAGCGAAATATCCAGGTGCCTGGTTAGACTTCCCCCCAAAGGCAGAGATGAGTGACGAAGTGCCTTTCGCCACTTTGTCCTGGAGAGGACTTATTGGCAGCCTCCTGCCCTGCGACTATGGCCCTGGGAAATATTGCCTTTTAAAAACAGTATTCGGCCATACCAGAGTGTATGTCACTCATTCTGGCCCTTTGAATACAGGGGGGTCATTCGGTACTTGCCCTGTGTGAGCGGTGATACCCCAGATAGCTATGCCATGGAGCCCATTCATATAATGAAAGACTATGGGAAAGACTTTAGCTACCTGGCAATTGAACTGTGTGAATAGGATCTGAGCGCTATTCGGTAGTTTTGTGCGCTCAGATCCCAGCTATCTGGGGATATGTGAAATGTCAGTGTGTTATGTGTAAAAGGTGACTTTATGTATTTTAAAGTGGTTTATGTTTTTTTGCAACCAAGTGCTTAATGGAGTCTGCCTCTATCCCTGGATAATTGGATTACTTTCCCCATTGTCTCCAGTACAGAGGCCTCTGAAAAACCTGTTTGTAAAATGTATTTTCCCTCTCCTTGAAATGTTTATTGCTGTGAATGCTGTATGAAGTGTGCGTTTGTTTTGTTCTTGAAATGTGAGTAAAGGTGAATTGCAGTAATGCTGATGGGATGTCAAACTAGAGAATTGACCAACAAATACTTTTGTCCGGACATCCCCAGGCCGATCCGTTGGGATCAGACCGTGTATGCCGGCTTATGGTCACGGGGGAGGTGTGTAACGGAACCCATCACTGTTTTACCCTGTTTTATGGTTATTTAATTATTATGGTTAAAATATGATCACATTGCTATACTGTAGATATGTTGTTTTATGTTCTACAGAATATATTGGCTCAGAATATTACAGCTACTAGGCTAATAGATAATCCTATTACAGAGACTCCTCATAAGATAAGGAAGTCTATTGTATAAAGTGTTTTCATTATAAGACATAAGAAGTATAATCTGATCAATGTCTGATTGTATCAAAGTAGCCAGGTAGCCTCAGGGAAGTGTGACCACACCTATTGTCTCTCTATGTGTATTGTGTGGCCAAATATGGGGGATGTGTATTGCCTGTGGAAAAAGATGTGTATATATACTTCTGCATAACAAAATAAAGACAGTATTCTTTGACTCCCAATTGAGTGTCGTCCAATATGGGAGGTCTGGGCTTCTGAGACTGCGCAGTGCTTCTATATGGATATTTAACGGTATACCAGCGGAGATATTGGACTTCGTGTTCCAACTCCGTTACACCATGGTTTACACAGCTGCTAATATTATTAGTTTGGTACAAGTCAAGTGTCTGTTTTCTTGAACAGCTGTTGTCCTTTTAAATAATCCTAATTATATAGTATATACTATTTCACATAGTGGCAACAGAGTTCCTTTAATGTCAAGTTGATATTGCAGTTAAATGTCCTTCCTACATTTATATACTGAAATACCCTTAATAACACATATCTCCTTACTTTTAATCCTGTCATTTCTGCTCCCTAGTGATGACATTTACTGCAGGTCCAACAAAGGGTTAAATGCATTGTTTGGCCCTTTGAAGGATGTTTCCATCACTAGTCTAAATATTGCCTTTTATTTGATAGTAGCAACTTGCCCGTCAAAAATGATGGCAATAAAATGTTAAGCCTGCCAATGCTGTTTGCCACACAATGGGAGCCTCTCCCCCTCTACTTTATTGGCCTTGCGATGAGTGCCTTTGGCGCTCATCACGGACCTCGCAATGAGCGCCTTTGACGCTTATCACCGGCCTCGCATTGCGAGTCTCTCCCTCTGTCTACTTCCTCCCTTGTGTCTCCTTTCCCCCTGTGTTTTTACCCCCTCTCCCTCCCCTGTGTCTTCCCCCCCTGTCTCCCCATGTCTCTTTCCCCCCTCTCCCTCCCCTGTGTCTCTTGCCCCCACCTCTCCCTCCCCTGTGTCTCTGGCCCCCCTCTCCCTCCCTTTTGTCTCTTGCCCCCCTCTCCCTCCCCTGTGTCTCTTTTCCCCCTGTGTCTCTTCCCCCCATTGTGTTTCTTCCCCCCCTCATGTCTCTTCCCCCCATTTCCCCTCCTCTCCCTCCCCTGTGTCTCCCCCCTCTCCCTTCCCTGTGTGTCTAACCCCTCCCCTCCCACCCCTGTGTGTCTCCCCCTCCCCTGTGTCTCTTCCCCTCTCCTCTCACTCCCCTGTGTCTCTCCCCCTCCTCTCACTTCCCTGTGTCTCTCCCCCTCTCCTCTCACTCCTTTGTGTCTCTCCCTCCTTCCTCTCGCTCCCCTGTGTCTCTCCCCCTCCTCTGTGTCTCCCTCCCTCCTCTCATTCCCCTGTTTCTCTCCCCCTCCTCTGTGTCTCCCCCCTCCTCTGTGTCTCCCCCCTCTCCTCTGTGTCTTCCCCCTCCTTCCCTGTGTGTCTCCCCTCCTCCTCCTCCTCTCTTTGCGCAATGCGCATGCGCGGGCTTAGCGGCAATCGGAGTTGTCAAACTGCGATTTGTTGCAAGCGTCTAGACGAATCGCAGTTTGACAACTATTATATGTGATTCTCCTGATTGTATATGGACATATAACTGTATGGTCACAGCCTGTTAATGCTTATTAGGTTTTACTGTTTCTTTGTTTTATTATTTTTAGATTCCTCCTGGATCCCTCTGTGTTGTGGTCTCATCTATTCTTCTTTACTTCTATTAGTACATTTCTGCAGTTGGAAAAGAGTAACCAACAGCAGAAGTAAGTATCTATAATTGGGCCACACAGAAGACATGACGTCCGCTTATGGTGCTTTGCATTCTACCAAAGAGCAATAATAAGTTACACCCCAACTAACGGAAATTTCATTTTTCAAGGACCTAAAAGGTAGCAGACAGAATCAGATGAGAAATAAATTGGCCCTGCATTCAATAATAACTGTATATAAGAGTTAAAATGTATAGGTTGTGTATGTTTGGTTTCCTTTTAGCCCAATATCAAGTTTACCCTCATTGTCTTCTGTGCGGTCGCCTGGGTCTGGGCATGCCTAGTCTCTTTTTTTTGTGAGTCGACTGCGCAGACAAGCAATGACCCCAATGCCTCAGGTGTTTATCAGTAATGAAATGCAGTGACATCTAAATAACAAAACAAAAAAACACCCCTTTTTGTGGGTGGATCAGAAAATCCAACAGGGCTCAAAATGGCAAAATAGTGTTTTATTTGCATTTTGTTTTAATAACATTCAGTTTTCAAAGTACTTGTTATCTATATTTTTAAAATTTACCACATTCGGAACTTCCACCGTATCACTTTAATAATAAACAAAATTTTAAAATTATTACTACGATCGAATAACAATAATGTAAGATTTATCCCAAAATGGGGCTTTCAGAGCCATGGAAAGTTAAAACCAAAATACACACGTAGAAACCCAAACTTTATTTTAAATCCAAGCTTTTTTGCCTTTTCTATATTAATATCACGCTTGTTATTGATGTTTGTATATGGACCAACGTAGTTAAATTGTTGACTAAATATATTTATTTCTTAGGTCTGCAAAGTGGATAAAGATTCTGTACCTGAAGTGGTTACACTATAAGCTTTAATATTTTACACATGTATTGAGCCTTAATAAGTAACAATTCACATTGTGTGAAGTGTAGTCTTGCATCTCGCCAGTACAGCAAAGTTGAAATGGTATTTTTCCATTATTACACTGCTTTCTGACCACTTTCTTTATATTTTTAAGGACTAACAACTGTTCGTGTTTGGATTCTCAATCTATCTGATTATCTTGTTGTGCCTATTACCTGTGTTGCCGTGATGGGTCTATTTTACGAACATAGTGAGTAACCTAATTCTTCTTCTTCCTGAGAGACAGTTCAGCTGTATGTCAAATATATATATACCCTGGTAGAAATTGTGAAATTTTGGCATTTATTTTGAAAATATGACTGATCATGCACAAAAAAAGTATTCTATTGAAGGATAGTGATCATTTGAAGCCATTTATTATCACATAGTTGTTTGGCTCCTTTCTAAATCATAATAAGAACAGAAATCACCCAAATAGCCCTGATCAAACGTTTGCATACACTTAGTTCTAGATACTGTGCATTGCCCCATTTAGCATCAGTGACAGCGTGCAGTCTTCTGTAATAGTTGTCTATGAGGCCCCTAATTCTTGCAGGTGGTATAGCTGCCCATTCGTCTTGGCAAAATGTCTCCAGGTCATGCAGGTCAAGTCTTTGGTCGTATTGCATGAACCAGATGTTTGAGATCTCCTCAGAGCGGCAAGATGATATTAAGGTCAGGAGACTGTGATGGCCGCTCCACAACCTTCACCTTTTTCTGCTGTAACCACTGGAGGGTCAACTTGGCCGTGTGCTTAGGGTCACTGTCATGCTGGAAAGTCCAAGAGTGTCCCATGCGCAGCCTTTGTGCAGAAGAATGCAAATTGTCTGCCAGTATATAACATGATACATTTATCTTGCCATCAATTGTCACAAGATTCCCTGTGCCTTTAGAACTCCCCCCCCCCCCCCCTGCTAAAACATCAGTGAGCCACCACCATGCTTCACAGTGGGGAAGGTATTCTTTTCACTATAGGGCTTGTTGACCCCTCTCCAAACATAGTGCTTATGGTTGTTGGTCTCGTCACTCCAAATTACAGTGTGCCAGAAGCTGTGAGGCATGTCAAGGTGTCAGGCATATTGTAACCGGGCTTTTTTTGGACATTGGTGCTGTGAAGGCTTCTTTCTGGCATCTCGACCATGCAGCTAATTTTTCTTCAAGTATCGTTGTATTGTGCTCATTGAAAAAACCCCACATTCTTTTTTCCAGAGCACCCTGTATTTCTCCTGAGGTTACCTGTGGGTTTTTATTTGTATTCTGAACAATTCTTCTGGCAGTTGTGGCTGAAATCTTTCTTGGTCTACCTGACCTTGGCTTGGTATCAAGAGATCCCCACATTTTCCACTTCTTATTAAGTGATTGAACAGTATCTTTTTATATATTTTTCCATCTTTATGAAGTTCCATTACCTTGTTACGCAGTTCTTTTCTGCTCCCCATTGCTCAGTATCTAGCCTGCTCAGTGCATCCACGTGAGAGCTAACAAATTAATTAACTTTTTATACACAGACACTAATTGCAATTTAAAAAGCCACAGGTGTGGGGGAAATAAACTTTTAATTACCATTTTAACCTGTGTGTGTCACCTTGTGCGTCTGTAACAAGGACAAACTTCAAGGGTATGTAAACTTTTGATCAGGGACATCTTGGTGATTTCTGTTATCATTATGATTTAAAAAGGAGCCAAACAACTATGTGACAATAAATGGCTTCATATGAACACTATCCTTCTATAAAAGACATTCTTTTTGCATGATCAGTCATATTTTCAAAATAAATACCAACATTTCACAATTTCTTCAAGGGTAAGGGTATGCATATTTTTTAGCACATCTCTCTCTCTCTTTATATATATATATATATATATATATATATATATATATATATATATATATATATATATATATATATATATAAAATCACATATGTGTAGCATGCCATTTATTGGTTTTCCTTGAGATGCTATATTTTATTGAATATCCACTAAAAGCTTTTTCGAAATAGAATCCATAATCTGAAATGCTCTTAAATAGTCATTTCACCAGGGGGATGAAGGTGCATCTTACTTAATGCTCTTGTGAGCTGCTACAGCAGAACATCTTTCCATTACTGTACCCAAAAACGCAAGTACCCAGGCATATCTTATGCCAACAGGGGAGATAAGTGATACTCCTCTCCTTTTTTCTCTTTTTACACTTGAGCAGTAAAGCCTATACTTTATGTTACGGTTTGATGATGCTATAAGTGACATATATGCATATATAGAGACATATGGTGATATTCTCTTTCCCCTGTATAATATTGTACTGCGTTTATAAAGTAGCACCATGCTCCACCCCTTGTTTTTTGTTTCTTAGGGTTTTTAACTTTTTCTTGATTAGTGCACTATTTTTAGAAGTACTGTGTCTATTCCTAATTTTTCTAAAGAAACTATTTTGTTGCATTCCTATGATTAGCAAATACTTTGCATATGAGGCCTGCATAAAAGCATCATAAAATATCACAAAATAATATTGATGCTCTTCAGGCCCACAGACATACAACAATTACAATCTACTATATTTACATGTCAAAATGAAGGTGGTCACATTTAGAAAATCCCAGAATATTGTAGGTCAGTGATACCTTTTTGACTTATACTAACCATTTTAGGATAGATGCACTTTTATTATTTTTTATATATTAATGACGTTTAATCCTGGATTACACTAAATATTTCCCAATTTCCCTATTAAAGTATTTTTTCCATTTCACAGACCAACAAGAAAATAAATCACTAATAAGTAGTAAAATAAATACTGTCGCCACCTGGTGGTAGGAACCCATAAAAAAAAAAAAACATAATAAACATACTGTTTAAGGGTGTTCTAATTATGAATTGATATGATTTGATGAAAGTCCAGGAGCCTTATTTAATTGAGGATCGTAAGTCCACAAAAGTAGGACTTACATTTGTGGGCATGCTGCAGGCCCGATTTAAGGTGCTATTCAAGCTATTCAATTGGCAAGTTAGTCAATGGTCGCGAGAATCGGAAATCATGCTCTCGACAGTAGCATTTGCGGACTTGAACATGATTAGGGACGCAAGCCTGTAACTTCGTGGTTCAAGCCCGACAAATCAGAGCACTTTAAATGCAAATATAAAATCAATCCAGCACTGTAAATGATGGGGAACACAATGGGTGACATTAGAATTAAAAGCACAACATTCTCAAGTTCGCACATTGCCAAAATATAATACTTTATTTCATGTTTATTTTCCGTACAAAGTCCTACGGGCTTGAATGACCTCCTAGCCCGTAACTCCTTGTTCAAGCCTGTACGACTTCAATGAAATATGGAGGTTGGATTTCTAAGTCCTACTGGCTTGGAGGTTGAAGCCTGTAGACCTTTGGATGGAAATTGAACTTGAAATAAAGTATCTGTTTATGCTGATTTGCTAGTTTGAGAATGATCTACTATTAATTATAAGACCTAACATCACTTTCACTCTTAATAAAAGTACAGTATTGCATTTTTATTTGCTTTTAAAGTGCTCCGATTTGTAAGTAAGCCCTTTATGAGACCTCCTTGGTCCCAGTAACCTGTGTTTCGAGTTTAGCCATTTGCGGGCTTGACGGAGTGGATAGCAAGGGAGAATCGGATCGATTGAATAGCGATTTGCGATTTTAGCAGCGATCGGAACTCTTTCTACAAATAATACGCAGTCCTTCCCTTGACTCACACAGAAGATATTATTATGGTTTCAGGACATTTTATTGTCTCATAGTAAAAACTGCTGAATTATAGAAAAACACAATTAACTGTTTCAGAGCTTACATCTAGCAATATAAAATGTGCTACAAAGGTATATACTTGTACTTAGAGGGCATGGATATTTGTATTTTACCCCAACAACAGTTGAGAGTTTTTTGTCCACATTGATAAAGTTATTAAGGGGGTATTGGTTGAGAGACAGATCTGTTTTAAGAACAATTTATATATATAGCATAGTTCGCACTGGAGGGAGGCCTAGGGATAGGGAGCAGAAACTTCTTTGCACCACTGCCATCCATTGATTAGCTCCACCACTGATTTTTAGGACCTATTCAAAGGAGCGAGGTTATTTGTTGATTTATTTGTGGATTTAGGTAAGATTTCAACACAGGGCACTGTCACTCGTTCTCCCAGAGGCTCAATAGAGACCGATTAAGTATAGAGATAAAACTCAACAGGAGTGTGACAAATTGCAAAAGTCCCAGACAGAAGAAGCTGAAAACATATTTATCCACTAATGCACTCAATCCAAAATCCTCTCTCAGATCCAACAAAGATGAAGCTCTTGTACAATGCTCAATAAAAAAATAAGAAGCTCTCGTGTTCTTTCTAACTTCTTCTTTCTGCACTACTATCCTTGAGAACTTTGCTTCAAACTGAAGAAATTAACATAGTAAAGTATTTGAAATTTTTATTAAGATGTTAAAAATATACTCACAAAGAATTTCCTTTTAAAACAGCAACTCCATGTAGACTGTAAGTGTCATCCTAAATATTTCTTTTTTAAGTGATTGTACATGTATTTTAGTAATAATCAATGCCCAACAAAACTATCTAGATTATTTTATCAGTGCACTACAGTTGGTTCTTTTATGGTTTTGCGATCTACACAAAAATGCATTATTTTATTTATTTATTTATTATATGTATTTATTGTATTGTTGACAAGAGAAAAGATGGGGCAAACAAAAATAGATGGAGTGTACATTGTGTGTTCATGTATGAAGGTCAGATAAGAAAGGATGGACAATCATAATTTAGTTTAGATGTGAGTTAAGTTAAACATTTTTTTGTTGGGTGCATTTCACGGTCGCTGATAAAATGTATATTTACCTTTTTCCAGACAACACCCCATGTGGGAGAAGCATTTCTTCACTCTGGCCTTTATACCTTTGCATTGTGTTACTATTAGTTGTCTCTTCGTTGGTGTATTTACTGAGCCACTGTAAGTATCTCTGGCTTCTGGGTGGGACGTAGTGGGTTGGGAATGATCGAGAACCATTGGGTGCTAAATTACTTTTACATGTTATTTATCTTAGACTTTAAGAAAATATCCAGGAATGACAACATCAAGGCCAGTGCGCACTACGCATCAGTTAAATCTGCAGATGATCTAGCGCTTGGGAAAGAAATTGAAGAGAAGGTCATGGTGCTAGTTCCTGAGAATGAGATTTATTCGGCCTTGGAAGCTGCCCAACTAAAACGTGGTCAATGCAATCGGACAACTGGAGATAATGCCTTTGTTTGAGTCAAACATGAGGACTAGAACCTGTACATAATGATTTAGTAGAGATGGTACTGCAGCTTTTGATTAACAGTTTCAAGAGTTTTTTTTAGATTTAAAATATACTATGGACCTCACATACAGTTGGGTGAGAATCCTGTCTTACACTACGGTGTTAGTAAAAGTGATAGTGCTGGTCACTATATCCACTCATAGATCAGAGGCAGAGGAACAAAGTAATCGCACTATTTATCTTTTTTTTGGGGGGGAGGGATTGGTTGGGGTGGGTTAGGTGTTAGCCGAGGAAAATAATAATAAAAAAAGGAGGCATTTTATAAATAAAAGACCTGGAAAAAGCAAATGAGTTGAACTTGCGTCTTTGATAAGAAGATACTGCATTTTGAGTATATTTAGGAACTTTGAAGCAAAGTGTTAAAAAAAACACACACATTGTCCTATGCATATTTTAAATTCTAAATATGTTATTAAATATTGTTTGCATGGAATTTTATTATGGAATACTTTTACCATTTACATACTGTATATTGTCAGTGTTTCATGAGATAAATAAAGATAACTCATTATGTTATGTTTGCAGAGAGTGTGTAATTATTGGTCAGGTTCATTAAAGGTGATGGATCAAGGACAAGATGCCAGCCAGTGAAGATATCATCCTTAGTATATTCACTATGCTTGTTAAAGGATTAGAATCCTGGAAGAAGTGGGAGGAACAGGGATTTGCATATGATCTGTATTCACTTATGTTAAAACATACTCCCTAAGTAACCCCTTGACAATTATATTCAATGGCAGTGTAAGGCCACATAGAATAACCCTCTCACGCCAACTACAGGCAGACAAGCAGTCTAAGATGGATTCAGCCATTACCCGGAGTCATTTAAACATAAGAATTTTTTAAACATGATTTTATGTACCTATCTTGCCTACCTGCTAATGTTGTAATTCTGTTACACTTTATTACTATTCCAGTTAATCCTCGTAGCTTTATAATAATATTCTCACGTTTCATGAATCCAACAACAATAAGTATTTAACATTTTGTTTTAATGCCATTTAATTCAAATATTTTAATTGATTCATGTCAATATATTTTTAACACATTTTATATAATATAATAGAACAAGTTTAAAATGCGACTAAAGTATGTATGTTTTTGAACATTTTGACATATATACTAGTCATGGAGTTTAAGGAAGAGCATTTTGGGGTAAGTCTCTCCCAGCTTTCCACATCTGAATCTATTATTTTTGCTAATTCTTGGCAAAATCAGCAGCCCTTCCCATGCCTGCTTTTCAGGCTTTAAAGTGAAGCTCCAGCAGGACCAATTAGGAGTTCTCCATGAGTTTAACTCTGTCACTCCTGTCAAGTGAGTCTTCACGCTCTGTACTTGGCACCATCATTTGGGGGCAAATTGTAACAATATAATTTATACAGTTGTGCTCAAACGTTTTCATACCCTGGAAGAAATTGTGAAATGTTGACATTTATTTTGAAACCATGACTGATCATGCAAAAAAAAAACATATTTTATTAAAGGATAGTGATCATATGAAGCCATTTATTATCACATAGTTGTATGGCTCCTTTTTAAATCATAATGCCAACAGAAATCACCCAAATGCCACTGATTAAAATGTCCGATCTTGTTACAGACACACAAGTTTACATACACACCTATTAAAATGGCAATTAAAGGTTCATTTCTCACACCTGTGGCTCTTTAAATTGCAATTAGTGTCTTTATATAGTCAATGAGTTTGTTAACTCTCATGTGGATGCACTGAGCAGGCTAGATACTGAGCCATGGTGAGCGGAAAAAAATGTCAAAAGATCTGCGTAACAAGGTAATGGGACTTCATAAAGATGGAAAAGGAGATAAAAAGATATCAAAAGCCTTGAAAATGCCAGTCAGTACTGTTATTAAGAAGTGGAAAATTTGGGGATCTCTCGATACCAAGCCAAGATCAGGTAGACCAAGAAAGATTTCAGCCACAACTGCCAGAAGAATTGTTCGAAATACAAAGAAAAACCCACAGGTAACCTCAGGAGAAATACAGGCTGCTCTAGAAAAAGGCGGTGTGGTTGTTTCAAGGAGCACAATATGACGATACTTGAACAAAAATGAGCTGCATGGTCGAGATGCCAGAAAGAAGCCTTTAATGCACCAGATGCCACAAAAAAAAACCCAGTCACAATATGCCTGGCAACACCTTGACACGCCTCACAACTTCCGGCACAGTGTAATTTGGAGTGACGAGACCAAAATAGAGCTTTATGGCCTATAGTGAAAATAATACCATCCTCACTGTGAAGCATGGTGGTGGTTCACTGACGTTTTGGAGTGTGAGCTCTAAAGGCACGGGAATCTTGTGAAAATTGATGGCAAGATGAATGCAGCATGTTATCAGAAAACACTGGCAGACAATTTGCATTCTTCTGCATGAAGGCTGCACATGGGACACTCTTGGACTTTCCATCATGACAATGACCCTAAGCACAAGCATGGCTGGATTATCCATTAGGCCAACTAGGCAGCCACCTAGGGGCGCTTCCCTATGCGGGACGCCACTTTAAAAAAAAAAAATGCTTCCTGGCTTAAGAAAAATGAAATGCTGCATTTTATAGACTGGCTACCAGGAGGTAACCACCTAGAGCAAGAGAATTACAACAGGAAAAGGAACTTACATGCACAAGAAAAGGCAGATATTGGTCCGTGCATACCTTGTCTACCCACTGGCAGTGGCTCCTAGACTGTACTGCCTAGGGGCTCCATAAAGGTAGATCCGGCCCTGAGCACATGGCCAAGTTGTCCCTCCAGTAGTTACAGCAGAAAAATGGGAAGTTTCTGGAGTGGACATCACAGTCTCCTGACCTTAATATTATCGAGCCACTCTGGGGAGATCTCAAACGTGCGGTTCATGCAAGATGACCAAAGACTTGACCTGCATGACCTGGAGGCATTTTGCCAAGACGAATGGACAGCTAGCCACCTGCAAGAATTAGGGGCCTCATAGACAACTATTACAAAAGACTGCACGCTGTCATTGATGCTAAAGGGGGCAATACACAATATTAAGAACTAAGGGTATGTAAACTTTTGAACAGGGTCATTTAATTTTTTATCTTTGTTGCCGTGACTTTCCAAATTGTCTCAAAAGGGGGAAAAATTTATTCCTTCCTAACCCCAGATACTGGTGGTCTGATTCCTCCCTGGATCAATACCACCTCTCTAATTAATCAGGATAACCCTGAATGCCCTTAAAAATATATCCAATCCCTTTTTAAAGTTGTTAATTGAATCCGCCGTCACCACCTCCTTTTGGTAAAGAATTCCACAGATTAACCACCCTTAATGTGAAGAAGCCTTTTTTTCTTTAAGGTGGAATCTTTTTACTTCTATCCTCAAAGGATGTCCTCTTGTCAGTTGAAAACCTCTTGGCACAAAAAGCTCCCTTGACAAATCTTTATACTGGCCCTGGATGCATTTATATAGGGTAATCATATACCCTCTTAGAAACCTTTTTTCTAGAGAAAATATGTTTAAGTTGGTTAGTCGTTCTTCACATCTTAGCCCCTCCAGTTTTGTTGTCCTTCTCTGTACTAAAATGTAATTTTTATGAAGTGGTGCCCAAAACTGTACTCCATATTCCAAATGAGGGCATACTAGGGATTTATATAGTGGCAGAATTATATATGCTTCCCTGGCTTCTATACCCTTCTTAATACATGCTAATATTTTATTTGCCTTTGCAGCTGCTGCTTTACATTGAGAACTGTTACGTACAGTGGATATAAAAAGTCTACACACCCCTGTTAAAATGTCAGGTTTCTGTGCTGCAAAAAAATGAGACAAAGATAAATCATTTCAGAACTTTTTCCACCTTTAATGTGACCTATAAACTGTACAACAAGCTGAAATCTTTTAGGTGGAGGGAAGAAAAAAAAAAGAAGAAAAATAATCTGGTTGCATAAGTCTGCACACCCTCTTAAAACTGGGGATGTAGCTGTGTTCAGAATTAAGCAATCACATTCCAAATCATGTTAAATAGGAGTCAGCATACACCTGCCATCATTTAAAGTGCCTCTGATTAACCCCAAATAAAGTTCAGCTGCTCTAGTTGGTCTTTACTGACATTTTCTTAGTCGCATCCCACAGCAAAAGCCATGGTCCACAGAGAGCTTCCAAAGCATCGGAGGCCTGTTTCAAGCTTTTGGCTATCATCAGTATGAGGTAGATTCTGGTTTGTGCAATAGATTTTGTAGGATTGGGTATTCCACAACAATCATTTAGTGTATGGTGAGCACTAGAGTGAGAAAAGCTCTCCACTGTACAGAGTACAGAAAACGAATAATACATTAATAAGCCCATTTGCATGCCTGAGGCGGGACATGCAAATGAGAATACAATGTACCTCACTCTTCTAATCAAAAAATAGCAATTTTATACATTGCTCCCTTAAAGCATATGCCCGCCATATTAAACAGCTTACCCAATCCTACAAAATCTATTGCACAAACCAGAATCTACCTCATACTGATGATAGCCAAAAGCTTGAAACAGGCCTGTATATGAGTGATTCCTGCTTTGTGTAAAATCCAACACAGTGCTTTGCTTAAAAGCTGTTTAATACGGCAGGCATATGCATATATATATTTACATACATACATACATATATACAGCTACATATCATATATATATATATATATATATATATATATATTCATATTCATATATATATACACCATATACACATATATATTTACATATGCATCTATACATATATATGTATATACACCTATAGAAATACTTTCGTACCTGCCCGATGCTGCACTCCACTTCCTGGGGTGAAGAGAGGGCCGAGGAGGACCGCAGGGGACCACAAGGACTGAGGGGGCCACAAAAGGCAGAGGGAGGCTGCAAAGTTTTGCAGTGGGCCACCGGGGCCCGCAAGGATTGAGGGGGCGACAAGGTTCAGAGGGAGGCCACAGGGGGCTGTGGGGACCACAGGGGGCTGAGGGAGGCGACAAAGGCAAGCGAGGGGCCACAGGATGCTGAAGGGAAACATAGGGGGCTGAGGGAGGCTGTAGAGGTCCAGGAGCTGCCACAGGAGGCTGAGAAATAATTTACAAGGGCCACAGAACCTGCTGGCTGCACAGGTGGCCCCTGTGGGGCCACTGTGGGCCATAAGGGGCTGCAGGAGCCACACGGGACCCACAGGAGATGACACCAATGAATCAATAAATTCCCTATCTTTTCTTAGTAATAGTTCCAATTGTCTCAAAAGGGCAAAAAAAATATTCCTTCCTGACCCCAGATACTGGCGATCAGATGTCTCCCTGGATCAATACTCCCTCCCTAATTATCCAGGATATCCCTGAATACCCTTTTTATTTAAAAATATATCCAATCCCTTTTTAAAGGTATCTAGCAAATCCGCTTTTACCACCTCCCTTGGTAGAGAATTCCACAGATTAAGAAACCCTTACTGTGAAGAACCCTTTTCTTTCTTTAAGATGGAATCTTTTTACTTCTAACCTCAAAGGATGTCTTCTTGTCAATTGAAAACCTCTTGGCACAAAAAGCTCCCTTGACATATCTTTATACTAATGTATTTATATAGGGATGCATTTATATAGGGTAATCATATCTCCTCTAACACACCTTTTTTCTAGAGAAAATAAGTTTAATTTGGTTAGTCTTTCTTCATAACTTAGCCCCTCCATTCCCCTTATTAGTTTTGTTGTCCTTCTCTGTACTTTTTCCAACTCTAAAATGTCCTTTTTATGAAGAGGTGACCAAAATTGTACTCCATATTCCAAATGAGGGCGTACTAGAGATTTGTATAGTGGCAGAATTATATTTGCTTCCCTGGCTTCTATAAGCTTTTTTAACACATGCTAATAGTTTATTTGCCTTTGCAGCTGCTGCTTGGCATTGAGCACGGTTACGTAGGTGGTTGTCCACAAGTTCTCCCAAATCCCTTTCAATATCTGATACCCCTAGATTTGTTTCATTAAGTTTATAAATTGCATGGTTATTTTTCCTTCCCAGATGCATAACCTTACATTTATTCCATTATATTACATCTAATCTGCCATTTCGATGCCCATTTCTCTAATTTATGCAAATCCCTTTGGAGGGAAAGTACATCATTATCTGATTTAATTACCTTGCACAACTTTGTGTCATCAGGAAAAAATTGAGACACTACTTTCCAGTCCCACCTCCAAGTCGTTATATATGTTAAAAAGGAGAGGACCTAATACTGAGCCCTGAGAAACCCCACATTAGTCCAATAGGAGTATGTTCCATTTACCACAAACCTTTGCTTCCTGTCTTTTAGCCAGCTCTCAATCCATGAGCAGATATATATTGTAATTCTTAGTTTGCACAATAGTTTCCCATGTGGCACTGTATCAAAAGACTTTGCAAAATCCAAAAAGACATCCACTGAGTTGCCTTTATCCAGGTTCCTACTAACCTCCTCATAGAAACTAATTAGATTTGTTTGACATGACCTATCCCTCATAAATCCATGTTGAATCTTACTTATAATCCTGTTTGAATAGACATATTCTTGTATATTGTCCCTGTAACGGAACCCATCACTGTTTTACCCTGTTTTATGATTATTATGGTTAAAATATGATCCTACTATATATATGTGGGTTGATGTTCTACAGAATATATTGGCTCAGAATATTAGCCAGACTTTTGCAGACCTAGGCTAATAGATAATCCTGTTACAGAGATTCAAGAGATAAGAAAGTTGTAAAGGATCCTTGCATTTTCAAAGTGTTTTCATTCTCTGATAAGAATGATCTAATTAATGTCTGATTGTATCCAAGTTGCCAGGGAGGTGTGACTCACCTATTGTCCTATATGTGTATTGTGTGGGGGATATGTGCAATGTCTGTGTGTTATGTGTAAAAACATACTTTTACTAACTTTTGAACCCCTGGTCTGATTCATGCCATTTTTGTATATGTTGTTCCCCTGGGTGAGAGATATTGAATGGTGCGGGACTTAAAGGTGTACCCCCTGTATTTGGGGTACATCCAGAATGTGGTTAAAATTGTGTCTGTTTTAATTGTGTTACCTGTTATCTGAGGGGAGGAGACGTGGGGGTTGAACCATGTAGATAATTGGCTGTTGTGATAATTATGTGGGTGTAGCCCTTCAGAGGGCAACATTGCATAAAAGGAGATTCCCTGTCATTAAAATATAGTTCCTCTTGACCCTTCAAAACGTAGCCTCGTCTCGTTATTTGAGGGGATCACTATCCTACTGGGGATTGCTATGCTTTTGCATACTCCCTTGAGCTGTAACTACTGAACGCTGGTTCCTGATGTACTATCCTTGGAGTCTGTGGTGGTTTTGGTGTCCGGTACGGTGCTTGTAGGCCTTGGCGCAAACTAGGACGCGTCTATCAACGGAGGTACCCGGTCGGGGTGCCAGTAGATCCGTTACATTGGCTGGCAGTGGTGGGATGGCGTTCTAGTAAGAGGAAAAGCAGCACGGAGACACCGGTAACGTTTGGAGTTACAAATTGAGGGCAACGCTAGTATCCGTACAGCGCCCCTGGCTACAGCAGGATGGAACCGGCTAGTTTTCAGACAGCGTTTCATGATGAGGAGGAGGAGGCGGCCGCGGACTACAGGGATGCAGACAGAAAGGAACTCTGGTATGATGCCCTGGAAGATGCCCAATGGCGGCGAGGTGAGAGTCTCCCCAGTGATGAGCAGCGGCTACAGAAGCATGTGGCGATGCGGATGTATCTATTGGGAGAGCAGCCCCTGGATGAGTGGGTGACAAGACTAGAGACCCTGGTATGGCGAGAGCTCTGGCTAGACAACGCATACCAGGCCCTCTGGTGGCATACCGTTCGACTTACCCCCTGGACGGCTGAACACGACTTACCAGAGGGGGATGATTATGATGGCCCAGGTTTATTATGGGATGCCTTGGAGGACGACATTGATCTTGGCAGCACGGAGGGGTCTAGGTTTTGGGACATCTACGACTACCGGATGGGCATGTATGTCTGGGATGACGAAGGCGAGGTGAGCAAAGACATGACCCACCTGGTAACGAGAGAGTGGGAGCTGGAGCAGGACTACCAACACCTGCTCAGCCTTGTGCAGCCCCAACCTACTCGACAAGCAGAACCAGACTTCATTGACTGGTCCTGGGATGACCTCCAGATGGCAGGTAGAGATGGGACCGAGGTCTCTCTACCGGCCCTACAGAGGGCAGAAGGTGTCGTCCTTCCCCTCCAGCAGCAGTATGAACCCCAGGGGCCAGAAGGTGTCGTCCTTCCCCCCCAGCAGCAGTGTGAACCCCAGGGGGCAGAAGGTGTCGTCCTTCCCCCCCAGCAGCAGTGTGAACCCCAGGGGGCAGAAGGTGTCGTCCTTCCCTCCCAGCGGCAGTGTGAACCCCAGGGGGCAGAAGGTGTCATCCTTCCCCCCCAGCGGCAGTGTGAACCCCAGGGGGCAGAAGGTGTCGTCCTTCCCCCCCAGCGGCAGTGTGAACCCCAGGGGGCAGAAGGTGTCGTCCTTCCCCCCCAGCGGCAGTGTGTACCCCAGGGAGCTGAAGGTGTCGTCCTTCCTCCCCAGCAGCAGTGTGTACCCCAGGGGGCTGAAGGTGTCGTCCTTCCTCCCCAGCGGCAGTGTGTACCCCAGGGAGCTGAAGGTGTCGTCCTTCCTCCCCAGCGGCAGTGTGTTCCCCAGGGAGCCGAAGATGTCGTCCTTCCTCCCCAGCGGCAGTGTGTACCCCAGGGAGCTGAAGGTGTCGTCCTTCCTCCCCAGCAGCAGTGTGTACCCCAGGGGGCCGAAGGTGTCGTCCTTCCTCCCCAGCGGCAGTGTGTACCCCAGGGAGCTGAAGGTGTCGTCCTTCCTCCCCAGCGACAGTGGGTACCCCAGGGGGCCGAAGGTGTCGTCCTTCCCCCTCAGCGGCAGTGTGAACCCCAGGGGGCAGAAGGTGTCGTCCTTCCCCCCCAGCGGCAGTGTGAACCCCAGGGGGCAGAAGGTGTCGTCCTTTCCCCCCAGCGGCAGTGTGAACCCCAGGGGGCAGAAGGTGTCGTCCTTCCCCCCAAGCGGCAGTGTGTACCCCAGGGAGCAGAAGGTGTCGACCTTCCTCCACAGCGGCAGTGGGTACCCCAGGGGGCCAAAGGTGTCGTCCTTCCCCCCCAGCGGCAGTGTGAAACACAGGGGGCAGAAGGTGTCGTCCTTCCCCCCCAGCGACAGTTTACCCTAACCAGGGGAGACACCAATCTCCCAGACAGCGCAGATGGGACCGTGGTCTCTGCGCCCACAGCTTGTCCAGATCCCCAACTACCGTCACTGGGACAACCGGAGGAGGGGGTAAGTACAAATTCCCCTCCCCAGCTAACTTCTAATGTGGCCCCAGGGTTAACAGAGGAAATGTTAACCCCCACTGACCCCCACGTTTCCCTGGCTACTGAGCCGGAATATGTCCCTTGTACAGAGCAAGATGTCCTGCAGGTTATACCAGCAGAAGAGCTGGCATCAGGGCAGAGTGCCGCTGGCCTCTGCCCCTCAAGTCCCCTCAGCGTGTTGCCCCATCACCGCAGCAAAATATCCAGGTACCTGGTTAGACTTCCCCCCAAAGGAGAGATGTGTGACGAAGTGCCCTTCGCCACTTTGGCTTGGAGAGGACTGTTTGCCAGCCTCCTGCCCTGTGACTATGGGCCTGGTACATATTGCCCTTTGGAACCAGTGTTCGGCCATACCAGAGGCCATACCACTCATTCTGGCCCTTTACATATAGGGGGGTCATTCTGTACTTGCCCTGTGTGAACCATGATACCCCAGATAACTGTGCCATGAAGCCCATTCATATAATGAAAGACTATGGGAAAGACTTTAGCTACATGGCAATTGAACTGTGTGAAGAGGATCTGAGCGCTATTCGGTGGTTTTGTGCGCTCAGATTCCAGCTATCTGGGGATATGGGAAATGTGAGTAAATGTGAATTGCAGTAATGCTGATGGGTTGTCAAACTAGAGAATTGACCAACAAATACTTTTGTCCGGACATCCCCAGGCCGATCCGTTGGGATCAGACCGTGTATGCCGGCTTATGGTCACGGGGGAGGTGTGTAACGGAACCCATCACTGTTTTACCCTGTTTTATGATTATTATGGTTAAAATATGATCCTACTATATATATGTGGGTTGATGTTCTACAGAATATATTGGCTCAGAATATTAGCCAGACTTTTGCAGACCTAGGCTAATAGATAATCCTGTTACAGAGATTCAAGAGATAAGAAAGTTGTAAAGGATCCTTGCATTTTCAAAGTGTTTTCATTCTCTGATAAGAATGATCTAATTAATGTCTGATTGTATCCAAGTTGCCAGGGAGGTGTGACTCACCTATTGTCCTATATGTGTATTGTGTGGGGGATATGTGCAATGTCTGTGTGTTATGTGTAAAAACATACTTTTACTAACTTTTGAACCCCTGGTCTGATTCATGCCATTTTTGTATATGTTGTTCCCCTGGGTGAGAGATATTGAATGGTGCGGGACTTAAAGGTGTACCCCCTGTATTTGGGGTACATCCAGAATGTGGTTAAAATTGTGTCTGTTTTAATTGTGTTACCTGTTATCTGAGGGGAGGAGACGTGGGGGTTGAACCATGTAGATAATTGGCTGTTGTGATAATTATGTGGGTGTAGCCCTTCAGAGGGCAACATTGCATAAAAGGAGATTCCCTGTCATTAAAATATAGTTCCTCTTGACCCTTCAAAACGTAGCCTCGTCTCGTTATTTGAGGGGATCGCTATCATACTGGGGATTGCTATGCTTCTGCATACTCCCTTGAGCTGTAACTACTGAACGCTTGTTCCTGATGTACTATCCTTGGAGTCTGTGGTGGTTTTGGTGTCCGGTGCGGTGCTTGTAGGCCTCGACGCAAGCTAGGACGCATCCATCAACGGAGGTACCCGGTCGGGGTGCCAGGAGTTCCGTTACAGTCCCGTATTAACCCTTCTAACAGATTTCCCACTACAGAAGTGAGGCTCACTGGTCTATAATTCCCCGGATTTGCTCTTGCTACCCTCTTAAATATAGGTATCACCTCCGCTTTTCTCCAGTCATCTGGTAGAGACCCTGTGTTGAGTGAATCTTGAAAAATTAAATATAATGGTTTGGCTTACAGAACCCAGTTCCCTCAGTACCCGTGGATGTATTCCATCAGGACCTGTCACTTAATTAACATTTATTTTTTCAAACCTCTTGCAGTGTAGCCCCATTATGTTGCAGTGTCCCTATCACTGGTACCTCCGTTTGTATACCGAAGAAAAGAACCTATTTAGCTCATCTGCCTTTTCCTGGTCTTTAATTTTCAGACGGCCTGTGTCACATTGTAATGTTCCTATAGCTTCCTTTCTCGCCTTCTTCCCATTTATATACTTAAAAAATATTTTAGGGGTTAGTCTTACTCTCCTAAGCAACCACGTAAAGCAGATTCTGTCCCCTCTTGTTTGTATAATTTAAATGCCTGTTTTTTTACTCCGTATCGTGATCTTTAAATCATTGTTAAGCCACGTTGGATGTAATTTACTCCTTTTACTTTTATTTCCTCTTCGTATATGGTGATTATTATAAATATGGATTTAAATATTGTCCATTTATGTTCAGTATGTTTACTTATCAGTTCTTTTTCTCCCAGTCTTGAATAGATCCTAAACATAAGCGTATCTGTATGAAGGACTTTCTTCTAGGCTCCAATAAACAGCTTCTGTAAAATCTTCCTCATTCCTGAATGTTAATTAGTTTTTTATTCATTCCTTGAGATCGTCTCTACAATATCCCTAAATAAATAATGTAGTCTTGCAATCCCTGTGGAACCCATTTGCTGGTTTCTTTTAGTGTCCTGGAGATTAGGGAAACAGCAATATAGACAAGGGCCTTTGTAAATATTCTTGACATGGCAGGAAATAGTTAAATATTAGATAAGCTGGATAAGAGTTTAAGGTGTTTGGCTCCTGTAACTTGTGAAGCTGGTGTCTTAAGTAACCATAACAGACATAATGTTTCATTACACAAGAAGATGCTGAGTCACGTTCTAGTGGCCCTTTTCCAGCGCCATAACTGTCCCCTCTCCAGTGGTTGTATTAATGAAAACTAAAATGTAACCAATAGACAGTGCAAACTCTAGTCACGGAAGAACATGAGCAACAAAACAAACGTTTAAAAAAAAATGTATTATTCCAAATAAGGTGCCCCTCCCACATCACGGAGGAGCAATGTTTCAAGTGACATTCTAGATTGCCAGGCATGCATGCTATAACTGGAATCTTGTGTCAGAAATGTGGCTGTGAGGGAGGGGGGTGCATAACAGAGGGGGCTAGATGTTGGCTGACTGTGCATGATGGTGCTCCTTATGGAATTCCCCCAGCTCCTACTCATGTGTGATGTCTCCTACTCATGTGTGATATTAATAGCTTTAACTCCCAACCTCCACATCACCCACCATAGAAAAACACAAGACCCTCCTTCTATTCCTTCCACTCTTGAATAAATCCTGAACATCAGTGTATCCGTATTAAGGACTTTCGTCCAGTTTCCAAGGAACAGCTCCTGTGAAATCTTCCTGACTCCTAAATGTTCATTGTTAATTTTTTTTAAATAATTTCTTGGAACTGTAGTTAGTTTATTTAGTGCACACTTCAACTGGACTAGCCTTTGCCCCCCTCCTTTTGGCTGTGACTTCAGTCGAGACAAGGGGTCAGGGAGATCGGGTCTGTCTGATCTGAAGACAGCAGCCCCACTGAAAAAGGTGTAATACTGAAATATTTACATAGTATGCACCATAAGGGGATGCTGGGGGATATCAGCTATGGTTTACTGTGATAAGTCTGTATTACAATGTTCTATATATGAATGTTACTAGAATAAAGATTATTATAAAATGTAATTGATGAGTATTAGTTATTGAATAGTTACAGTCTAATTCAAGTGCCTTGCCAAAGTATTCACCGCCTTGGCATTTTTTGTGTTTTGTTGCCTCACAATGTAGAATTAACATGGATTGTTTGAGGATTTGCATCATTTACTTTACAGAACATGCCCACAACTTTGAAGATGTTTTTTTTATTGTGAAGCAAACAACAAATAGGACAAAATAACAAAACAAGTCAATGTGCATAACTATTCACACCCCTAAAGTCAATACTTTGTAGAGCCACCTTTTGGGGCAATCACAGCTCCAAGTTGCTTTGGATAAGTCTCTATGAGCTTGCCACACCTTACCACTGTAATTTTTGCCCATTCCTCCTTGCAAAACTGCTCCAGCTCCTTCAAGTTGGATGGTTTGCACTTGTGAACAGCAATCTTTAAGTCTGACCACAGATTTTCTATTGGATTGAGGTCTGGGCTGTGACTAGGCCATCCCAACACATTTACATGTTTCCCCTTAAACCACCCAAGTGTTGCTTTAGCAGTGTGTTTGGGGTCATTGTCCTGCTGGAAGGTGAACCTCCGTCCTAGCCTCAAATCACGCACAGAGTGGCACAGGTTTTGCTCAAAAATATTCCTGTATTTAGCACGATACATCTTTCCCTCAACTCTGACCAGTTTCCCAGTCCCGGCAGCAGAAAAAAATGGTGTTCTTTGGGTGATCACTGTGGGGATGGTGTTCTTTGGGTGATGGGATGTGTTGCGTTTGCGCCAGACATAGCATTTTCTTTGATGGACGAAAAGTTCAATTTTAGTCTCATAAGACCAGAGCACCTTCCTCCATACATTCTGGGAATCTCCCACATGCCTTTTCATAAACTCAAAATGTTCCATTTTGGTTTTTTTGCTGAAAATAATGGCTTTCTTCTGGCCACTCTGCCATAAAGACCAACTCTATGGAGCGTATGGCTTATTGTCGACCTATGTACAGATACTCCAGTCTCTGCTGTGGAACTGCAGCTCCTCCAGGGTTACCTTAGGTCTCTGTGCTGCCTCTCTGATTACTTCCCTCCTTGCCCGGTCAGTGAGTATGGTGGGCGGCCGTCTCTTGGCAGGTTTGCTGTTGTGCTTTGTTCTTTCCATTTGGTTATGATAGATTTGATGGTGCTCCTGGGGATCATCAAAGATTTGGATATTTTTTTATAATCTAACCCTGATTTGTACTTTCCAACCACATTGTCCCTTACTTGTTTGGATAGTTCCTTGGTCTTCATGGCAGTGTTTGCTTAGTGGTGCCTCTTGCTTAGGTGTTGCAACCACTGTGGCCTTTCAGAAAAGGTGTGTATATGTAATGACAGATCATGTGACATTTAGATTGAACACAGGTGGACATAATTTCACTAATTATGTGACTACTGAAGGTAATTGGTTGCAACAGAGCATTTTATAACAAAGGGGGTGAATACATACGCACATAACTACCACCAACTTTGCCCATTCATTTCCTTAAGGCCAGAGTGACAAACTCAAGCAGCAGACAGCATGAATCCAGCATGAACCCAGGAGATAAAGCACCAACCTCTCTTATGGAGAATCTGAGACACTGTCAGTACAAGCAGTACCATGACTAGGGTTCTTTTTTGTTTTTTAAAGGTTTTTATTAGGTAACCAAATAAACTGGAGGATAACATAAGAGCCAGGTAACAGGTTTGACATTATTAAAGTACAATCAATTAAGGGGAAAAAGAAAAAAAGGTTAACATTACATTACGCCATATGAAACTACCATGTAATAGTCGAAATAAAGTTAAACAAAGCGATCTATCCCCATGTGTGGGAAGGTCTAAGGGGAGCCAGGTTATCTACATTTTCCCAATTTTCTAAGGAAAAAGTTTATAAAAAATAAAGCAGTTTGGTAGGCTCGGTCTAACCGAACAATCATCCAGAGCCTAAGAAAAAAACAAACTATGTTGTATAGTCACAATATAACACTAAATGAGCTAAAAAAGAATAATAAAAGAGAAAAATAAAAAAATCCTGTTGACTACACAAGAAATTTCAATTCAAAAACAGATTTTTGTCTCAAGGGTATTGAAGTATAAGTCCTGTTGGTTACACGTTCGGATCCATCGCCCGTCCCGCATCCTCCAGTCTCTGGTCCGCAGCTCCAATGTAAGTTTTAGCAAAAGATAGCACAATTAATTAATTAAGAAGGTTTCACGTGATAGGGGGGCTATAGGGAGAATGAATCCAGGGATTCCATATCTGGAGAAAAATAGGCATACGGTCCTCCAGTAAATGGGTGAGCCTTTCATTTATAGCAATGTGGTTCATTTTACTGATGACTGATTGTAAAGTAAGAGTGGGAGATTTGCATTGTCTGGCTATATGGCTCTTTGTTGCTAGCATTAAATACTGAAGGAGTCTATTTTGGTATTTTGATAGTAAAGGGACAGGGTGCCCTAGCAGGCCTATGCCTGCCTTAGCAATACAGGCGTGCCAAATATGGTTGAGGCTAAATGGAAAACCTTGTTCCAAAGAAACTGAACCAGGGGACATAACCACCAAGTGTGGAAAAAGGTTCCAGGAATCTGACAAGCTCTAAAGCAATTAGGATTAGGGGAGCGTTTCCATCTAAATAGTTTGTCCGGGGTGATATATATCCTATGAAGAACCCTTAATAGAGGTCTCCAGAATATTACTGCTAAAAGATCCCCTGGTTAGGTTTCGCTAAGAGTTTTGCCAAGTCTCCATATCCCACTTGCAATTTAAGTCTTCTTCCCATCTTTTCATATATTTTGGGAGGGGGGTGGCTGGAGGGGAATTAAAAGTATCATATAGGATACCCACAATACCTTTTGTAAGAGGAGCAGACAGGCATAACCTAGTAAACCAATTTTTAAGTCGGTTTACCTAGTGTATGTTCTAACGCGGAGAGAAAGTATATAACTCTACAAAATGTATAATGTTCCTGAATGGGGATATTGAATTCTTCTTTTAGTTGAGTGTATGTTAAGGTAGTATTATCTCTATGCCAGGAATTCACCGTCAGTAGGTTATGGGATTTCCACCAAAATAAAGAGGCTGCAGGGAGAATATCCCGGAATCTGGGATTGGGTATTATGGGAGAAGGAGTGGAGTACCTCGGGATCAGCTGAAATTTGCGGACAGCCCATGACCAAATAGTTAAGGAATGCTTTATATACGGACTGTCCAATTTACCCAAACATGTCAGTGGGTTTGGGATCCATGGGATGGAATCCAATGTATATGGGGCCATCATAAAGTTCTCAATAAATATCCAAATAAGGTTGGTGAGTAGGGGAGTGCGCAATTGGAATAAACGCCAATTATGCCGCTTTAAAATATAATTTCAAATTGGGGCAGGAGAGACCTCCTTTTGATTTATGGATGAACATAGTTGATTTAGAGATACAATGTGATTTATTCTGCCATATAAATTTAAAGACTTGGCTTTGTAGTTTGTCTAAAACCATGTAATTCAAGGCAATCGGTAGGGAGCGAAATAAATACATAAGGCGGGGAAGGAGGTTCATGTTAAAAGAGTGGATACATCCTAACCAAGAGATAGGGTGTCTTGCCCATGTCAGTAGATTTTGGGTGAATGTTTTGTAGATGGCCGATTTGTGAAGATGTGCGATGTTACGGGTCAGATTCACACCCAGGTACTTAAGATGGTTAGAAGGCCAGTTAAAATTAAAGTGCTGTTGCAAAAAAGTTAAGTCTGAGGGGGGTAAGGAAATATTTAGAACTTCTGTTTTATCCACATTTATGTGGAGCCCAGAGATTTTACTAAATGTTCCCAGTAAGTAAAAAAGGGCAGGGACTGAAGTGCAGGCATCTATCAATGTGCAGAGGACATCATCTGCGAATAAGGCACACTTAAAATGACGATGGCGTATATTTATGGCTTTAATGTCTACGTTTGATCTAATAGCTTGAGCTAAGGGTTCAACAGCTAGAGCAATAGTAAATGAAGCCCTGGCTGCACCAGGAAGTTTTAAGATTGCTTGAGGGGATTTATAATAACTATTAATCATGTTCACAAAACGTCAAATACTGCTCGTAAAAGGCCATTCTAGAGAATCAAAGGCCTTCTCAATATCCAGGGCTAGAAGGCATAGAGGGGTACGGTGTTTACCCGCCCAGTGCATGGTATCCAGAATACGCCTAATATTATCCCCTGCTTGCCTAAAGGGGATGAAACCTACTTGATCCTTATGGATTAGTGAGGGCAGAAAATTAGAAATTCTATCGGCCATCAATTTAGCAAGTATTTTGACATCCCCATTTAATAGCGATATAGGCCTATAATTTTTAACCTCTAGTGGATCTCGGCCCACCTTTGGAAAGAAGACCATGTCCACCAGATTCAATTCAGGTGGTATATTATGACCGTCCATGATCGCATTTAATAAGGTCACCAAGTGGAGGGCCAAAATTTACCGCATATTTCTTGTAGTACAAGTTAGAAAATCCATCCGGACCTGGGGCTTTACCTAATTTCAGTTTTTTTAATTGTCTCCTCTTGAGCCGAGATATGTGGAAGGTCGTAGGACTCAAGAAAGGTTGAGATTTGATTAGCATGTTGCTTCTGTGGGGAAGAATAGAGCTTTTGAAAAAAGGTGGTAAAGGTTTCTTTAATTTCATTTGTTCATGTTCCCAGAGGGGTTTTTAATCTTGAAAATTTTGGAATCGGTTAGCTTCCCTCTTAATTTTCTAGCAAGTAGAGAATCCGGTTTGTTATCTTTTGTGTAAAATGTATGGCCCGTCAATCTCAAGGCTTTTTCAGTTTGCGCCGAAAGTATCAAATCCAATTCTGCCTGTAAAAGGTCTATTTGTTTACGGCGTTGGGTTGAGGTATTGGTCTGGTTAGATTTTTCTAAAGGTAAAAGTGATGCTCTAATCTCAACTTCCCTTTTTCTTTGTTGTCTCTTGTGTGCAGCAGATTAATGCAAGAGCCTCTAATAACGACTTTGTGTGCTGCCCAAACCTACCCTATATCCACGCTTGGGGTCAAGTTATCTAAGAAAAATTGTCTGAGATCCGAGGCAACCTGGTCCTGAAAGGTTTGATTGGAGAGGAGCATATCATTAAGCTTCCATGAATAAGGGGGTTAGTATACAATGCCAAAATCAAGGGACATGTGGACCACAGAGTGGTCGGACCAGGGACAGGGGCGTATTTCGGAGGCAACTAAGCCATCCGACAAAGATGAATCCATTAGCAATGTATCTATTCTGAAATATAGCCATGCACTGGGGAGTAAAATGTGTATTCTCTTTCACCCTGATGTTTCAGACTCCAAGTATCCAGCAGATGAAGCTCCTGAAGAAATCTATAGATACGTTTAAGTTTTTTGGAAAATGTATCTCCCTGTGACTTAGAGGACCTATCCATGCTAGGGTCGTGAGCCAAGTTGATATTTCCTCCTAGAGTGATTTTGCCTGTATATATAGATTTGAGATCAGCAAGGACTTTAATGAGAGTATTATGGGCGGCGGTAGCGGGAGAGTACAGAGCTATAAGAGAGATCCTAGTATTCAGAAGGGAACCTGTTAGTAAAATGTAGTTGCCCTCTGGGTCAATCTTTTTACTCTCCACAGTGAAAGAGAAGTCTTTATGGAGCAGTATAGCCACACCTGCCTTCTTTGTGGGACAAGTTGAGGTTATGAAGTAGGGGTATGATTTGTGTAAGTAAGAGGGGGTTTTTCCTTTAGCAAAATGAGTCTCCTGCATAAATATCACTGATGGTCGGAGTGATTTATATGAGATAAACGCTTTACACCTTTTAAATGGGGAATTAAACCCTTTAACATTGTGAGTGAGAAAGGTGAAGGAAGTGTCAGTCATTGTACCTGTGGGAGTAATGAATGCTCAGGAAGATGTTGAGACCGTCGCTAAGCTCATGGCAGCCGAGGACCAGAGGCGCAGGAGGAGCGAAGGACCGGAACCAGGCCACCCAGGATATCGGGGAGAATAGAGACAAAAAGAACAGTTTAAAACATGGAGAAAATATACAAAAAATCAACATTTTATCAAACAATATAAAAACAACAACAGTATAGTGGTAATAGTACCTCACTGAATAATTTAAGGCACACGGAGTGCCGAGGGCAAGGAGGGGATCTCCCCAACCTTGGAATCCCTACTAGTGAGGTGGGGCAAAGTATAGGTCCAAGCTTGTATTAAGGTTAAATTAATGGACCTGAAGGGTCCCGGCCATTAGTTGCAGACTGCGGGGTAGTTCTTGGGTCTAAGAATGGATTTAAGTTGAGGGGCCTGAGGGACCCCGGTCTAGGCCAGCCCAATGCCGGGGGAGGGGCAGGGGGGAGTGGAGACTAGGACAAGGGCCTTTCTAGGGAGGTTAGTGGATCCACCACGGATCTAAATTATATGGAAAGATCCAAATGGACTTGATGTTGCCTTGTACAGGGGAATGGGAAGGGGGCTAAAGCCCTTTCTCAAGCATATAGTGGATGCAGTTTAGGATACGACTCCTAGGGACAATGAACATAGGGGATATACTAGACCTGGTCCGGAGGAGAATCCACCTGGTTTGGGTAAGAGAACCAAGCAATCTAAAGTTCTAAAGTTGCCTTGGTAAGTATGTAGGAGTTCAGCATATCCTACTGGGAAGTGCAAGCCTAGGGTAATGACTCTGGATTGCAAGTCTTAAGTAGTCTTTGATGAGTATCAGGGAAAGCGATCCAAATTCAGACTTTCGTGGGTGAGGAACGCGGCAAGGGTTTAGAAAAAAGCGTGGAACAGTTTGGTGTGACCCATTGCGTATTTGGACGTTGAAGAGGCGGCATATTTACAGGTTCCACCGAGCTGGAGTCCAGAGGTTTTGAAAGTTCCGACAATCCAGGATCTGGAGCTAGTTGGAGTTGAGACAGGAAAGCCATACATTCTTTCAGTGAGAAAGCTGTAAAAGCAGATGAACCCACTTGGAAGGAGAGGCTGAATGAGAAGCCCCATCTATATTTAAATTTGTTGTGGATGAGGATTGCAATTGCGGGCTTCATGAGTTTACGTTTCCAGAGCGTAGATGGTGCCAGATCCGCATAAATCTGCAGTGTGGAGCTGTCTGGACCCACAATGGAGGGGGACTTTCTGGCTTCCTGAAGAAGAAGGTCTCTTGCATTCTGGCGGAGAAAGCGGACCAAAACGACCTTCAGTTGATCAGAGCTCGGAGGACCACCTAAGGATCTATGAGCTCTCTCGATTTCTCAAGCTGACTCTGGGTGCGTCGGTAAAATAGACTGAATAGTTGTTTGCAGGTACGGCAAAAGATTAGTTACAGCTTTAGGAATGCTACGGAAGCGAACGTTGAATCGTCTCCAGCGGTTCTCCAGATCTTCTAGTTTGGTTTCAAGGATGGAAATTTGCAATGAGTGTTGGTCAATCACCTGCCTATCAGAAGATTGTGGCTCAATGATTTGATCTGTTAGATTTTCCAAGTGGTTGCTGCGTTGACCCAGGTCCTGGATTTCCTGCTTGATTTCCCTGACCGCCGTGGATAAGTGAGCTTGCAAGAGAGCATCTATTTTCGCCACTGTTGCATCTGTCAAGTCCACATGGGGAGGGCAATCAGGGGCATCCTCTATGTATGAACTGTCCGAAGAAGTGGGAACTGGCCGCGGAGATGGAGCAGGTGGAGGGGCTTGAGTTGGAAAATAATCCTTAATTCCTCTGGATTGTTGTTTTTTTTTTGCTAGATTTCCCCGTGATGTATAGGCAGATAGTGTTTTTAACGGGTGAAGCTGAGGCACGAAAATGTGAGAGGGCACTATCTAGCACTATCTTCTGTTATCAATTAGGGATCATATCCGCTAAGCCCCGTCCCACTCATATCATACAAGTAGGCCGGGTGCCCTCAGGTATAGAGACTATGTTTTCATCTGTTAGGTAAGGTTCATGTCCAAGATGTCTCCAGTCTGGTCATATCAAGTTATTGGGCCCGGAGCCTTCAGGTACCCCTATAGTGCTATTCAGGCATTATGACTTGGCTGATGATAGAGCGTGGGGAGCAAAGAATCTTGTCCCATGAGATAGCTGAGAGGAGCAGGTAATGATGAGGAGTGCAGGGGGTGGTTAGCTGGGAGGCCTTATAGTTCTCAGTCAATGTTGTACAGAGCTGTAGATATTTTGTAGGCCCACCAGATGGCAGTGTGGTGTAGTTTTATTGTTGCAGGTCTGAATTCGCAGGCCTTAAATTTGTCCACAAGATGGAGCAGTGCAGGCGAATTAAGTGAGCTATTTCTATCAAGTTGTTATGTTCAAAATTTTGTCCAAAACATGTGGGGCGTGCCACCCTAGGCTGGGCCGTCCACCCCAAAGCAAGTCTTTGGGGTGTTTGATAAAAGACAGTTCTAGCAAGAATATACTATAGAATATACTATAGAGATAACAAACCACAATGGTTATTCTTTAGGGTTTATAATCCTGGAGTACTGTAAATCACCATATACAATAGATTAGGGCTTTCCTTTGACCCCTGGGGGACTGGCTTTTTGTGTAACAGATCTCTGCACCCTGCTCTTAAGCCTTTAGCAATGAGCAGGCACTGGGGTTGAATATGTTGGGTACCCCTTAGTGGTTCATCACTTTAGCTCTTAGCATCCCCAGATTAGAGAATATCTGTGCAAACGTGTTAGCTTTTGTTTCATGACCTTGTTGTGCTGTGTCAAAATGTATGTGGGCAGACTTTGACTCTAAGCCCCTTCTCTAAGGCTTCACTCTAGAATTGGAGGTGTAGGAGGTATAAGGGCCCCTGGTTTGCAAGGTCTGATGAGTGGATGGTAACCTGGGACCTTAATCCCCCACCTCCTAACCTGCTTGAAAGTCAATCTGGCACCCTACTGGGGTGCTGCTGTGCACTATCTTCACCTCAGTCCCTGCACCTCACCCTTATTGTGTTGCACTTATTTTTTTGATTGTGGCCTCTAGGTTGTGCAGGCTGCCGAGACCAAGGTGGAGCCCGCTCCAAAGAGCAGCGTTTTCTCCCCCCACCTGGCCACTTTGGGTTCCGGGGGTTCGTCCTCACCTCAGCAGGGGGAGGCGGTCCTCTGTCCTCCGCAGGTGGTATATTCTCCTCTGGTTGCTGTCCGGGGAGGATCAAGGAGGTTGTGGCGTCACCTGGGCCTTGCCTGTTGGGTGTTCCTGATGAGGAGGGGGATCCCCCAATAGCCTTCAAATCTCTCCAGGGCCTCTCCGCTGGGCACCAGAAGCTCCCAAAGTTGTACCAGCAGCAGAGCTCCATCTCTGCACGTCCATTCTCGTGCTGCGCCTGGCCACCATGACTAGGTTTCTGAACCCACACCTGACATGATGAAGAAGAAAATATCCCCCAGCTGTGAGAATGAGGGAAAATATACAATGAGAGTCCTGTACATACGTGCTGCTCAGAAACAGAGCATGCAATGCACAGAGCCGAGGAAGATACAGCTGGAAAACCTACATGTATTAACTTTCTATGGAAGGCCCCAACCTTCCATCACAAAGAATCTTAGTGCTGCTCCTGTGGGATCTTTCCTTTATCTGCTCTCCACACGCCTACGTGCCAACTGCCTACCGCTGCACATAGATGTAAACACCACTCTTTTAGTATGTAGAACGTGCAATCTGCCAGTACCCTAACACTAAACATAACCCTAAACTCTAACCTTAAGCCCTAATCCCTAACCCTTACTGTGACAACCTGTATGTTGAATGGGGTATGATAAGAGCCTATTGCCCAAACCTCTCCCCACAGGTGTGCCAAGTTCATTTTACCTCTGTACAGCAGGAAGAACTTTCAGCCCTTGGGTTAGACTGAGAAATGTTTGTGGTCTTGTATAGCATACAACTCTTTCTAAGTTCTCCAGCAATCAGATTTCCAGCATCAATAACAAAATCCACACATTAATTATGTGAACCAGTTATAGCACATTTATTACTGAAACAACAGACATATTTATACCACACTCTGAGCAACAAAAAGCCAATCAATTCAAATTTGCATCCATGGTTACCCCAATCACCTTCTATCTCACATTATCACCCATGCCTGAAAAAGGAGACTACCCCATTGTTTTCTCTGCTGTATTCTTGGTATGGGATAATTACGCACAATGGACAAAGACACCAAGCTAAGGGCTTGTGATAACAGATAGAGATACCTGTGTCATGTGACTCCTAGAGGTCAGTTATCTCTCTAATCTGGTTAATAAGGAATTATTCCGGTACTAAGAAATATTGAACACATACAATATTTCCCTTGTAATTGCTAGCCCCCCCCCCAAAACACAATATAGACATACATACCATTACTCCTATTATGTTCTTACGCACACCCCAACTATAAACAATGGTGCAATAGTATGGACCTAGTGGTACCCAGGCAGTATCCACTATCCTATGCTTCTAACTGGCATAACAAGGAATAACACACAAATCACAATGTCCCCAATGTTAACTCATATCAGTGGGCCCCTTTCCCTGGCACAATAAGCCTATAATCTTATAAGTCTGAGGGCATCAGTCTGCAAGGTATTGCACAGCTTGTGCCTTGGCATGCTACAGCCATGACACTAACCTTAAATCCTAACCCTAAGCATAAGAAGTTTGTGGCAGCGCAGAAGCGAGCGGAAGTATGGTGACCAAATAGCAGTAAATGTCTGCTCCTGAGTAACAATTTGGTATTATAATTATTACTCTTTATTTATTTTTCACATTACCTGGCAGAAATGGCTCCAAAAAATACATTGCAAATTACATGCAGCAGTATCATACACACGTCTCCTGCTTCCTGGTCATACAGGAGAGAAATTAGTTAAAAAAAGCCTCTTGTCCTAACGACCCTGGACGGATCTGGTGGCTTCACTTGAGCACTCTAATGAAACAGTCTATTCTTATATTCAGTGTTTTTCTTTTTTTATTAAGGATTGAGCAAGACATGTCAACTAGCTGAACACAGTAATTATCACCAGCCATAAGGGCCTTAGCCTTGTGCTCTATAACTCCCATATTTAATAAACTCCACTTTGTTTATTCATTATATGAATTTTGCTGGTGACCCGGCTGCAGCTCAGTATCACAGATTTGTTTTACATTTAACTCTTGATGCAACAGAAGTCTTATCTTATTACTGCAATTTGGCATTGCATAAATCTTCCTTGTGATGTACACTTATCTCTTAAGGTATGCCACTAAAGCCTCTCCTTATTATTACAGTTGAACATTGATCTAACTCTTTGGGAGACTAACTTGCAATCTAATGCCTTTATTATTATTTTATTATTTGCAATGGTTTGGATTACATTAGACAGCTGCAGAGACAACCGCCATGAAACCCTTACCATGTTTATGAAGAGGTAATTTAATTATCTTAAACAACTTACTTCATAAATTCCATTTACTTTTACTACCTCTCTCTAGTTTACCCATTTACTCCCTCCTGTCCCTTACCAAGTGGTGTAGCTACCGCCGGTGCAGCCGGTGCAAGGCACAGGGGACCCTGCCTTGGAGGAATGTGGAATGTGTAGTGGTTCCAAAAGTTGACAGGCTGTTGGTTTCTTGGCTATGCAAAAGTGTAGTATAACTTTTATGTGATAATTATTCTGAGGAGGATAACATTTAATCTACACCTTGCTACACCATTTCTACAAAAAACATAACTTGCAGGTTGATATAATGTATATTAAGCAGAATTAGTTAAGATATGGCTCTAAATATCTGACAAGATTTGCTGTTGATAAAACGCAAATAATTACCTAAAAGCTGCTCCAATAGCTTAAGCAAATTATACCAGACAGAAGATCATATAGCCCATATGGGTATTCTTCAGTGGATAACTAACAATTAAATAATGTTAATGAGAAAATAATGCAAATCAGTAAATTTGATCCATAATACAGAAGCATCAATTCAACCATTATTCAATATTTTTAATACAAGACAGTGCATAAAAAAAAAGTTACTAATGGGTATTAAAGAATTTTTATTTAATAACAGTTCATATTTTGCAACACATTCATGTGTGGATTTTCAGATGAATTAGAAAAGCTAATGAAATGAAGAAATGTAATTGAGGTAGAGAACCGGTTATAAATAGAGCACATTGTATAGGACCATTTATTGTTATTGGGAAGGAGCATTATCTTTGAAAATAGCTACATTTTTAATACATTTTCTGTATGATTTCATATTAAAGAAATTGTGAGTTGTAGACATCTTAACATATAATTGTTAGCGATTTGCAGTTCTTATAACTTCTTCAGTTATTGTTTTATTCCTGGGATTATTGCACAACTGAGATCTTCATGCATTTATATTATATGCATATGATAGAATAGAGTAGTTTGTGAATCTACCAAAAAATGTAGGAAGTATTTCGACATGAATCTTCTTAAAGCCCACCCGTTCATACAACTTCTGAGCATCATATTGTACCATAGATGTTTGTAGACTCACAACTTTGCACTTGTGCTGATGAGCAAAGTCAATGACCATCAAGCACAGAGCTTTGGCTATTCCTTGTCCACGATGGTCCTTTGCAACAGACATACGTCTCAACACCATCTCATCATTAGAATCCGTGACTGGTTGGATGCCCACCATGCCTACAATCTTTCCATTGGATTCTGCCACCCAGAAGCAGGAACGGTCACACTCCATGTAGGACTTCTCAATGTCAAGAAGGTCCTCTCTATAACATTGAGTCACATACTGATGGAATTCAGATTTTAGGACATGCCAACCAGCAGCCAACAACACAGCCAAACTTATTATAGACAGTAGATAGGACCTGGAAATAACAAGCAATATAATGAAAACTACCAAGAGAGTGATGTGAACTTGGGGGACCTTCAGGATGTAGAAGCTGGTAGCAGGAAGATGCTCATACATTCCCTGTGCAAATAACAAGCGAACAGGGTCATGGTCACTATGTTTGTATTTCCGGATTGAAAACCTGGTCATGATACAGCAGCTTTACAGAATGATATGTCTGCAATAAAGAGAGAGGAAACGCATATAAGTATATTAAGTCTCTCAAATTAGTTCTACTATTATTTTGTTTGGTGTATGAAATTATGAAATTTAAATTACGGTCAGTGAGAAGAGCTCAAGAGATTCTGTCATTTATTAAAAAATATATATATATTTTAATATCAATCTGTATAATATCTGTGTATAGATTAAACAGGCAAATGTTGGAAGGGATTGAGCACATTCACACAAAAAAAAAAAAAAGTTGTAAATAATCCGGGTTGTGAATAGAAATGTTATGAGACCCAATAAGAATGTACCACTAACATAGGACCTTATTTAATTGCAAGCCCGTAATTACCTCCAAACTGAACTTTTGACTGCGGGTCAATTTTTTCTAAACATTTAGACATATTCAATTATCACTAACCCGCAATTACAGGCTCAAAGCTTCAACATGCAAATCCTAACCCTGTACATTGCATTTCAGGGCATGATCATTGCAAGCCCGTAAGCTACTTTTTAGAGAGAGCCAACAGGAAACGAGACCGTCATCATGACATCAGTAAAATAAGGAGTTTAAAAGCAACTGTTCTAGTCCACATGGGTTCCATGATATGTATAAACTCCTTGATTCGCGAAAATAAAACGTAAAAATAATTATATTTTTTTATTGCAGATTTGCAAGCTTGAGACTGTTGTGCAATTCATTTTTCATGTCTTCCATTGCTTTCCCAGTATTTGTAAGTACAGTAGTGTGTGTTTTTTGCTTTTGCAGTGTTTCGAACAGGTGTTTAACCCACTTGCGAATTCTATCTAGTAAGCTTATAATTTTTTGATACATTTGCTATTAACGGGTTGGAAGGCAATTGCTGGCTTGTTGAATTATTGTAATGAAATATGAATTTTGCGCCACTAGCACTGGCAACATTTATGGGCTTGAAACTTCAAAGGAGGAGATAGGAAAGAGTTATGTTTTTGCATTATGTGTTGGTTAGAGAAGGAGAGTGAGATTACAGCAGTTCTCCATCCCTATCAGGTGTTCAGGGATGGGGGAGAATCTACCCAGGGAAACTGTCCGGACAGGAATCTTTATTTGTGGTTCTGATAACATTATGTATCTGCCCCTGTATCTGCACACAAAACTACACCAGCCAAAAAGATCCTCCTGGCACCTAGAGGAGCAAGAGTAGAGAGGAGCAAAATAGCTGGAATCTAAAATGCTTAATTCAAATGTTCAAAAGATTTGAAAGCACACACAAAAAGACAAATGTATGTGTAATTCAATAATTGAATAATATCATGTTATATAGATTTTGACAACTATTACTCGAGATGTGTAAATCCAATAGAGTTTAACACACTTTCAGTTTGTAAATAATATATCAGGTTTATGAATTGACAATAATTATACGGTTTGGTATGTGACACTTTGTCAAAGTTTTAGCAGCTTGTCACGTGCAGTTTTTGTAATACTGGGTCAGATATACTAAGGTTCTCTGAGGCTTTTATTTTCTAACTGCTTTTAAAGTGCAACATTCTGACTGGTCAGACAGTTACATTGTATCCTGAGACAATTATTCTGAATGAATACACTGTATCACCCGACACATGTATTACATGGCATCACCACACAGATACACTGTATCACCAGACACATGTATTACATGGCATCACCGCACAGATACACTCTATCACCCGACACATGTATTACATGGCATCACTGCACCGACACATGTATTACATGGCATCACCACACAGATACACTGTATCACCAGACACATGTATTACATGGCATCACCGCACAGATACACTGTATCACCCGACACATGTATTACATGGCATCACCGCACAGATACACTCTATCACCCGACACATGTATTACATGGCATCACTGCACCGACACATGTATTACATGGCATCACCACACAGATACACTGTATCACCAGACACATGTATTACATGACGTCACCGCACAGATACACTGTATCACCAGACACATGTATTACATGACGTCACCGCACAGATACACTGTATCACCCGACACATGTATTACATAGCATCACCGCACAGATACACTGTATCACCCGACACATGTATTACATAGCATCACCGCACAGATACACTGTATCACCCGACACATGTATTACATAGCGTCACCACACAGATACACTGTATCACCAGACACATGTATTACATGACGTCACCGCACAGATACACTGTATCACCCGACACATGTATTACATGGCATCACCACACAGATACACTGTATCACCAGACACATGTATTACATGACGTCACCGCACAGATACACTGTATCACCCGACACATGTATTACATAGCATCACCGCACAGATACACTGTATCACCCGACACATGTATTACATAGCATCACCGCACAGATACACTGTATCACCCGACACATGTATTACATAGCGTCACCACACAGATACACTGTATCACCAGACACATGTTTTACATGGCGTCACCGCACAGATACACTGTATCACCTGACACATGTATTACATAGCGTCACCGCACAGATACACTGTATCACCAGACACATGTTTTACATGGCATCACCACACAGATACACTGTATCACCCGACACATGTATTACATGGCATCACCGCACAGATACACTGTATGACCTGACACATGTTTTACATGGCATCACCGCACAGATACACTGTATGACCTGACACATGTATTACATGGCGTCACCGCACAGATACACTGTATCACCCGACACATGTATTACATAGCGTCACCACACAGATACACTGTATCACCCGACACATGTATTACATGGCATCATCACACAGATACACTGTATCACCAGACACATGTATTACATGGCGTCACCGCACAGATACACTGTATCACCCGACACATGTATTACATAGCGTCACCACACAGATACACTGTATCACCAGACACGTTTTACATGGCATCACCACACAGATACACTGTATCACCCGACACATGTATTACATGGCGTCACCGCACAGATACACTGTATCACCCGACACATGTATTACATGGCGTCACCGCACAAATATACTGTATCACCTGACACATGTATTACATAGCGTCACCGCACAGATACACTGTATCACCTGACACATGTATTACATAGCGTCACCACACAGATACACTGTATCACCAGACACATGTATTACATGGCGTCACCGCACAGATACACTGTATCACCCGACACATGTATTACATAGCGTCACCACACAGATACACTGTATCACCAGACACGTTTTACATGGCATCACCACACAGATACACTGTATCACCCGACACATGTATTACACGGCATCACCACACAGATACACTGTATCACCCGACACATGTATTACACGGCATCACCACACAGATACACTGTATCACCTGAAACATGTATTACACGGCATCACCGCACAGATACAATGTATCACCCGACACATGTATTACATGGCGTCACCACACAGATACACTGTATCACCCGACACATATATTACATAGCATCACCACACAGTTACACTGTATCACCCGACACATGTATTACATAGCGTCACCACACAGATACACTGTATCACCAGACACATGTTTTACATGGCATCACCACACAGATACACTGTATCACCAGACACATGTTTTACATGGCATCACCACACAGATACACTGTATCACCCGACACATGTATTACATGGCATCACCACACAGATACACTGTATCACCCGACACATGTATTACATGGCATCACCACACAGATACACTGTATCACCTGACACATGTATTACATAGCGTCACCGCACAGATACACTGTATCACCCGACACATGTATTACATGGCATCATCACACAGATACACTGTATCACCCGACACATGTTTTACATGGCATCACCACACAGATACACTGTATCACCAGACACATGTTTTACATGGCATCACCACACAGATACACTGTATCACCAGACACATGTATTACATGGCATCACCGCACATATACACTGTATCACCCGAGACATGTATTACATGGCATCATCACACAGATACACTGTATCACCCGACACATGTATTACATAGCATCACCGCACAGATACACTGTATCACCAGACACATGTATTACATAGCATCACCGCACAGATACACTGTATCACCAGACACATGTATTACATAGCATCACCGCACAGATACACTGTATCACCAGACACATGTATTACATGGCATCATCACACAGATACACTGTATCACCAGACACATGTATTACATGGCATCACCACACAGATACACTGTATTCCCAGACTCTTACATTGTAGCACCAAGCAGTATTACAATGTGTATATGTAGATAGACAGATGTTACATTATAGTTACACAGAATCACCAGAGTTAAAATTTATCACAGACAAATTGGTTCCCTCTAAACACACACGACAATACACATTAGAGACTGACAGACATTGCTACTTTGTGCATACAGATACATGCCCTCTGTAACACCCGATTTTACCTGCTGAGCATCCACGTAATATGATGTCCTGTTTTCTATAACAACCTGACTCTTTATTTCCTGTGACACAGGTTTTTCTGTTTCCAATTCCCATAATCCATCTGTACAATAATACCAGTGTTATTTATGCTGTGCTTTAAGGCGCAGACATTTCCCCTCCCTCCCTGTGACAGCTGAGGCCTCCCCCTGGCTCTCACACTCCCACTTCCCTTTCACCCACTGGCAGCAGATCTCTGGCCGTCCCTCTCACACCCATCCCTCCTCCTCTGTCCTTGACATATGGGATCTCCCCCCTTACACTCTCACAGCTCCTTCATAGCCTGACACAGCAGGTGTTGCAGGTGCAAAAGGTGTCTTATTTGTATCTAAGGGTGATCTTACAACCTACATATATATTTACATACATTTGTGGATGTTTTATTGTCCCCTACAGGCACCTATCTTGTATAAAGAAGTTGCAAGAGGGGCCCCCAAATTATTTTGCACTAAAAAGAAGCAAGAATGTATGAAATTATACTTACACAGCCAAAACATAAGAAGTTTCCTGAGTTTCCAATGTTTTCTAAAAAAACAGCCACTGATTAGTAGAAACATATCTATTATATTGAAAAGTTGAACATACTTACATATTTATATGCTGGAGACTGCAGTGCAAACCCCTAGGAAGATTACATAACAGTGGGTACAGGTCTGGGTACAGGTTGAGACTTCCACAGAAAGTGCTTACAGTCACATGGTTGCTGGGGTCACAGCTTTTTTCTCTCTGCCTGTCTCCTAGTGGGAAATGTAAACACCAGCAGCAGTGATGCAGGAGAACAGGCAACTGCAGGTGTAATCTACTGTGAATGTGCTGTACAGATTGGCACATGTTAGAAAGTACTCTTATTTTCATATGACTCTGACTACATTTCCCAGGCTGCTTTGCAGCACAAAAAGCAACCCAAAATGTTTCATCCACTGCTTCCTCCTGATTGGCCAAGACTAATGCTCATTTAGCCTGGGTTTGGAGAGGGTGTTAACCTGTTTTTCAACTGTCAGAAATTACAAGATATTTTGCTAACTTAAAGGTAAGTGTTTAAATGTTTATTTTGGTATTTTTCCATGCAAAAAAAATGTTTGCCTACACTACTGATTCTCCTCTATCAGATGCACCCCTAATCCAGCTCACTTAGATATGTCTTTAAGGACATCTTGCAACTCCTAATGTTGTTATTATTAAGTCAATCAGTCATGTCTGACTCTGTGACCCCATGGACGACAGGCTTATCTATTGTTATGACCTGGTTTTGTTGATAAAGATATTGGAGTGGGTTGACAGTTTCTTCTCCAGTGGATATTTGTCTGGCCTCTCTGTTATGACCTGTACATCTTAGTTGATCCTACATGGTATAGCTCACAGCTTCATTGAAGTACATAAGCCCCTTCACCACAACATAGTAGCAATCCAGAAGGGGAACTCCTAATATAAAAGCCTTTAACTTCTAAACATTTTTAATTTCCTTAAGGGATGAAACTGTCTTGTCTAGAAGTAGAACACAATCTAAGGTCCCCCATTCCAATATAAATTAATCTAATGTGATTTCTACATAAATATACTAATATAATTGTTTTTAAGAAATGTTTTATTAATTTGCTCAAAAATCAAATAAATTCAACATAAAGCCGTTTGGACTCGGTGAAGACCACAAGGAGGCTCCTACACTTGAGAAAAAAAAGGGAAAAAATTACACAGCCCTGGGCCCCCTGTGCATTGCACCACCTGCACCACTGGTAGCCCTGCCCCTGGATAAGCGGAACCAGATACAAGATGTGGCTGGCGTCCTGGGGTCCATAGGCTTAAGACAGTTGGACACCACTAAACAACTAAACAACAAATGTATATTAACTCACAGAATGACTATTATGGCAGCTACTTGCACTGCTGAAATTAAGTTTTTCTTTGAAAATATATGTATGCCCATGATTTACACAGCCGCTAGCTTTACCAGTTTTTTTGCATTCTTCACAGACCGGTGAAGTTACTAATCTGCAGGGTTAATGGATTAGACTAAACTTGTTCTTTGACTGATACCTTATCTTTGTTTTTTTCCCAGCTTGCAGACACAGCCAAGGACAAAACACTTTGCACTCAATGAAGATATTTTCAGTGTCCACAATTCTGTATTATACTTATTTAGAGTTCTCAGTTCTTTAAAAATAATCACCTTTACATTCGTCCCAATTTTTGTTCCGTGGGACACCATCAGTTCCATAAGAAAACATATTGCAGAATATATTAATACCATTTTATTGGACAAATATTCAGTTTAGAGCGAGGAGCTTTAGCGAGATCCAGTCAATAAAAAAAAACTGAATTGTATATATTATTTTTTCACTGATTGTTTTTCCAGTTAGAGGGTTTATGACAATGTATTTGTCAGGTTTATGGCAGCATTGGTTGAATGGTTAATGTCAAGGCCCACAAGGCCCAGGCCTAGGGCAGCATATGTTTAGGGGGCAGCAGGATCCAATGCAGTACATTAAAATAAGCATATGTACAGAAATGTTTATATACTGTGATATTTCTGTCTGTAAGTGGAGTTAATATTTTCTGACATGTAATATATATATATAAATGCACAGAAATGTATGATTTGATGTACAGAAATGTAAACAAGGAGCTGGAAGTGCGCATGGTGGGGGCGTACAAATCTGAATGGCTTAGGACAGAATAACACCTAAGTACAACAAGAAACAAGCAGGTGCAGCAAATAATTTTGTGGGGTTGCTTTGTGTTTTCAAGTTGAAGCGATAAACGAGCCTGTGAAGGAAGGATTACAGAGGAGAGAGACATAGAAATAGAAAAAAATTGTAAAACCAGAAATAAAATGAAGATAAAAAGGATGTGCAGTGTCACAACCCTCTTTTTGGGGACAGGTTAGGGCTCCCCGGAACCCCACAAGCCAGGGCCATTAATGGTCCAAAACCGTAGTGTCACAGCATCTGGACTCATATACTCTGCTTTTTGGGACACTAGCCATATGATTACCCACCTCAAGGGCTATTACAATGGCCATGAACCTTGGTTTAAGGCACTTTGACACCTTTTTACACTATGTATGATATTACGTTGGGCCCCAGGCCCTGGTTATGTATCCTGGATCTTCATAAGATTTTTTTGTGATTATTTGGACCTGCCAGGCTAAAAGTTGTTTGTTATATTGTGCAAGGCATTTATGTGTTGTCAGGACAGACCCTAGAATATGTCCCCATGTAGTACCAACCTATCTAGTGAAATGACATATCCCTGCTGCATGTGATTGCAGAGAAAGCAATTACTCTTGAGAACTGCATATAACAGTGACTTATTTAGTAATGTTCTAATGTTTATAATGTAGTATAATTGTGGGGCTTTATATCATGAGTTACTTAATGGCATTAGTAATCACTGCCCTTTATAAAAATAAGAATTTGGGATAAGGGAAAATAATTCCATATTTTTCATGTTTCTGCCATCATTACAATTATCAGGCCATATTTGTAGCATGACTCCATATTGTTAATATTCGTGACCCTGTGCTGGATAGCAAACCCCTACCTAGACACTTTGGCCCTCATTCAATTGCAATTTGGCCAATTGAATAGGGCCCTAAATAAGCACATAACATATTTTTTTTAAAGAAGTTTTTAGTTAGTAAGCATCTATCTAAAAGCAAGGTTTTCACTAACTAAAAACTTCTTTAAAAAAATATGCTATGTGCTTATTTAGAGCCCTATTCAATTGGCCGAATCACAATTGAATGAGAGCATTTGTCTCTCGGCCCAATATAGATAATTACCCCGATAGGATCATAAGGTCTAATATGCCAAACCAGGCAGATAACCTTACCAGACCCCTAATCATCTGGAAACAGGGAGAAACATGACAGCTATGAACACAAGCCCATCAATCAAAATCAGAAGGGGTAGATTAAACAAGCTATTAAGAATTGGCCACAGCTTGCTAGCCCAAGGAGGGAAACTAATGTTGATTGGTTAATGTACTTTTTAATATTTGTGTGAACAATAAAGTATATCTCTGTTTGATTACACATAAAGATGGTCTATCCTAAGAACAAAGAGGTAGAGGAATAATAATAAGCCATTAACCCTTGGTACCCTGAACCTCTGCTAGGTCCTAAAGAAAGGAACTGAGAGCCAGATTAGTACATCTACGAGTAGGATTGACTTTCGTGTTTTTTTTCAAGCCCACTGAAGAGGCTAGGCTGATCCTGTGATCCTGTGTTCCTGTTTTCCTCATTGGTCCAGATTCGCAAGCTTGGCACTAACAAATCTAATTCCTTACAATACAGGTGGGTGTTTCTGAAGCAGAAGGCAGGAGGTTTTTGGGGTGAATGTGCTCCCCTCCCCTCTGGGTTGTAACATGCAGCTGAATGTAGGAGGGGCTAGGTTAATGAGGTTAATGATACATTGCTATGGGCTACATGCTTAATACATAAATTTCTATTAGGCTTGTTAGAATAGACAATCATATAATATTTCCAATAAGAAGTCCTGCAAATATGACCCATCTTCTACTATGTAAAACAACTCAGAAATTAATCTTCTTCTCTTGGGATTTTCAGAAGTAGGAAGTCCAACTTAGAGGGTTAAATAAACCTATGCAGCATGGAGTATAGGGGAAAGAGACAGAGAAAGCAATGTCAAACATCATGTTTCTTTAAATAGAAGGTAAACATAATGTAATGTATAATTTACCAAGATATATTTTATTGGATATACAATGTGAGTCTGTGTGAATTTGGAGATGTTTGTTCAGCTAAAACAAATCAGTTTGAATGGAGCAGGATCACCAATCTGTACTACTGAGTTTGATTATTGGATAGAATAGATTAGATAATTGCAAGGATGATTTCATTAAGAACATTGCAAAGTTGTTCCAATGAACTACAGAATACTCTAGATCAGAGAATCTCAAGGTTTTTGATATGGGGGACTAGCTAGTTACCTTCGAGATGTAGATACAGCATGTGACACAGTACATTTTCATCTTGTCTCTCCGCATCAATCTTTGTTCCTAAAGGCCTGCAGATAAGGTCTAAGTTACCAACACCAGTCCTAGGACCAGCTGCTGAGAACTACTGTAGAGCGTATATGTGTGATAACCCCCTCACTCAACCTGATCAGAAGCCAAGTCACATCTACCCACTACAACTCCCTAAACTATCTATGAGACATTCAGGTTATAAGTGGTTGCATGACCCTTACTTTCACCAACTCAGCATTATGTGTTGGCTCCAATTATAATTATACACAAGTTAATATACGATATGTAGACATGGAACCTATATTTTGAAATGTAAATATATCACATCACTTGTATTTTCTCTTCTCCCTTATAAAATAGATAAAGCATAGCACATCTGAGTGGTAGAAAATATCATTTGAGGTGCAGGAACAAATGTTCCTAACCTTGCAAATGCTTTATTCTAACAGAAAGCAGTATCTTGATTTGATAAAATAGTTGCACAAACCAACTTATCTTCAGTAATGTTATTTTTTGGTCATCTACCTATCCCAAGAGCCATTCAGAAATCTGCTTCATCTGCTTTCTCTACACTTTCTGTGCAGTCTGGGGTGAGTCTGTCTTGATGTATGTGCGTCTGTGCTATTCTGTGGGTACATATCTGGTCTTGTTTATGTGCACATTAAATATTTATTCTCTATTTTTAAAGGATAGTGGGCGCTCACTGAATTTTTTTGTAGCTTTTAAATCCTTGCATATCATTGGGCTTGGATTCCCATTAGGCAGTATAGGCAGCTGCTAGGGTGTTTGATTCCAGGGAAGCCATATTTTTACATTGAAAATGTGTTATAACACTGCATGGAGGTTTGTCAGTTTATACTCAGCTTCGTACAGGAAGTACTGATTGCTTTGGCGTAGGAAAACCATAGCTTCTTTCGGATTGGCTGAATTATTCTACCAAACTATGTACTTCCTCTCTTTTCTGCATTGTAAGGTGGGAGGTGTAACAAGTACTATATGGCAGTAGTTTTTCAGTGCAGTTTGTTACTGGCCTCTTTGGAACTGGTAATAAAATAATGAAATCAAACAATTTATGGGATAAAGTAAATAATGTTGTCATTGGTTTGCACTCTAACTTCATCAGATCATTACAACAAATAAAGATCTTTCAATTTACCATACTATTAAAAAACTAATGAGTAAATTAATAAACTAATAGTAAAAGGCAGTTAACTAAGAGAACCCATAAAGTGTACACACATATAGTGAATCTGTAGGATTTCAACTGTGTGTGAGTATATCATACTGGTAGATGAATAACTTCAAACCAATGAGTCTAGATATAAATTTTGGTGGGTGGAACCTGTACTTTAGTCTAAAACCCAAACTCTCGTACAACCGTTGGCCATCCAACTGAGCTGATGTGGTCATCAGGATAACCAATTCACACCCCCTCTCTTGGGCGGAGGCAATAAGTGTTCTGCACAAGGCTTTAGCAATTCCTTTGCCGCGGTGGCTTTTGGCCACCGACATTCTTGTCAGTTCCACATGTTTCTCTACTTTTGTGTAGATTGACTGGACCGCGGCCACAATACCTATAACTTGTCCACCTTGCTCAGCCACCCAGAAGCAATACCCATCCCTCTGCATGTAGTATCTGTGGATGTCCTGTAAGTCTCCTGACAAACCATCTCTGACATAGGCTTGGTAGACCTCTCTGGCGCACAACCTGATGATAACTAACAGAAAGACCAAAGCCAAGAGAGAAACCAGAATAGATCCAAAGAACACAAGAGGAACAAAGAACACAAATAACAAGGCAGTCCAAATATGTGGGACTTGGAGGGATTGTCTAAATGCCATAGGTGGGTGCTCCATGACGCCGCGAGCATAAAGATCCCGGACCCTCTCATAGTCTGAATCCCTGTACAGTCGGATCCTGTAATCAGACATATTCCTGCCCTGCAGAAAAGATTAAAATGGCGATTTATAATTAACAGGAATTCCTAAAGTAGATAAAAGCCGTGCCAATGAACCTTGGATTCTAGAGATTCAAATCTGATGTTACAATAATAAATTGGCCTTATGTGCCCTTTCAACATCTCCTAGAATAGAAGCATGAAATACCTGTATCTACTGACATACCGCTAATTAATGTATACTTTATGCAGATTTAATAGCGCTTTTATTAAATTATCATATTTTTAATAACTTTTAGAAATATTTTTTATAGTTAAATGTTTTTCAATAATTATGCAACACAAGTAGGAACAAAGTCCTTCCTACAATGCAAAAAAAACTGTTGCTTCACTTCTTGCTGAAGATGACATAGAGTCAACATTTTTACTGTTTTGTTGTCTTTGTGTGTTTTTATATAAGGTTTCTGTCGTTTTTGGAGTACAGAAATATAATATAGATATCAAGAGATATTCTCTCAGTATTGTGAATGTGTTATTATGTAGTATTATTGTGTAGTGTTAATATTAACAATAATACACCAAAATACACTTAAATTGGTAAAAGAGAGTGTAACATTCCTATAGTAGACTAAGGAGAGGCAACTTTAGAGTCAACATTTATACATGTATTTATATTTATATATGTGTATGTGTGTGATCATTTCCAGATAATACAAAATCCTGATGCTAAATTAGAAAAAAAGTATTTATAGTTATAATTCTATAACCTGATATAAACTTTATGTTGGAATGAAGCATAACTCCCAATATTAGTACTTTGTTAGAAGTTGTATAATGAACATAGTAAATACATAGTTATTTCATACTCTGTTCACAAAGCTGCATGTGATTCCTCATTGGTAAATTTTTCAGTGTGTATATATTTGATGTTGGACTGGTTTTACAATTATGTGAATGACTTATGAGAATATATATATTGTATTGTGGGGTATTCTGCTGTACATCTTTATGTATCTGTATGTTAAGCAGATGGTGGTGAACATATATTTTCTATATATATATATGTTATGTTGTGTTATATAAATGATTGATATATATGTAGAGTGCTATATGTGACATACCTGTCTTGGATGGTCACCTGGCTTCAGAGGTCGTTTGATATGAGTCTGCACAGCCGTGACTTGTGATCGTATTCTGCTGACTCACTTATAATTTATGATAATTAAAGAGATCTCAGAATGATTAACCATCAGTGTTTCATGGTAGGTTTCTGCTTAGTTAGCTTATAAAAACTGATATATATATATATATATATATATATATATATATATATATATATATAGTAAATAAATAGTACATCTGTGTTCACATTTGAAAGCCTAAAACAAAAAAAAACAAGTTTGAAAACCTGCTTCCAGCTCAGAATTCAGAGAAAAACAATTATTACACTGCATTCTGGGAAGCTGAGCAGGGACATGCAAATGTGCCCACAAATGCTTTGCTCTTAAATCCATAGCCATTATCAAACATGGCTTCCTTTAAGCTTATGCATGCTGTATTACCCAGCATTAATGCAAAGCCAAGGTTGCAATAAACACAGGCTGAGTATCCAATCCATGTACAGCTGTTTCAAGCTTACTGGCTATCATCAGCATGGAGTGGGATCTCAGCCTGTGTTGTGGACCTTATGAGTAGGTAGTTCACCACAACAATCATTTATAATATGGTGGGCAAAAGAGCGATAGAAGCCCCCCACTGTACAGTAGTACAGTAAATAAATAGTACATCTGTGTTCACATTTGAATGCCTAAAACAAGTTTAAAAACCTTCTTCCAGATCCGAATTCCGAGAAAAACAGTTATTACACTGCATTCTGGGAAGCTGAGCTGGGACATGCAAATGTGCCCACAAATATTACCTTGAAACAGCTGTGAATGATCAATGATACAAGTAGAAAAGAAAAAAAATGGTTGGGTTGTATTAATTATTCCTTTATTAACAAGGAGGAAAAGAAAGAGAGAGAGAATAGGCATTACAAATACCAGACCCGTATTGAATAGATGAGTCATCATTAATAAAATAATTAGTTGGATGATAAGTGATCTGGATGAATGCACAAGGGCAGAGACATAAGTAAAAGAATCCATACATGTATATATATGTATATACAAATCTGCATTTTGACATAAAATATACATAGACAATATATGCATATGCAAACATAACTAGAATTAGTGGTGTTTGTTACTTCTAAAAGATGATTGTGATTGATATTGGGATTCTCAGCAGATGGTTCAAGAATAAACGAATATAAATTAATATTTAGGATCTTTAATTGCAATAGTTCTTTTTTGGATTATGAATTTATAGGTAATCAACACATTGATATATTAACTGTTTTAATAAATGTATGTTAAAATAAGATCAAATAAAAATAATTTAAAAAAAGGATATATAGTTTAGGGTGCCGTATAGAGGTGTATTTATGCAGGGCCTGCACCAAACATTGAACGTGAAATATATAATTAAATGATCTATTTAAATATATATCAAAGTCTCCATAAACCTAAATAAGCTACTAATTAAATGCTGCCCTTCATCTGGTGCCATTCATTAGATAAACAATCGCCCTACACCATTTCGCCATTTTGAATTTTCAGTTACCTGTTGGGATATCATACTTTAAGAACAATGTATCTGTACAAAGTAGTCTTTTTATACATTTTGGTGAATAAACCATGCCTAAACACGCCTGAATCCCCAATTTTTTGCAGTTAGAGAGCAGGAATATGAGCCGATAAGGTGGTTAGAATAACTGCTTCACATCCTCTCTTTCCGGCAAAATCGATGACTTTCCTGCACAAGACTTTAGCAATCCCCCCGCCTCGGTAGCCTTCAGCTATTGACATTCTCTTGAGTCGTATATGTCTCTCTCCTCTGGGATAAGATGAAGGGACAGCTGCCACTGTACCCACAACCTGCCCAGCAGACTCAACCACCCATAAGCAGTACCCAAGCATGTAGTATTTATTTATATTCTGTAAATCATGCGAAGTGCCTTCTTCAACATAGTCCTGGAAGATGACTTTGATTCCCAACCAGATTGCAAAGAAAGCAAAGAAAATGGCCAATATAAAAATAAAAAATTACCCAAAGACTATAAGAGGTATTAGGAATGCAGCCAGCAGAAAAATCCAAATGTGTTGAAGCCAGAGAGGTATACTGAAAGCTGGGCGGCGGTACTCCAAGACATAGAGCTCTCTGATGACTTTGCAGTCTGCATCCTTGTATAGTGGGATACCATAATCATACATTTCCTTGCCCTGCAGAAAAGGTTAACATGTTGGTTAATCATTCACTGGAATGTCACAATCACATATATAGTTGTGAGCGTACGAGTCGTTGCTCACGCTTGCGGGCTCGCGAAGCGAGCCGCGGCCCTCGCGCAGCGAGCCGCGGCCCTCGCGTAGCGAGGTCACTGGGCAAGGGCCTCAGTTGCTGGCATGGAGCGCCGAAGGCGCTCCATGCCAGCAACTGAGGCCCCTCGCGAAGCGAGGGCCTCAGTTGCTGGCGAGGTCACTGGGCACGGGCCTCAGTTGCTGGCATGGAGCGCCGAAGGCGCTCCATGTCAGCAACTGAGGCCCCTCGCGAAGCGAGGGCCTCACTTGCTGGCGAGGTCACTGGGCAAGGGCCTCAGTTGCTGGCATGGAGCGCCGAAGGCGCTCCATGCCAGCAACTGAGGCCCCTCGCGAAGCGAGGGACTTAGTTGCTGGCGAGGTCACTGGGCAAGGGCCTCAAACCCTCGCAAAATTCACGTCGCTACTCAAAAAACACGACACACAAATTACGACACTCGCTAAATTTTACGAGGAACGCAAACAACGTACGAAACACGTTACCACACATTACGACCTCGCAAACATCGGACGCAACACGCCGACATACAAACATTTAAAACACAATACATACACACAGCACATACATAAAAAACTTACCTACACCAAGAGGGAGCACCCAGGACCTCAAAAATGCAACTTAAACCTCGATTTTACTCGAAATAAAACAGTTTAGAGACTAAAAAAAAATCTAAGCGAGAGAAAAAATGGCCGCCGAACAAAACGAAAACGAGGCTACAGCACTCTAAACTCGCAAAACACCACAAAACACCTACGGATATTCCGATACAGACCTATACCACACATTACTCGCCATTTTACACCAATGCGGAAGTACACGACTACGCTAACGGTTTGGTCTCGCGCACGCACAGTGTTACACTGCACACATTCATCACGCTTATACAGCAGCTCCACACCACTAATGCTGCAGCAACATCAACACAGATTGCCAGCTCTTCATCACAATGCTTCAAAATAGGTACACTATATTCATTTACTAATTTAGCTACCTTACAATTTCATTGCCGTCATTTTTTGACGGGCAATTCGCTAGTATTTAATAAACTGAGATTGCAAAAGTTATATTGAGTTGATGTACTTAGAGTTCCAGGTCTGTAAAGCTTTTCTATTATTTATATTAATGTAGAGCAGTGATTTCCAAACTATGTTTGATGGATAACTTTACAAAGGTCCTGGTTTACCACTTAAATATTACTAAGGGTCTTCAAGGACACCTAATCAGCTTTCTGCCTGATTCCTCACAATTCTAAGGATCAATATAAGGGTCTGTCATGGAAACTTTTCTTCTGCTGAGAGGGTTTCAACTGACAAGACGGCATCTCATGAGGTTAGAAGGAAAAGGACTCCACCTTAAAGAATGAAAAGGGTTCTTCACAGTGAGGGTGGTTAAACTGTGGAATTCTGTACCAAAGAAGGTTGTGACAGCAGATTCGATAGATAACTTTAAAAAGGGATTGGATATATTTTTTATTATCATGACTGACCTTTGAAGCCAGGGTGGGATTCTCCTGTACCCAGCAAGCAAGGCCCTGTATGACCCAAACCTGTATGGTCACAACCGCCTGAATTTATGAACTCTGCTATTTGGGACCCTAGACAATGTGGGCTATTACAATTGGATGTGTTTTAAGGATATCAACAATTTGTCTTTCATTGTGTAATGTTTAAATAATATATGTATGTTCAGAATATGCTCTGTGATAGTGACTTGTTTTAGTGGTAATGATTGCAAGTTTTTTATCTTCACTAGTAACTGCAAATATGTTATTTTAAAAGTTATTGATGTGAATATAGTGTTGCTTATTTATTTGTGTATTTATTTGCTATAATTGTTTATTGTGTGAAATATTGTAGATGTGAGAGAATGAGGGAACCTCTGACTCCCATGGTCCCAGAAAGAGCAGGATATGTCAGATAACAAAAGTATCATGAAAACGAGACCCTGGATAGTGTACTGCTCTCCCTTGAGTTGTAAAGTAAGGGCCTGGAACAGACAAGGAACAGAGAATATTATAATATAGTAAATGTGGAATTGACAAAAATGTCTCAAGGTATTTAATCTGTGCTGTAAATTAAATTAATCCTATCCAAATCAGATAATATTATAATACGTTTTGGGAAATCCATTGCCTCCGGGTTTCCAGGTGGAGGGAAGCCAAACTATTTTGACCAGATGCTTGGTCTAAGAAAGAGAAATGACAGGGAGGCTCAAGCCTGTCAGTCAAAACCAGTGGGTGGGATCGGACCAGCTATTATTATTAGCTGAAAAGTGGATTGCCCAATCGGAGGCTTTTGTTGGGGTTGGGTGTTTGTACTATTTAAAAATATCTGTGCAAAAAGAATAAAGGAAGTCTCTGTCTGTACACTAATCGAATGGTGTGTGCTTATTCTTGATCCTAAGTACAATGGTATAGCAAAAATAGTTTATTATTTTTTTAACAAGCTAGTAACCTTTGGGCTGAGCCTGTAACCCATGATATGTTGATTTCTTGAGTGATGGTCCTGAATTTGAGCTGGGCACTGAACCTGGGGGGGTTTCTGTAGCAGGAGGCAGGAGGTTTTGCGGTGAAAATGGTCCCTACACCCTTGGGTCGGGACATTTTTGAATAAAAAGTGCATGCAGGGGTATTCTGGATAATTAGAAAAGGAGTATTGATACAGGCATCAATCTGATGGCCAGTATCTGGGATCAGGAAGGAATTTATTTTTTTTCCCTTGTGAGACAAATGGCAATGTGTCAATGTTTTTTTTCCCGGTTTACCTCACTCTGCACCGATTGACAATTAAACTACATATTACAAGGATCAGAGAAGAGCTGTACAGGAGAAGTTGATTTTTTTCTCAACCTAAATGACTATGGCCCTCATTCAATTGCGATTTGGCCAATTGAATAGGGCCCTAAATAAGCACATAGCATATTTTTTTTAAAGAAGTTTTTAGTTAGTGAAAACCTTTCTTTTGGATAGATGCTTGCTAACAAAAAACTTATTTAAAAAATATATGTTATGTGCTTATTTAGGGCCCTATTCAATTGGGCAAATTGCAATTGAATGAGGGCCTATGTAACTATGTAATATAGCCTGTGCATTTAAAAACGATATAATCTATTATCTATACAATTCTGTACTTTTTGTACTGGAGAACATACAGTAGTTGGATCGGTTGGTGGTCCACAGACCACAGCCAGGAAATCTTTGATATAGAGCTTTTTTTTTCAATGCACTGAAAAAAATGTATTTCAATACATAAAAAAATAAAATCAGGGCAAATAAATAATAATATTTAATTTTGTATAATTACGGTAATCAGAAGCTTTTATACTGTTAGACAAGTAATATATATGTATATAAGCACTGAGTATATATATATACATATATATATATATATATATATATATTTATTTATTTACTGTACCTACATTGAGTCCTTGCCTCTTGTTTCAGGCAGGAATATATGCAGTATTGTGCACAAATTATGCTGATTATTTTGGTTAACTTTTAACTGGTTTGTAAATAATCAACCATCAAACTAAACCAGAGTATAATGTGCCAATTTCATCAGAAATCTTAGTGCTCAGTTCAAATACAGTACACCTTTATATTAACTGCACATATAGTATTGAAATATCTTAATTTGTTTCCATTTTTAAATTATAGCTCATCCTTTTACAGCTAATATATATATATATCTCATATAATAGTTGTCAAACTGCGATTCATCGTCACGCTTGTGACAAATTGCAGTTTGACAACTACAATTGATCACATCACCCCTGCGCATGAGCATTGCCCGGCGTTGGACGCACATGTGCATTGCGTCTGATGACACGGGAGGAAGAGATACGGGCGGCAGAGAAGGGAGGAAGAGACACAGGGGGGAGGAGGAAGAGACACAGGGGAGGGGGAAAAGACAGAGGGGAGGGAGAGGTGGGAAGAGGCACAGGGAGGGGGAAAGAGACACAGGGGAGGGGGTAAGAGACACAGGGGAGGGGAACAGAGACACATGGGAGGGAGATGGGTAAAGAGACAGAGGGGGGAAGAGACACATGGGAAGGAGAGAGGGGAGAGACACAGGGGAGGAAGAGGGGGGAAAGAGACACAGGGGGGTGGGAAAGAGACTCGGAGAGGGGGGAAGAGATATGGTGGAGGGGGAAAGAGAAACAGGGGAGGGGGAAAGAGACACAGGGGAGGGGGGAAAGAAACACAGGGGGGACAGGGGGAAAGAGACACAGGGGAGGGGGAAAAGACAGAGGGGAGGGAGAGGTGGGAAGAGGCACAGGGAGGGGGAAAGAGACACAGGGGAGGGGGAAAGAGACACAGGGGAGGGGAACAGAGACACATGGGAGGGAGATGGGTAAAGAGACAGGGGGGGAAGAGACACATGGGTGTGATTTTAGGGTGTATCCCTTTCTGATTGACTCGCCTTCTGATTGGGCGAATTTGATAGACAGCGTTTTAAACCAATCAGAAGGCGCCATTGCTTATTTTCTTCCGTAAAATTCTCCTGGAGCCTCATTAGCGTCGGGGATGTCCAGGAGTGTGGATGTAAGTATATTTTATTATTTTTTTTAAATATTTTTTTTACATGGCGTGGCAGAAGAGGATTTGGAGCAGGCCGTAGACATCGCAGGGAGGTAAGTAGATTGTAGATTATGTTTATTTTATTTTGATGTATGTGTATTAATGTTGTGTTTTTTTTAACAGGTGCCGCGCCAGAGAAGGATTTAAAGAATGCCGGACGGGACATGGCGGAAAGGTGAGTAGAATATTTATAATGTATAGAATGTATATAATGTATATAATGTTTATTTTATAAGTGTAAACGTGTTGCACTAATTTTTTGAAATTTTTTTTTCGTAGGTGGCTGATCGCAATGGACATCTGCAAAGGTAAGTGGTCTTAATTTTTTTTATTTTAGCTTAGACTTAGATTAGTTAATATATAGATAGCATTTATTGTATGTTAGCTAGGGGTTTTATATAGATAGCATAGGATGGATTGTATATTAAATTGTGTTATTTATTTAGATAGATTGGGAATGTATTATTATATAGATAGGATGTATATTAGATTATGCTATTTATTTAGATAGATTGTGTAATGTATTTTAGATAGTGGTGTATTGTATTGTAATTGTATTGTAATTGTATGTATTTGTATTGTATGTATTTGTATTATATGTATTTCCTTTTCAGGTGTGTATTTTTTTTTTCTGTAGTGAGGGGGGGGGGGTTGTAATGTTTTTTCTTTTTCTGTAATGTTCCTTTTTTTATTTTTTGTGACTTAGGTTTTTTTATTTTGTGTAATGTAGTTTATTTTTTTTTGTGAGTTAGTTTTTGATTTCATGTAATGTAGATTATTTTTTGTGTGACTTTAGGCTTTTTTATTTTCTGTAATTAGAGTGGTGGGGGTTAATAGGGGGTAGGTAGTGTAGATGTTAATAGGTTAGTGTAGAGGGTGTTTAGTTGATCTTTAATGTTTTATTGGGGGTGGTATAGTGCAGTATAGTGTTAATACTTAGTGTCATGATGGTCCTTGAGGACCATCATGGCACTTATGTGGTTAATGTAGTGTTGTAACAGGCCCATAATGGTGTTAATATACCCTTATGGGGACTGATGGGGTTAAATAGAGGCTTTGTATTGCCCCCTATAAGTGACAGGTTTAATGAAGGGCTTATGGGGGTCTGTATTGACCCCCATGAGTGACAGGCTTAATGAAGGGCTTATGGAGGTCTCTATTGACCCCCATGAGTGACAGGGTTAATGAGGGTTTTATGGGGGTCTGTATTGACCCCCATGATTGACAGGGTGTCAGTGTATTTTTTTTTCTTTTACCACGGCTCCTTTAAGGACCTTTACGGTCCTTTAAGGACCTGTAACGCGGGAATTTTGAATTTTTATTGCAGCGGGGGTCCCCGATCGCGTGCAATCGGGACCCCCACTGCGATGGTTAATGTGGGGTTAATGCAGGGCTCGGAGATTATCTTGGATGACCTGCGGTTTATCCAGGTTTCTGAGCTTATCTCGGATCCCTTCTTGGGTAAGTTGTAGGTGGCTGAGCGGTTCTGGGTCTTTGAGCCTCGTTTTCATTTTTTTCGGCGCCCATTTTTTAAGCTTTTTATGTTGTTTTTGTGAGTATTTGTTGTGTTTTGACTGTTTTTAGGTGCGCGCAGTTCCGCCATTTGTCGTGCATGCGGGTGTTTGTTACGTTAAGGTTGGTTCTGAGGTTAATGAAGGTTTCCGAGGTGAGCCTCGTTTTTGTTTTTTTCGGCGCCCATTTTTACTGTCGCTTAGGGGATTTTCGTGTGTGTGAACACAGGAATTTGTTCTTAAATGGAGGTGTAACTTCACTTTCAGAGGTCCTGGGTGCCCCCCCCCCCCTTCCTATGGGTAAGCTTTTTATGTTTTTTTTGTATTTGTTGTGTTTTGACTGTTTTTAGGTGAGCGCAGTTCCGCCATTTGTCGTGCATGTGGGTGTTTGTTACGTTAAGGTTGGTTCTGAGGTTAATGCAGGTTTCCGAGGTGAGCCTCGTTTTCGTTTTTTTCGGCGCCCATTTTTAATGTCGCTTAGGGGATTTTCGTGTGTGTGAACTCGGGAATTTGTTCTTAAATGGAGGTGTAACTTCACTTTCAGAGGTCCTGGGTGCCCCCCCCTGCTATGGGTAAGCTTTGTATGTAGTTTTTGTGAGTATTTGGTGTGTTTTCACTGTTTGTAGTGGCGCTGGTCGGTTGTTATAGTGGGATTCTTAGTACGTGTCGGTGTCTGTTACGTTAGGGTCGCCTCATTCCCTAAGTGCTTTGCGAGGACCCGCATTGCAAATGCGGCCCCTCGTTTCGCGAGGACCCGCATTTGCGGAAGCGAGGGCCTCAGTTGCTGTCATGGCGTGCCTTCAGCTCTCCATGCCAGCAACTGAGGCCCTCGTCCGCTGTGTGTGTGTAACCGGTGTGAGGCACCTTTGAGATTTTTTTTTTTGTTAAAATCGTGTGTATGTTAACACAGCCGACGTTGGAGCCTCCACCTCCGCAAATGCGGACCCTCGCTTCGCGAGGATCCACATTTGCGGGGACGTTACGTTGTTTTTTTTTTGGCTGGGAGGTTGGTTTTTTTTTGTTAAAAAGTCGTGTGTGTGGTGTGTTTGTGTTAACACAGCCGACGTTGAGCCTCCACCTCCGCAAATGCGGACCCTCGCTTCGCGAGGCCCCGCATTTGCGGGGAACTGCATCCCTCACTTCGCGAGGGACGCAGTTCTTGCGGGCTCTCTGCGCGATCCCGCAAGCGTTAGCAACAACTCGCATGCTCACAACTATATATATGATAGTAAATGTGGAATTGACAAAAATGTCTCAATGTCTGTAAATTAAATTAATCCTATCCAAATCAGATAATATTATAATACGTATTGGGAAATCCATTGCCTTCGGGTTTCCAGGTGGAGGGAAGACAAACTATTTTGACCAGATGCTTGGTCTAAGAAAGAGAAATGACAGGGAGGCTCAAGCCTGTCAGTAAAAACCAGTGGGTGGGATCGGACCAGCTATTATTATTAGCTGAAAAGTGGATTGCCCAATCGGAGGCTTTTGTGGGGGTTGGGTGTTTGTACTATTTAAAAATATCTGTGCAAAAAGAATAAAGGAAGTCTCTGTCTGTACACTAATCGAATGGTGTGTGCTCCTTCTTGATCCTAAGTACAATGGTATAGCAAAAATTGTTTATTTTTTTTTTAACAAGCTAGTAACCTTTGGGCTGAGCCTGTAACCCATGATATGTTGATTTCTTGATTGATGGTCCTGAATTTGAGCTGGGCACTGAGATAACCCCAAACTCTCAGAACCTGGGGGAGTTTCTGTAGCAGGAGGCAAGAGGTTTTGCAGTGAAAATGGTCCCTACACCCTTGGGTCGGGACATTTTTGAATAAAAAGTGCATGCAGGGGTATTCTGGATAATTAGAAAAGGAGTATTGATACAGCCATTAATCTGATGGCCAGTATCTGTGATCAGGAAGGAATTTATTTTTTTTCCCTTGTGAGACAAATGGCAATGTGTCAATGTTTATTTCCCGGTTTGCCTCACTCTGGACCGATTAACAATTAAACTACATATTACAAGGATCAGAGAAGAGCTGTACAGGAGAAGTTGATTTTTTTCTCAACCTAAATTACTATGGGCCTCATTCTATTAGCGGCCGCAGCCGTTGCGGGGCCGCAAGGACCGGCCGCAAGCTATTCGGCTATTCTATTCCCTTACGGCCGGGGGCTCCGGCAGGCTTGCGGCCGGTGCCTTGCTATCTCTTGCGGCCGAGGAAAGCCTTTGATCTAAAACAGCCGCAAGAGTTTCGGCCGTAAGAAATTCCTATTTGCAATTCAATTGCTCCGGGAAACCTCTCTGCAAGGCTAAAACCGAGCCGCAGCTTACTTGCAGGAAAGAGGTCTCGCTAGCACCAATTAAGCACATAAAATAGCTCAAATAAAGCCATCCTGCACTTTGAGAAGACTATAAAGGGATTTTAGGTGTTAGAAAAAATAGCACATAATTATCCTGTACTCAAATCCGTAAAATATTTTATTTTTAATATCCGTAAAATATCCATGTAAAAAGTCCAGAGTGCTTGGAGCACCTCAGACACACCCACGCCGCAGCCGGAAAATAAACAGTTAATTTGAACTCGGGTTTGGGCAGATGTGCAAGCTTGAGAGTGGGTTCCTTTTAATCCTCATGTCCCCCAATATGATCCCTAGCATTTACAGAGCTGTACAGTGCAGGCTTGAATTTATTTTTGAGTTTTTATATTTCTGAGATTACGGCCGGTTCCAAGATATGCGGCCGGCCGTAAGGGGAGATCCTTGCGGGGCCGTATAATAGAATCGCGAGTTAACTGAACCCCCGCAAGGAATCGCAGCCTTACGGCCGATTTACGGCCGCTAATAGAATGAGGCCCTATGTAACTATGTAATATAGCCTGTGCATTTAAAAACTATATAATCTATTATCTATACGATTCTGTACTTTTTGTACTGGAGAACATACGGTAGTTGGATCGGTTGGAAAATCTTTGATGTAGAGCATTTTTTTTCAATGCACTGAAAAAAATGTATTTCAATACATAAAAAAATAAAATCAGGGCAAATAAATAATAATATTTAATTTTGTATAATTACGGTAATCAGAAGCTTTTATAATGTTAGACAAGTAATATATATGTATATAAGCACTGAGTATATATATATATATATATATATATATATTTATTTATTTATTTATTTACTGTACCTGCATTGAGTCCTTGCCTCTTGTTTCAGGCAGGAATATATTCAGTATTGTGCACAAATTATGCTGATTATTTTGGTTAACTTTTAACTGGTTTGTAAATAATCAACCATCAAACTAAACCAGAGTATAATGTGCCAATTTCATCAGAAATCTTAGTGCTCAGTTCAAATACAGTACACCTTTATATTAACTGCACATATAGTATTGAAATATCTTAATTTGTTTTCATTTTTAAATTATAGCTCATCCTTTTACAGCTAATATATATATATCTCATATAATAGTTGTCAAACTGCGATTCATTGTCACGCTTGTGACAAATTGCAGTTTGACAACTACAATTGATCACATCACCCCTGCGCATGAGCATTGCCCGGCGTTAGACGCACATGTGCATTGCGTCTGATGACACAGGAGGAAGAGACACGGGCGGCAGAGAAGGGAGGAAGAGACACAGGGGGGAGGAGGAAGAGACACAGGGGAGGGGGAAAAGACAGAGGGGAGGGAGAGGTGGGAAGAGGCACAGGGAGGGGGAAAGAGACACAGGGGAGGGGGAAAGAAACACAGGGGAGGGGAACAGAGACACATGGGAGGGAGATGGGTAAAGAGACAGAGGGGGGAAGAGACACATGGGAAGGAGAGAGGGGAGAGACACAGGGGAGGAAGAGGGGGGAAAGAGAAACAGGGGGGTGGGAAAGAGACTCGGAGAGGGGGGAAGAGATATGGGGGAGGGGGAAAGAGAAACAGGGGAGGGGGAAAGAGACACAGGGGAGGGGGGGAAGAAACACAGGGGGGACAGGGGGAAAGAGACACAGGGGAGGGGGAAAAGACAGAGGGGAGGGAGAGGTGGGAAGAGGCACAGGGAGGGGGAAAGAGACACAGGGGAGGGGGAAAGAGACACAGGGGAGGGGAACAGAGACACATGGGATGGAGATGGGTAAAGAGACAGGGGGAAAGAGACACATGGGTGTGATTTTAGGGTGTATCCCTTTCTGATTGACTCGCCTCCTGATTGGGTGAATTTGATAGATAGCGTTTTCAACCAATCAGAAGGCGCCATTGCTTATTTTCTTCCGTAAAATTCTCCTGGAGCCTCATTAGCGTCGGGGATGTCCAGGAGTGTGGATGTAAGTATATTTTATTATTTTTTTTATTATTTTTTTTACATGGCGTGGCAGAAGAGGATTTGGAGCAGGCCGTAGACATCGCAGGGAGGTAAGTAGATTGTAGATTATGTTTATTTTATTTTGATGTATGTGTATTAATGTTGTGTTTTTTTTAACAGGTGCCGCGTCAGAGAAGGATTTAAAGAATGCCGGACGGGACATGGCGGAAAGGTGAGTAGAATATTTATAATGTATAGAATGTATATAATGTATAGAATGTTTATTTTATAAGTGTAAACGTGTTGCACTAATTTTTTTGCAATTTTTTTTCCGTAGGTGGCTGATCGCAATGGACATCTGCAAAGGTAAGTGGTCTTAATTTTTTTATTTTAGCTTAGACTTAGATTAGTTAATATATAGATAGCATTTATTGTATGTTAGCTAGGGGTTTTATATAGATAGCATAGGATGGATTGTATATTAAATTGTGTTATTTATTTAGATAGATTGGGAATGTATTATTATATAGATAGGATGTATATTAGATTATGGTATTTATTTAGATAGATTGGGAATGTATTATTATATAGATAGGATGTATATTAGATTATGCTATTTATTTAGATAGATTGTGTAATGTATTTTAGATAGTGGTGTATTGTATTGTAATTGTATTGTAATTGTATGTATTTGTATTGTATGTATTTGTATTATATGTATTTCCTTTTCAGGTGTGTATTTTTTTTTTCTGTAGTGAGGGGGGGTTGTAATGTTTTTTTTTTTCTGTAATGTTCCTTTTTTTATTTTTTGGGACTTAGGTTTTTTTATTTTGTGTAATGTAGTTTATTTTTTTTTGTGAGTTAGTTTTTGATTTCATGTAATGTAGATTATTTTTTTGTGACTTTAGGCTTTTTTATTTTCTGTAATTAGAGTGGTGGGGGTTAATAGGGGGTAGGTAGTGTAGATGTTAATAGGTTAGTGTAGAGGGTGTTTAGTTGATCTTTAATGTTTTATTGGGGGTGGTATAGTGCAGTATAGTGTTAATACTTAGTGTCATGATGGTCCTTGAGGACCATAATGGCACTTATGTGGTTAATGTAGTGTTGTAACATGCCCATAATGGTGTTAATATACCCTTATGGGGACTGATGGGGTTAAATAGAGGCTTATGGGGGTTTGTATTGCCCCCCATAAGTGACAGGTTTAACGAAGGGCTTATGGGGGTCTGTATTGACCCCCATGAGTGACAGGGTTAATGAGGGTTTTATGGGGGTCTGTATTGACCCCCATGATTGACAGGGTGTCAGTGTATTTTTTTTTCTTTTACCACGGGTCCTTTAAGGATCTTTACAGTCCTTTAAGGACCTGTAACGCGGGAATATTTAATTTTTATTGCAGCGAGGGTCCCCGATCGCGTGCAATCGGGACCCCCACTGCGATGGTTAATGTGGGGTTAATGCAGGGCTCGGAGATTATCTTGGATCCCCTGCGGTTAATCCAGGTTTCTGAGCTTATCTCGGATCCCTTCTTGGGTAAGTTGTAGGTGGCTGAGCGGTTCTGGGTCTTTGAGCCTCGTTTTCATTTTTTTCGGCGCCCATTTTTTAAGCTTTTTATGTTGTTTTTGTGAGTATTTGTTGTGTTTTGACTGTTTTTAGGTGCGCGCAGTTCCGCCATTTGTCGTGCATGTGGGTGTTTGTTACGTTAAGGTTGGTTCTGAGGTTAATGCAGGTTTCCGAGGTGAGCCTCGTTTTCAGTTTTTTTGGCGCATATTTTTACTGTCGCTTAGGGGATGTTTGTGTGTGTGAACTCGGGAATTTGTTCTTAAATGGAGGTGTAACTTCACTTTCAGAGGTCCTGTGTGCCCCCCCTTGCTATGGGTAAGATTTTTATGTAGTTTTTGTGAGTATTTGGTGTGTTTTCACTGTTTGTAGTGGCGCTGGTCGGCTGTTATAGTGGGATTCTTAGTGCGTGTCGGTGTCTGTTACGTTAGGGTCGCTTCATTCCCTAAGTGCTTTGCGAGGACCCGCATTGCAAATGCGGCCCCTTGTTTCGCGAGGACCCGCATTTGCGGAAGCGAGGGCCTCAGTTGCTGTCATGGCGTGCTTTCGGCTCTCCATGCCAGCAACTGAGGCCCTCGTCCGCTGTGTGTGTGTAACCGGTGTGAGGCGCCTTTGAGATTTTTTTTTTTTTAAAGTCGTGTGTGTGTTTACACAGCCGACGTTGGAGCCTCCACCTCCGCAAATGCGGACCCTCGCTTCGCGAGGATCCACATTTGCGGGGACGTTACGTTGTTTTTTTTTTGGCTGGGAGGTTGGGTTTTTTTTGTTAAAAAGTCGTGTGTGTGGTGTGTTTGTGTTAACACAGCCGACGTTGAGCCTCCACCTCCGCAAATGCGGACCCTCGCTTCGCGAGGCCCCGCATTTGCGGGGAACTGCATCCCACGCTTCGCGAGGGACGCAGTTCTTGCGGTCTCTCTGCGCGATCCCGCAAGCGTTAGCAACAACTCGCATGCTCACAACTATATATATGATAGTAAATGTGGAATTGACAAAAATGTCTCAATGTCTGTAAATTAAATTAATCCTATCCAAATCAGATAATATTATAATACGTATTGGGAATCCATTGCCTTCGGGTTTCCAGGTGGAGGGAAGCCAAACTATTTTGACCAGATGCTTGGTCTAAGAAAGAGAAATGACAGGGAGCCTGTCAGTAAAAACCAGTGGGTGGGATCGGACCAGCTATTATTATTAGCTGAAAAGTGGGTTGCCCAATCGGAGGCTTTTGTGGGGGTTGGGTGTTTGTACTATTTAAAAATATCTGTGCAAAAAGAATAAAGGAAGTCTCTGTCTGTACACTAATCGAATGGTGTGTGCTCCTTTTGATCCTAAGTACAATGGTATAGCAAAAATTGTTTATTATTTTTTTAACAAGCTAGTAACCTTTGGGCTGAGCCTGTAACCCATGATATGTTGATTTCTTGAGTGATGGTCCTGAATTTGAGCTGGGCACTGAGATAACCCTAAACTCTCAGAACCTGGGGGAGTTTCTGTAGCAGGAGGCAAGAGGTTTTGCAGTGAAAATGGTCCCTACACCCTTGGGTCGGGACATTTTTGAATAAAAAGTGCATGCAGGGGTATTCTGGATAATTAGAAAAGGAGTATTGATACAGCCATTAATCTGATGGCCAGTATCTGTGATCAGGAAGGAATTTATTTTTTTCCCCTTGTGAGACAAATGGCAATGTGTCAATGTTTATTTCCCGGTTTGCCTCACTCTGGACCGATTAACAATTAAACTACATATTACAAGGATCAGAGAAGAGCTGTACAGGAGAAGTTGATTTTTTTTCTCAACCTAAATGACTATGTAACTATGTAATATAGCCTGTGCATTTAAAAACTATATAATCTATTATCTATACAATTCTGTACTTTTTGTACTGGAGAACATACGGTAGTTGGATCGGTTGGTGGTCTACAGACCACAGCCAGGAAGTCTTTGATGTAGAGCATTTTTTTTCAATGCACTGAAAAAAATGTATTTCAATACATAAAAAAAAAAATCAGGGCAAATAAATAATAAGATTTAATTTTGTATAATTACGGTAATCAGAAGCTTTTATAATGTTAGACAAGTAATATATATGTATATAAGCACTGAGTATATATATATATATATATATATATATATATATATATATATATACATATTTATTTATTTACTGTACCTGCATTGAGTCCTTGCCTCTTGTTTCAGGCAGGAATATATTCAGTATTGTGCACAAATTATGCTGATTATTTTGGTTAACTTTTAACTGGTTTGTAAATAATCAACCATCAAACTAAACCAGAGTATAATGTGCCAATTTCATCAGAAATCTTAGGGCTCAGTTCAAATACAATACACCTTTATATTAACTGCACATATAGTATTGAAATATCTTAATTTGTTTCCATTTTTTAATTATAGCTCATCCTTTTACAGCTAATATATATATATCTCACTAGCGACTTGCCCGTCAAAAAATGACGGCAATGTTATGTATATGTTTGTCAAGTTGTTTAGTTATTAACATATATTTTTGACACTTGTAAGTATTTTAATATGAAGGTGTATTTTTGTAAAATGTTGATGTAATGGTTTTTTAAAATGTAATTAGTATCTGAAGAATTGTTAACTTGAATATACATTGAATGAATAGGAAAGCCAAAAGTAAAAAGCCTTTTTTAAACGTTGCAAATTTTAACATGAAGTTTAAAATATATGTAAGCAATAACCATCAAAGTATATATTTTTAAACTTGAACTTTATTTTTTATGTAAGTTTAGAAGTTGACAAAACATTGGTATAATTTTGAACATTATAAACAGGAACATAGTGAATACATTTTGTAAAGTAATTTTTTATTAAAAGTATTAACATTTGAATGTAAAAACAATTGACATTTAAATTAATCAGTATTAAAATTCAATTTCTATCACAATAATTGTTAACTTGAATATACATTGAATGTAGAGGAAGGCATACAGTCAAACTCTTCTTAAAACGTACGTAATTAAACTAATTTATTACTGAGCACATAAATTGGCGATAAACATTAATGTAGGTAGTAATCTTAAGATAACAGACAATATTTACATTGTGACTTAAAAGGTGCTTGACCTCTTAACATCCACTTTGTAATATGTTGAATGAAATAACTTCAAAATATATTTTTTAAACTTGTAACATTAGAAACATTAACATAGTGACTTAACATTTTAACATAATTTTTACTAACAATGCAAGGCAAGTATTTTGTGAGGCGAATCATTCATAAACATGACTTCCATTAATTATGACTGAATTAAACAACCAATTGTTATGTATTTTGCAATGCTTTTAAAAAATCTTGGCACCTTTAATTAGTATCCTTCAAAGTTATAGTACTTCATAGTAGACAATGTTTTTAGTAAAAATACGTCCATCTTCTAATAAATCACCTTGACTTTCATTGTTTTCAATGTAAACTTTAATTGCCTGTGGATTTTTGCACCTTGACAACGCAACGTACAATTGACCATGTGCAAAAACTGGTTCTTCCAAGAAAATACCCACAGATTTGAAAGTTTGACCTTGTGATTTATTAATGGTCATGGCAAATGCCATAATAATGGGAAATTGTCTTCTTTGAAGTATAAAAGGGAGACTACTTTCACTTGGTGCTAAATCTATTCTTGGTATGAAAACTCTCTCTCCTCTATGGGTCCCAGTTAAAATTTCAGCATCTATAAAATGGTCCTTTAATTGTTGAACAATTAATCTTGTGCCATTGCATAGGCCTTTTTTGGGATTCATATTTCGCAGTAACATGATAATTGCACCTTTCTTTAGCTGCAAAATATGTGGTGGCATTCCAGAAGGAGTTAAAGAGTTTATGAATTCAGTGGAAAAGTTAGCCTGACTTTCATTGTCATCAGCAAGTACAGAATCAGCACTGTGATAATTTCTTTGTGGTGCATAAATTTTTTTTAAGATTTTATTATTGAGGATTAATGCATCTTTATTTTTACACGTCAGTATGACTTGGTTGGCAAGCTCGGAATATTCTTCGTTATTTATGCTCCCTTCAAATATAGCCGATATAATATCTTGTTGACAAATCATATGAGGTGGGATCTCTACAGTGTCGTCAGGTAAATTTAGTATTTTTTCTGTTCTGCCTTCTCCAATTTTAATAAGCCAATCATTGAAATCAGTTTGGCCTTCTGATCTCATATTTTGTTGCAGTTGAAGATGGGTAAAATGTTTCCATACTGTACTTGACTTTATACATGTTTCGATAATGTCAGTTCGATTTCCATGTACAACAACAGGTAATGTTTGTCTAAAATCGCCACCCAACAACATTACCTTTCCACCAAATGGAAAAATATTATCCATGACTTCACGAAGCAAACGGTCAATACATTGGAGGGCATAGCATGACATCATTGTGGCCTCATCTATTATAATTAATTTACATTTCTTCAATTTCTTTGCTTGTAAGGATGTCATGCGAATATCTGACACAGAATTTTCTAAAATAGGCACTGGCAGTTTAAATCCACTATGAACAGTTCTTCCACCTTCTAATAAAAGTGCAGCAATTCCAGTAGTGGCAAACGCCATTGCTATTTTTCCTTGTGCTCGTACTGAACTCATTAATAAATTGTACAAATATGTTTTTCCTGATCCGCCAGGTCCATCAAGATAGAAATAACGCTCTGTCACCATGTCATCATCTATAGCATTTTTAATGGCATGAAATGCTTGCAATTGTAGTGTATTTAAAGTTGCAAGTCTTTCTTCTGTTCTTTCTGCTTGTAGTTGAATGTCATAGTCTTCAAAGTTAATGTCATCTATAAGACCTGGATCAGGCAAATTAAAACTTGCACAACTTAATCCATGAGTTAAAAAGACTTCTTGGATTTCCATTAACGCTTTTAAGTGTGCAATGGGTTCATTGTATCGTCGCATAAAGTCTTCAGCCATATTACTTTTAAAAGTCTCCCACAAAGCTAATGCATTTGGAGCATTTGAGAAGATACAAATAAAAGCAAATTGTTCTCTCATCTGTCGTGGCATTTGACATTGTGCTGCTTCTTCTAAGCATCTTTCCCACTCTGTATCATCAGCGAGTAAGTTTCTATGTCTTGCAGCTAAATGGAAGGATTCATATACAATGTCATTAACAGTTCTTAAGTGTTCAAAACTTTGTGCTCCAGGAACATTTAAAAGTAATATCCGTAAGCAAAAACGTTCAACATCTCTTGGACTGACTGTGTAAATTTTTGGAATAATTTTATTGCCTCTGGTTTTTCTTGGTCTCCATAATCCATTCACAAAAACATAGTGATATGGAATTTCAATATATAAGTATTGTGTTGCTTCAGCATCAGTGGAATTTAATGCAAACCATGCAGTTAGTGTAGTGTGACGATCTTCACTTTGGGCCAATGCATTCATTTCATTTCCAGCATGGAAATAGACTAAATGTCGTTGTGGCAAATGTACTGCTAACCTATATACTGCATGTGATCTATCATGCATTTCAAATTTTAAAAGCCGCCACATAGCTTCTGGCGCACTGACATAGCGAGCATCTACATGAGATGCAAGTTCATCATGTACTAACTCACTACTTTCAGGGTTGTCTGCACTTTTGACGACTACAGTAGCTGCATCGTAACCTTTGTAAATATATTTATAGACATATTTAATTGATTTGATGGAAGTGCAGGCTTCTACGTTGATGTGGGCGTTGTACTTCATGAGTAAATGTGGATTGTAGGGTACTACATATCTATTGTCCACTTTTTTCCCACGAATAATGGCACTATCTCCTTCTCTTCTTTTATAAAGTGGATATCCATCACAATTGGCATAGGTTTTGTCTCTATAATCTTTGGGAAATTCTTTGGAACATTTATTATTTTCCATACATGGTGATTGTGGATTAAGGTCACCACAGGGTCCATGAATCATGCGATGAGTAACAATCTCATATAGTCTACCATATAGTTCTGGATCTGGTAGTTCAGCAACAATGACTGCATCCACTTTGTCTGAAGTATCTAATTTATCTTTTTCTTGAAGTATTATTAGAAGATGTGCATGTGGAAGGCCTCTTTTTTGAAATTCAATGGTATATACATAAGCAAGACATTTGCCAAATAACTGATTTATAGTGAAGTCACGTATTAATTCATTTAATTTAATCTTAAAAACTCTGGCTACTAAATCTGGTCGATCTGAAGCAGTTTGTCCAAGAAGTAGATTTAGTGTAATTTCTGGCCATTGTGGATTACATGTAAATGTCACAAATAAATCGGGTTTGCCAAATTTTGTCACAATAGCCATAGCATCATTGTATCTTTCTCTCATATTCCGAGGAGATCCTTGAAAGGAAGATGGTAAAATGATGGCTTTGCCAGCTGTCATGTCTCTGCTTGTAGCCACGTCAGCAACATAGTCCATGAGTCCAGAATATTGTTCTACACGGAGTTTATCTTGTTGATATTTGATAAAGTTTAAATTATTTGCCTCAACTTGCAAATATGAATCAATAATCCATTGTTGTGTTAGTTTCCCACCACATAAAATTGGATTAAATACATTGCGAATGGCAATTTGAGCTACTTTAAATTCAAGCATAGAAACATTATTTCGGATTCTGGCTTTAGCATTTGGGTAACTGGGAAGAGTTAATTTCGGTTGCCAACCTGCTTCTCCGTGTGGGAAAAAGATGGGATATGTCATTGGATCTAAATTTGGACTTAAGATACTCATATTAATAAACGGTTGGTCCTCATTTCTAGGATATATTCGTATGTCTCTTTGAAATGGTGGTTCTCCTTCATCATTGTGAAACACCATTGCAACCTCATTTGTTGTTGGCAAGTTATAACGACGTTTATCAGTATGTCTGTCTCTTTTAAGCACCATATTAACCTTCGGCATTGGTAATTGATGTGTTTGTGAATGAAGTAGTTGTTCATTTTCTACTTCTGCCAATTTTTTATAAGCTTTACTGTAGGGATTGTTGTCCATAATGTTATTTAGCTCTATGAAAACAGTGGGTAAGCATTTTTTATTTTCTTCCATCTGCATACGTTGGTCAACAGCTTCCATTGTATCTAGGACATATAGTTGAGCGAATTTTCTTTTATTTCCTTCCTCTGGATGTAAATGGGAAGTGCGATGATAAATTTGTCCTTGGACTTTAAAACAGTAAGGACCATGTCCTGGTACATTAGCAGCTAATGTTGCCCCCATGGATGCAAAGGATATGGCACTATTGTAGGATCTTATGTTTGTCTTAAAATTTTTGTAGTTTGGAAAAGTAGGTTCAGTCATAATATTTTGTAAATAAATTGGAAATTCTTTCCTTTCTGGAAGTTTGAACTTGCCTTTTTGACAACAACTAATAAATTGTCCATCTCTGGGTCTCTCCTGTTTAAAATAATAAGCCTCACAAAACTGACATTGAGTAGTCATGTCCCCACAACTATGAACCTCTACTGCTAAAGACTTGAGTAGAGGACAATTTGCAAAGCATATAGGATTTTGCCTTTCATATTCATCAGGTGAAATGTCATATAATGTTTCAACAACAGGTTCTAAATGTTTTGTTTTTTTCGTTGCTTTTCTTGGTATATGTTGTATTGTTTGAGGTAAAATGTCATCTAATGTTTCATGAAACGGTTCTAAATGCTTTGTTTTCTTTGTTGCTTTTTTTGGTATCTCTTGTCTTTTTTCTGGCAAAATGTCATCTGATGTTTGAGCAACAGGTTGTAAATGCTTTATTTTCTTTGTAGTTTTTTTTGACATATCTTTAATTTCTGCAAGTGACAGTCTTTTGCTTGCAATTCTTTTGCGTTCTTTTTCTCGTCGAATTTCCTTCTTCTCCGGTGTCTGCTGGCTGTCTGCTCTCTGTCGTCGTTCTCTAGCTTGGCGTCTTTTCTTTTCTTGTTTACTCTCATTATCAGCCATGTTAATCTGTTAAAATAAAATAATGTACCATTAGTTTATTTTGAGATGTTAAGTTGTTTTTCATGACATATAGTTATCAATAGTGTGTTAACATTTTATAGTTAATCAATTTCAATGCGTTCAATTGAATAAAAGTCTAAATAAGGGCATGAGATAATTATTTAAAGACATTTTTATTTATTAAACATGTATCCAAAAGCAAGTGTTTCAGTAACTAAAAAGGTATTTTAAAAAAGATGTTATGTCCTTATTTACAGCACTATTCAATTTGTCAAATGGCAATTAAATTAGGGTTTAGGACTGGAATGTTACAATGACAAATTATATAGATTCTGTGTTTTTAGACTTTTTTGGACTATGCCAATTTATTTTTTAAGTTTACATTGAAGTTTGTATTTATTGTTAAAGATTATTGGCCCTAAAAGACAAATAAGAGATAGATGATAGATATTACTTTTTATACTGTACCTTGGTTGAAGTTTGATTTCAAGCAAAATTCTTTGTTGGTCCTGTGTTGAAAGCCTTCGTCCGATGGTCTGGTCCTGTGTTGAAAGTCCTCGTCCGATGGTGTAGTCCTCTGTTGAAAGTCCTCGTCCTCTGGTGTGGTCCTCAGTTCCAACTCCTGTTCCGATGTTCTTGACGCAGTATCTGTTATAAAATAAAAATGAAAATGTTATGTTATTTGAATGTCTTTGTATGAATGAAAAAATGGCATTATTTCTGTGTTTTTCTACAATCCTTTTTGGTGCGCCACAATTTTGGTATGCTTCTGTAGGCTATTTTCTAAGGCTTATAGGTGGTTAAACATTAAAGAAGAATATTAATTAATTTTTCTCTTTTTTTACTTGTTATACTGTACCTTGGTTGAAGTTTGATTTGAAGCAGAATCTTTGTTCGTCCTGTGTTGAAAGCCTTCGTCTGATGGTCTGGTCCTGTGTTGAAAGTCCTCGTCCAATCGTCTGGTCCTCTGTTGAAAGTCCTCGTCCGATGGTGTAGTCCTCTGTTGAAAGTCCTCGTCCAATGGTCTGGTCCTCTGTTGAAAGTCCTCGTCCGCTGGTGTGGTCCTCAGTTGAAACTCCTGGTCCGATGTTCTTGACGCAGTATCTGATATGAAATAAAAATGAAAATGTAATATTACTTTAATGTATTTGTATGAAGTAAAAAATGACATTATTTCTTTGTTTTTCTAGAATCCCGTTTGGTGTCCACCACTTTTGGTATGCTTATTTAGGCCTTTTTCTAAGGCTTATAGATTGTTAAACATAAAATAAGTATCTAAATGTACTTTGGTATGTGTTTGTGTGAGTTTTCATACAATCCTGTTTGGTGCGCACCACTGTTGGTATGCTTATTTAGGCTTCTTTCTAAGGCTTATAGGTTGTTAAACATAAAATAAGAATGTAAAAGTAGTTTGCTATGTGTTTGTGTGAGTTTTCATACAATCCTGTTTGGTGCGCACCACTGTTGGTATGCTTATTTAGGCTTCTTTGTAAGGCTTATAGGTTGTTAAACATTAAATAAGAATCTAAATGTAGTTTGCTATGTGTTTGTGTGAGTTTTCATACAATCCTCTTTGGTGCGCACCACTGTTGGTATGCTTATTTAGGCTTCTTTCTAAGGCTTATAGGTTGTTAAACATAAAATAAGAATGTAAAAGTAGTTTGCTATGTGTTTGTGTGAGTTTTCATACAATCCTGTTTGATGCGCACCGCTGATGGTATGCTTATTAATGTTGTTTTGTAATGCTAATAGGTTGTTAAACATAAAATAAGAATCTAAATGTAGTTTGCTATGTGTTTGTGTGAGTTTTCATACAATCCTGTTTGGTGGGCACCAATGTTGGTATGCTTATTTATGCTTCTTTCTAAGGCTTATAGGTTGTTAAACATTAAATAAACATCTAAATGTAGTTTGCTATGTGTTTGTGTGAGTTTTCATACAATCCTGTTTGTTGGGCACCAATGTTGGTATGCTTATTTAGGCTTCTTTCTAAGGCTTATAGGTTGTTAAACATTAAATAAGAATCTAAATGTAGTTTGCTATGTGTTTGTGTGAGTTTTCATACAATCCTGTTTGGTGGGCACCAATGTTGGTATGCTTATTTAGGCTTCTTTCTAAGGCTTATAGGTTGTTAAACATTAAATAAACATCTAAATGTAGTTTGCTATGTGTTTGTGTGAGTTTTCATACAATCCTGTTTGTTGGGCACCAATGTTGGTATGCTTATTTAGGCTTCTTTCTAAGGCTTATAGGTTGTTAAACATTAAATAAGAATCTAAATGTAGTTTGCTATGTGTTTGTGTGAGTTTTCATACAATCCTGTTTGGTGCGCACCACTGTTGGTATGCTTATTTAGGCTTCTTTCTAAGGCTTATAGGTTGTTAAACATAAAATAAGAATGTAAAAGTAGTTTGCTATGTGTTTGTGTGAGTTTTCATACAATCCTGTTTGATGCGCACCGCTGATGGTATGCTTATTAATGTTGTTTTGTAATGCTAATAGGTTGTTAAACATAAAATAAGAATCAAAATGTAGTTTGCTATGTGTTTGTGTGAGTTTTCATACAATCCTGTTTGGTGGGCACCAATGTTGGTATGCTTATTTATGCTTCTTTCTAAGGCTTATAGGTTGTTAAACATTAAATAAACATCTAAATGTAGTTTGCTATGTGTTTGTGTGAGTTTTCATACAATCCTGTTTGGTGGGCACCAATGTTGGTATGCTTATTTAGGCTTCTTTCTAAGGCTTATAGGTTGTTAAACATTAAATAAGAATCTAAATGTAGTTTGCTATGTGTTTGTGTGAGTTTTCATACAATCCTGTTTGATGCGCACCACTGTTGGTATGCTTATTAATGTAGTTTTGTAATGCTAATAGGTTGTTAAACATAAAATAAGAATGTAAATGTAGTTTGTTATGTGTTTGTGTGAGTTTTCATACAATCCTGTTTGGTGGGCACCAATGTTGGTATGCTTATTTAGGCTTCTTTCTAAGGCTTATAGATTGTTAAACATTAAAATAAGAATGTAAATGTAAATCCTGTTTGATGGGCACCACTTTTGTTATACTTATGTAGTGTTTTTTCTAATGGTTATACATTGTTAAACAATCACATTTGAATGAGGCCCTCGGCCATTAAACATATTTAGGTCCTGAATCAATTGCGTTTTGACCAATTGAATAGGGCTCTATATAAGCACATAAAATATTTTTTGACAGAAGTTTTTAGTTAGTGAAGACCTATTATGTGCTTATATAAAGCCCTATTCAATTAGCCAACTCACAATTGAATAAGGCTCATGGTTCGGTTCTTTTTTATACTTAAATACTTTACCTTGATTGAAGTGTGGAATGACAGAGGGTCCCCTCCTGCCAATCTTAATCCGCCGGTCTTCTTGTAGTGTCTGTTTGAAAAATAAAGTGAAATAGTGAATTATAGAATTTTTTATTTGTATTTAACAAACCATGGCCTTTTCAGCATTTAAAGTATTTTTGTATCTTACCTCTTGTTCTTTGTTGGTGTTCTTTAAAAGGGATTGTGCTTCACAGTGTACGTTGCAAATTGTTGAAAGACGCTGTTGATGCAGAGTCTGTTTGAATATTTAAAAAAGTAGAAAGATTGAGTTTTAGGTGATCTATTGAATTGCAGTAAATTAATTTCATTGAATTATACTTCTGTAATTAATTTGAATTAACATTATTTTTTGGTGGGTGCTACACACATATGTCACATACATGAAGCACATTTCCATAGTTGAAAGTAATTTTTTTGTGTGCGTGTGACATATCAGTATACATGAATCATATTTTAATTGTTAAATTAACCTTATTTTTATTTTTGGCCAACATACATAAATGTGTGTGTGACATGTGACTATAGATGATACACATATATGTGCGTGTCACATATCAGTATACATGACTCATATTTTAATAGTATTTTAATAGTCCCAACTTATTTTTTTGTAATGTAATTTAAATGTAGTTGTTTAATTAGTTTGTTGCAGGGGCAATACACATAAATGTGCATGTGACATGTCACTATACATTATACGCATAAATGTGCGTGTCACTTGTCAGTATACATTATACGCATAAATGTGCGTGTCACTTGTCACTATACATTATACACATAAATGTGCGTGTCACTTGTCAGTATACATTATACGCATATATGTGCGTGTCACTTGTCAGTATACATTATACGCATAAATGTGCGTGTCACTTGTCAGTATACATTATACGCATAAATGTGCGTGTCACTTGTCACTATACATTATACACATAAATGTGCGTGTCACATGTTAGTATACATTATACGCCTAAATGTGCGTGTCACTTGTCAGTATACATTATACGCATAAATGTGCGTGTCACATGTCAGTATACATTATACGCATAAATGTGCGTGTCACTTGTCAGTATACATTATACGCATAAATGTGCGTGTCACTTGTCAGTATACATTATACGCATATATGTGCGTGTCACATGTCAGTATACATAAACCTCTTTGTCTTCTTTATTTATTTTTTTTGATGTCCTGTCTTGATAATAAAATAAGTAATATATTATAGCTTACCTCTCAGTTGTAATTTGCACAATGTAAAGTAGTAAATTAGGAAAGAATTATCTTCTCAAGTTTGAGCAGCAGTTATGTCTGAAGTCACTCTGTTCATCACCTGAGGAGAAATGTATTTTTCTCTCTCAAATAGACAGTATTTATAAACTTGTAGAACATTCTGGAAAGTTAGACCGTTAGAACGTAATACGCATGCGCTATTTGCGTTCCAGCTTACAATTTGCGTTCCATCCGCCATTTTGTGCGTAGTAGTGTTTAAAATGGTGTTTAATATGAGTGTGATCCGTTCCGCATAGTATGTGTTTCATTATTGCGAGTAAGTGTAGTGTAGTTACGTCTGGAGCCTCGTTTTCGTTTTGTTCGGCGGCCATTTTTTCTCTCGCTTAGCCGATTTTCGGTCGTTTAAACTGTTTGTTTTCACTTAAATGGACGTGTAAATGAACTTTTGGAGGTGCCGGATGCCCCCCCGTGCTGTAAGTAAGCTTTTTATGTGTTTGTTGTGTTTATTTCTTGTGTTTGTGATGTTTTGATGCGCGGCGGTTGGAATGGGTCTTTCGCGGCCGTATTTTTTTCCGATGCGGCCGTATTTTGTTGCGAGTAAGTGTAGTTTTGTTACGTCTGGAGCCTCGTTTTCGTTTTGTTCGGTGGCCATTTTTTCTCTCGCTTAGCCGATTTTCGGTCGTTTAAACTGTTTGTTTTCACTTAAATGGACGTGTAAATGAACTTTTGGAGGTGCCGGATGCCCCCCCGTGCTGTAAGTAAGCTTTTTATGTGTTCGTTGTGTTTATTTCTTGTGTTTGTGATGTTTTGATGCGCGGCGGTTGGAATGGGTCTTTCGCGGCCGTATTTTTTTCCGATGCGGCCGTATTTTGTTGCGATATACGCAGTTAGCTTTTACGTGTACGACGCAGTGTATTTGTTTCTGTGTTAAGAGCGTGTGAGGGGCCTTTTTTACTGTTTTTTTGTTAAGTCTTGCGTCTGTGTGTCTGGGTGTAAGCGGGTGTGAGGCGACTTTGATTTTTTTTTTGTTATGAAGTTGTGTGTGTGTGTATGTGTGTGTTAACACAGCCGATGTTGGGATGCTCCCACCACCGCAAATGCGGACCCTCGCTTCGCGAGGATCCGCATTTGCGGGGACGTTGTTGGGTTTTTGTTGGCTGGGCGGTTGGGTTTATTCTGTTAAAAAAGTCGTGTGTGTGTATGTGTGTGTTAACACAGCCGACGTTGAGCCTCCACAACCGCAAATGCGGGCCCTCGCTTCGCGAGGACCCGCATTTGCGGCGAACTGCGTCCCTCGCTTCGCGAGGGACGCAGTTTCTTGCGGGCTCGCTACGCGAGCCCGCAAGCGTGAGCAACGACTTGGGTTTTTGTTGGCTGGGCGGTTGGGTTTATTCTGTTAAAAAAGTCGTGTGTGTGTATGTGTGTGTTAACACAGCCGACGTTGAGCCTCGACAACCGCAAATGCGGGCCCTTGCTTCGCGAGGACCCGCATTTGCGGCGAACTGCGTCCCTCGCTTCGCGAGGGACGCAGTTCTTGCGGGCTCGCTACGCGAGCCCGCAAGCGTGAGCAACGACTCGTACGCTCACAACTATATATGTGATATAATAGTTGTCAAACTGCGATTCATCGTCACGCTTGTGACAAATTACAGTTTGACAACTACAATTGATCACATCACCCCTGCGCATGAGCATTGCCCGGCGTTAGACGCACATGTGCATTGCGTCTGATGACACGGGAGGAAGAGACACGGGCGGCAGAGAAGGGAGGAAGAGATACAGGGGGGAGGAGGAAGAGACACAGGGGAGGGGGAAAAGACAGAGGGGAGGGAAAGGTGGGAAGAGGCACAGGGAGGGGGAAAGAGACACAGGGGAGGGGGAAAGAGACACAGGGGAGGGGAACAGAGACACATGGGAGGGAGATGGGTAAAGAGACAGAGGGGGGAAGAGACACATGGGAAGGAGAGAGGGGAGAGACACAGGGGAGGGAGAGGGGGGAAAGAGACACAGGGGGGTGGGAAAGAGACTCGGAGAGGGGGGAAGAGACATGGGGGAGGGGGAAAGAGAAACAGGGGAGGGGGAAAGAGACACAGGGGAGGGGGGAAATAAACACAGGGGGGACAGGGGGAAAGAGACACAGGGGAGGAGGAAAAGACAGAGGGGAGGGAGAGGTGGGAAGAGGCACAGGGAGGGGGAAAGAGACACAGGGGAGGGGGAAACAGACACAGGGGAGGGGAACAGAGACACATGGGAGGGAGATGGGTAAAGAGACAGAGGGGGGAAGAGACACATGGGTGTGATTTTAGGGTGTATCCCTTTCTGATTGACTCGCCTCCTGATTGGGTGAATTTGATAGACAGCGTTTTCAACCAATCAGAAGGCGCCATTGCTTATTTTCTTCCGTAAAATTCTCCTAGAGCCTCATTAGCGTCGGGGATGTTCAGGAGTGTGCATGTAAGTATATTTTATTATTTTTTTTATTAATTTTTTTTACATGGCGTGGCAGAAGAGGATTTGGAGCAGGCCGTAGACATCGCAGGGAGGTAAGTAGAATGTAGATTATGTTTATTTTTATTTGATGTATGTGTATTAATGTTGTGTTTTTTTTAACAGGTGCCGCGCCAGAGAAGGATTTAAAGAATGCCGGACGGGACATGGCGGAAAGTTGAGTAGAATATTTATAATGTATAGAATGTATATAATGTATATAATGTTTATTTTATAAGTGTAAACGTGTTGCACTAATTTTTTGTAATTTTTTTTTCGTAGGTGGCTGATCGCAATGGACATCTGCAAAGGTAAGTGGTCTTAATTTTTCTTATTTTAGCTTAGACTTAGATTAGTTAATATATAGATAGCATTTATTGTATGTTAGCTAGGGGTTTTATATAGATAGCATAGGATGGATTGTATATTAAATTGTGTTATTTATTTAGATAGATTGGGAATGTATTATTATATAGATAGGATGTATATTAGATTATGGTATTTATTTAGATAGATTGGGAATGTATTATTATATAGATAGGATGTATATTAGATTATGCTATTTATTTAGATAGATTGTGTAATGTATTTTAGATAGTGGTGTATTGTATTGTAATTGTATTGTAATTGTATGTATTTGTATTGTATGTATTTGTATTATATGTATTTCCTTTTCAGGTGTGTATTTTTTTTTTCTGTAGTGAGGGGGGGTTGTAATGTTTTTTTTTTTTCTGTAATGTTCCTTTTTTTATTTTTTGGGACTTAGGTTTTTTTATTTTGTGTAATGTAGTTTATTTTTTTTTGTGAGTTAGTTTTTGATTTCATGTAATGTAGATTATTTTTTGTGTGACTTTAGGCTTTTTTATTTTCTGTAATTAGAGTGGTGGGGGTTAATAGGGGGTAGGTAGTGTAGATGTTAATAGGTTAGTGTAGAGGGTGTTTAGTTGATCTTTAATGTTTTATTGGGGGTGGTATAGTGCAGTATAGTGTTAATACTTAGTGTCATGATGGTCCTTGAGGACCATAATGGCACTTATGTGGTTAATGTAGTGTTGTAACAGGCCCATAATGGTGTTAATATACCCTTATGGGGACTGATGGGGTTAAATAGAGGCTTATGGTGGTTTGTATTGCCCCCCATAAGTGACAGGTTTAACGAAGGCCTTATGGGGGTCTGTATTGACCCCCATGAGTGACAGGGTTAATGAGGGTTTTATGGGGGTCTGTATTGACCCCCATGATTGACAGGGTGTCAGTGTATTTTTTTTTCTTTTACCACGGGTCCTTTAAGGATCTTTACGGTCCTTTAAGGACCTGTAACGCGGGAATTTTGAATTTTTATTGCAGCGGGTTCCCCGATCGCGTGCAATCGGGACCCCCACTGCGATGGTTAATGTGGGGTTAATGCAGGGCTCGGAGATTATCTTGGATCCCTTGCAGTTAATCCAGGTTTCTGAGCTTATCTCGGATCCCTTCTTGGGTAAGTTGTAGGTGGCTGAGCGGTTCTGGGTCTTTGAGCCTCGTTTTCATTTTTTTCGGCGCCCATTTTTTAAGCTTTTTGTGTTGTTTTTGTGAGTATTTGTTGTGTTTTGACTGTTTTTAGGTGCGCGCAGTTCCGCCATTTGTCGTGCATGTGGGTGTTTGTTACGTTAAGGTTGGTTCTGAGGTTAATGCAGGTTTCCGAGGTGAGCCTCGTTTTCAGTTTTTTTGGCGCCCATTTTTACTGTCGCTTAGGGGATTTTTGTGTGTGTGAACTCGGGAATTTGTTCTTAAATGGAGGTGTAACTTCACTTTCAGAGGTCCTGGGTGCCCCCCCTTGCTATGGGTAAGATTTTTATGTAGTTTTTGTGAGTATTTGGTGTGTTTTCACTGTTTGTAGTGGCGCTGGTCGGCCGTTATAGTGGGATTCTTAGTGCGTGTCGGTGTCTGTTACGTTAGGGTCGCTTCATTCCCTAAGTGCTTTGCGAGGACCCGCATTGCAAATGCGGCCCCTTGTTTCGCGAGGACCCGCATTTGCGGAAGCGAGGGCCTCAGTTGCTGTCATGGCGTGCCTTCGGCGCTCCATGCCAGCAACTGAGGCCCTCATCCGCTGTGTGTGTGTAACCGGTGTGAGGCGCCTTTGAGATTTTTTTTTTTTTTAAAGTCGTGTGTGTGTTTACACAGCCGACGTTGGAGCCTCCACCTCCGCAAATGCGGACCCTCGCTTCGCGAGGCCCCGCATTTGCGGGGAACTGCATCCCACGCTTCGCGAGGGACGCAGTTCTTGCGGGCTCTCTGCGCGATCCCGCAAGCGTTAGCAACAACTCGCATGCTCACAACTATATATATGATAGTAAATGTGGAATTGACAAAAATGTCTCAATGTCTGTAAATTAAATTAATCCTATCCAAATCAGATAATATTATAATACGTATTGGGAATCCATTGCCTTCGGGTTTCCAGGTGGAGGGAAGCCAAACTATTTTGACCAGATGCTTGGTCTAAGAAAGAGAAATGACAGGGAGCCTGTCAGTAAAAACCAGTGGGTGGGATCGGACCAGCTATTATTATTAGCTGAAAAGTGGGTTGCCCAATCGGAGGCTTTTGTGGGGGTTGGGTGTTTGTACTATTTAAAAATATCTGTGCAAAAAGAATAAAGGAAGTCTCTGTCTGTACACTAATCGAATGGTGTGTGCTCATTCTTGATCCTAAGTACAATGGTATAGCAAAAATAGTTTATTATTTTTTTAACAAGCTAGTAACCTTTGGGCTGAGCCTGTAACCCATGATATGTTGATTTCTTGAGTGATGGTCCTGAATTTGAGCTGGGCACTGAGATAACCCCAAACTCTCAGAACCTGGGGGAGTTTCTGTAGCAGGAGGCAAGAGGTTTTGCAGTGAAAATGGTCCCTACAACCTTGGGTCGGGACATTTTTGAATAAAAAGTGCATGCAGGGGTATTCTGGATAATTAGAAAAGGAGTATTGATACAGCCATTAATCTGATGGCCAGTATCTGTGATCAGGAAGGAATTTATTTTTTTTCCCTTGTGAGACAAATGGCAATGTGTGAATGTTTATTTCCCGGTTTGCCTCACTCTGGACCGATTAACAATTAAACTACATATTACAAGGATCAGAGAAGAGCTGTACAGGAGAAGTTGATTTTTTTCTCAACCTAAATTACTATGTAACTATGTAATATAGCCTGTGCATTTAAAAACTATATAATCTATTATCTATACAATTCTGTACTTTTTGTACTGGAGAACATACAGTAGTTGGATCGGTTGGTGGTCTACAGACCACAGCCAGGAAGTCTTTGATGTAGAGCATTTTTTTTCAATGCACTGAAAAAAATGTATTTCAATACATAAAAAAATAAAATCAGGGCAAATAAATAATAATATTTAATTTTGTATAATTACGGTAATCAGAAGCTTTTATAATGTTAGACAAGTAATATATATGTATATAAGCACTGAGTATATATATATATATATATATATATATTTATTTACTGTACCTGCATTGAGTCCTTGCCTCTTGTTTCAGGCAGGAATATATTCAGTATTGTGCACAAATTATGCTGATTATTTTGGTTAACTTTTAACTGGTTTGTAAATAATCAACCATCAAACTAAACCAGAGTATAATGTGCCAATTTCATCAGAAATCTTAGGGCTCAGTTCAAATACAATACACCTTTATATTAACTGCACATATAGTATTGAAATATCTTAATTTGTTTCCATGTTTTAATTATAGCTCATCCTTTTACAGCTAATATATATATATCTCATATAATAGAGTTCAAACTGCGATTCATCGTCACGCTTGTGACAAATTGCAGTTTGACAACTACAATTGATCACATCACCCCTGCGCATGAGCATTGCCCGGCGTTAGACGCACATGTGCATTGCGTCTGATGACACGGGAGGAAGAGACACGGGCGGCAGAGAAGGGAGGAAGAGACACAGGGGGGAGGAGGAAGAGACACAGGGGAGGGGGAAAGAGACACAGGGGAGGGGAACAGAGACACATGGGAGGGAGATGGGTAAAGAGACAGAGGGGGGAAGAGACACATGGAGGTGGGAAAGAGACTCGGAGAGGGGGGAAGAGATATGGTGGAGGGGGAAAGAGAAACAGGGGAGGGGGAAAGAGACACAGGGGAGGGGGGAAAGAAACACAGGGGGGACAGGGGGAAAGAGACACAGGGGAGGGGGAAAAGACAGAGGGGAGGGAGAGGTGGGAAGAGGCACAGGGAGGGGGAAAGAGACACAGGGGAGGGGAACAGAGACACATGGGAGGGAGATGGGTAAAGAGACAGGGGGTGGAAGAGACACATGGGTGTGATTTTAGGGTGTATCCCTTTCTGATTGACTCGCCTTCTGATTGGGCGAATTTGATAGACAGTGTTTTCAACCAATCAGAAGGCGCCATTGCTTATTTTCTTCCGTAAAATTCTCCTGGAGCCTCATTAGCGTCGGGGATGTCCAGGAGTGTGGATGTAAGTATATTTTATTATTTTTTTTATTATTTTTTTTACATGGCGTGGCAGAAGAGGATTTGGAGCAGGCCGTAGACATCGCAGGGAGGTAAGTAGATTGTAGATTATGTTTATTTTATTTTGATGTATGTGTATTAATGTTGTGTTTTTTTTAACAGGTGCCGCGCCAGAGAAGGATTTAAAGAATGCCGGACGGGACATGGCGGAAAGGTGAGTAGAATATTTATAATGTATAGAATGTATATAATGTATATAATGTTTATTTTATAAGTGTAAACGTGTTGCACTAATTTTTTGTAATTTTTTTTTCGTAGGTGGCTGATCGCAATGGACATCTGCAAAGGTAAGTGGTCTTAATTTTTTTATTTTAGCTTAGACTTAGATTAGTTAATATATAGATAGCATTTATTGTATGTTAGCTAGGGGTTTTATATAGATAGCATAGGATGGATTGTATATTAAATTGTGTTATTTATTTAGATAGATTGGGAATGTATTATTATATAGATAGGATGTATATTAGATTATGCTATTTATTTAGATAGATTGTGTAATGTATTTTAGATAGTGGTGTATTGTATTGTAATTGTATTGTAATTGTATGTATTTGTATTGTATGTATTTGTATTATATGTATTTCCTTTTCAGGTGTGTATTTTTTTTTTCTGTAGTGAGGGGGGGTTGTAATGTTTTTTTTTTTTTCTGTAATGTTCCTTTTTTTATTTTTTGTGACTTAGGTTTTTTTATTTTGTGTAATGTAGTTTATTTTTTTTTGTGAGTTAGTTTTTGATTTCATGTAATGTAGATTATTTTTTGTGTGACTTTAGGCTTTTTTATTTTCTGTAATTAGAGTGGTGGGGGTTAATAGGGGGTAGGTAGTGTAGATGTTAATAGGTTAGTGTAGAGGGTGTTTAGTTGATCTTTAATGTTTTATTGGGGGTGGTATAGTGCAGTATAGTGTTAATACTTAGTGTCATGATGGTCCTTGAGGACCATCATGGCACTTATGTGGTTAATGTAGTGTTGTAACAGGCCCATAATGGTGTTAATATACCCTTATGGGGACTGATGGGGTTAAATAGAGGCTTTGTATTGCCCCCTATAAGTGACAGGTTTAATGAAGGGCTTATGGGGGTCTGTATTGACCCCCATGAGTGACAGGCTTAATGAAGGGCTTATGGAGGTCTCTATTGACCCCCATGAGTGACAGGGTTAATGAGGGTTTTATGGGGGTCTGTATTGACCCCCATGATTGACAGGGTGTCAGTGTATTTTTTTTTCTTTTACCACGGCTCCTTTAAGGACCTTTACGGTCCTTTAAGGACCTGTAACGCGGGAATTTTGAATTTTTATTGCAGCGGGGGTCCCCGATCGCGTGCAATCGGGACCCCCACTGCGATGGTTAATGTGGGGTTAATGCAGGGCTCGGAGATTATCTTGGATGACCTGCGTTTTATCCAGGTTTCTGAGCTTATCTCGGATCCCTTCTTGGGTAAGTTGTAGGTGGCTGAGCGGTTCTGGGTCTTTGAGCCTCGTTTTCATTTTTTTCGGCGCCCATTTTTTAAGCTTTTTATGTTGTTTTTGTGAGTATTTGTTGTGTTTTGACTGTTTTTAGGTGCGCGCAGTTCCGCCATTTGTCGTGCATGCGGGTGTTTGTTACGTTAAGGTTGGTTCTGAGGTTAATGAAGGTTTCCGAGGTGAGCCTCGTTTTTGTTTTTTTCGGCGCCCATTTTTACTGTCGCTTAGGGGATTTTCGTGTGTGTGAACTCAGGAATTTGTTCTTAAATGGAGGTGTAACTTCACTTTCAGAGGTCCTGGGTGCCCCCCCCCCCCTTGCTATGGGTAAGCTTTTTATGTTTTTTTTGTATTTGTTGTGTTTTGACTGTTTTTAGGTAAGCGCAGTTCCGCCATTTGTCGTGCATGTGGGTGTTTGTTACGTTAAGGTTGGTTCTGAGGTTAATGCAGGTTTCCGAGGTGAGCCTCGTTTTCGTTTTTTTCGGCGCCCATTTTTAATGTCGCTTAGGGGATTTTCGTGTGTGTGAACTCGGGAATTTGTTCTTAAATGGAGGTGTAACTTCACTTTCAGAGGTCCTGGGTGCCCCCCCCTGCTATGGGTAAGCTTTGTATGTAGTTTTTGTGAGTATTTGGTGTGTTTTCACTGTTTGTAGTGGCGCTGGTCGGCCGTTATAGTGGGATTCTTAGTACGTGTCGGTGTCTGTTACGTTAGGGTCGCCTCATTCCCTAAGTGCTTTGCGAGGACCCGCATTGCAAATGCGGCCCCTCGTTTCGCGAGGACCCGCATTTGCGGAAGCGAGGGCCTCAGTTGCTGTCATGGCGTGCCTTCAGCTCTCCATGCCAGCAACTGAGGCCCTCGTCCGCTGTGTGTGTGTAACCGGTGTGAGGCACCTTTGAGATTTTTTTTTTTGTTAAAATCGTGTGTATGTTAACACAGCCGACGTTGGAGCCTCCACCTCCGCAAATGCGGACCCTCGCTTCGCGAGGATCCACATTTGCGGGGACGTTACGTTGTTTTTTTTTGGGCTGGGAGATTGGGTTTTTTTTGTTAAGAATTCGTGTGTGTGTGGTGTGTTTGTGTTAACACAGCCGACGTTGAGCCTCCACCTCCGCAAATGCGGACCCGCATTTGCAGGGAACTGCATCCCTCACTTCGCGAGGGACGCAGTGCTTGCGGGCTCGGAGCCCACAAGCGTTAGCAACAACTCGCATGCTCACAACTATATATATGATAGTAAATGTGGAATTGACAAAAATGTCTCAATGTCTGTAAATTAAATTAATCCTATCCAAATCAGATAATATTATAATACGTATTGGGAAATCCATTGCCTTCGGGTTTCCAGGTGGAGGGAAGACAAACTATTTTGACCAGATGCTTGGTCTAAGAAAGAGAAATGACAGGGAGGCTCAAGCCTGTCAGTAAAAACCAGTGGGTGGGATCGGACCAGCTATTATTATTAGCTGAAAAGTGGATTGCCCAATCGGAGGCTTTTGTGGGGGTTGGGTGTTTGTACTATTTAAAAATATCTGTGCAAAAAGAATAAAGGAAGTCTCTGTCTGTACACTAATCGAATGGTGTGTGCTCCTTCTTGATCCTAAGTACAATGGTATAGCAAAAATAGTTTATTATTTTTTTAACAAGCTAGTAACCTTTGGGCTGAGCCTGTAACCCATGATATGTTGATTTCTTGATTGATGGTCCTGAATTTGAGCTGGGCACTGAGATAACCCCAAACTCTCAGAACCTGGGGGAGTTTCTGTAGCAGGAGGCAAGAGGTTTTGCAGTGAAAATGGTCCCAACACCCTTGGGTCGGGACATTTTTGAATAAAAAGTGCATGCAGGGGTATTCTGGATAATTAGAAAAGGAGTATTGATACAGCCATTAATCTGATGGCCAGTATCTGTGATCAGGAAGGAATTTATTTTTTTTCCCTTGTGAGACAAATGGCAATGTGTCAATGTTTATTTCCCGGTTTGCCTCACTCTGGACCGATTAACAATTAAACTACATATTACAAGGATCAGAGAAGAGCTGTACAGGAGAAGTTGATTTTTTTCTCAACCTAAATTACTATGGGCCTCATTCTATTAGCGGCCGCAGCCGTTGCGGGGCCGCAAGGACCGGCCGCAAGCTATTCGGCTATTCTATTCCCTTACGGCCGGGGGCTCCGGCAGGCTTGCGGCCGGTGCCTTGCTATCTCTTGCGGCCGAGGAAAGCCTTTGATCTAAAACAGCCGCAAGAGTTTCGGCCGTAAGAAATTCCTATTTGCAATTCAATTGCTCCGGGAAACCTCTCTGCAAGGCTAAAACCGAGCCGCAGCTTACTTGCAGGAAAGAGGTCTCGCTAGCACCAATTAAGCACATAAAATAGCTCAAATAAAGCCATCCTGCACTTTGAGAAGACTATAAAGGGATTTTAGGTGTTAGAAAAAATAGCACATAATTATCCTGTACTCAAATCCGTAAAATATTTTATTTTTAATATCCGTAAAATATCCATGTAAAAAGTCCAGAGTGCTTGGAGCACCTCAGACACACCTACGCCGCAGCCGGAAAATAAACAGTTAATTTGAACTCGGGTTTGGGCAGATGTGCAAGCTTGAGAGTGGGTTCCTTTTAATCCTCATGTCCCCCAATATGATCCCTAGCATTTACAGAGCTGTACAGTGCAGGCTTGAATTTATTTTTGAGTTTTTATATTTCTGAGATTACGGCCAGTTCCAAGATATGCGGCCGGCCGTAAGGGGAGATCCTTGCGGGGCCGTATAATAGAATCGCGAGTTAACTGAACCCCCGCAAGGAATCGCAGCCTTACGGCCGATTTACGGCCGCTAATAGAATGAGGCCCTATGTAACTATGTAATATAGCCTGTGCATTTAAAAACTATATAATCTATTATCTATACGATTCTGTACTTTTTGTACTGGAGAACATACGGTAGTTGGATCGGTTGGAAAATCTTTGATGTAGAGCATTTTTTTTCAATGCACTGAAAAAAATGTATTTCAATACATAAAAAAATAAAATCAGGGCAAATAAATAATAATATTTAATTTTGTATAATTACGGTAATCAGAAGCTTTTATAATGTTAGACAAGTAATATATATGTATATAAGCACTGAGTATATATATATATATATATATATATATATATATATATATATTTATTTATTTATTTATTTACTGTACCTGCATTGAGTCCTTGCCTCTTGTTTCAGGCAGGAATATATTCAGTATTGTGCACAAATTATGCTGATTATTTTGGTTAACTTTTAACTGGTTTGTAAATAATCAACCATCAAACTAAACCAGAGTATAATGTGCCAATTTCATCAGAAATCTTAGTGCTCAGTTCAAATACAGTACACCTTTATATTAACTGCACATATAGTATTGAAATATCTTAATTTGTTTTCATTTTTAAATTATAGCTCATCCTTTTACAGCTAATATATATATATCTCATATAATAGTTGTCAAACTGCGATTCATTGTCACGCTTGTGACAAATTGCAGTTTGACAACTACAATTGATCACATCACCCCTGCGCATGAACATTGCCCGGCGTTAGACGCACATGTGCATTGCGTCTGATGACACGGGAGGAAGAGACACGGGCGGCAGAGAAGGGAGGAAGAGACACAGGGGGGAGGAGGAAGAGACACAGGGGAGGGGGAAAAGACAGAGGGGAGGGAGAGGTGGGAAGAGGCACAGGGAGGGGGAAAGAGACACAGGGGAGGGGGAAAGAAACACAGGGGAGGGGAACAGAGACACATGGGAGGGAGATGGGTAAAGAGACAGAGGGGGGAAGAGACACATGGGAAGGAGAGAGGGGAGAGACACAGGGGAGGAAGAGGGGGGAAAGAGAAACAGGGGGTGGGAAAGAGACTCGGAGAGGGGGGAAGAGATATGGGGGAGGGGGAAAGAGAAACAGGGGAGGGGGAAAGAGACACAGGGGAGGGGGGGAAGAAACACAGGGGGGACAGGGGGAAAGAGACACAGGGGAGGGGGAAAAGACAGAGGGGAGGGAGAGGTGGGAAGAGGCACAGGGAGGGGGAAAGAGACACAGGGGAGGGGGAAAGAGACACAGGGGAGGGGAACAGAGACACATGGGATGGAGATGGGTAAAGAGACAGGGGGAAAGAGACACATGGGTGTGATTTTAGGGTGTATCCCTTTCTGATTGACTCGCCTCCTGATTGGGTGAATTTGATAGATAGCGTTTTCAACCAATCAGAAGGCGCCATTGCTTATTTTCTTCCGTAAAATTCTCCTGGAGCCTCATTAGCGTCGGGGATGTCCAGGAGTGTGGATGTAAGTATATTTTATTATTTTTTTTATTATTTTTTTTACATGGCGTGGCAGAAGAGGATTTGGAGCAGGCCGTAGACATCGCAGGGAGGTAAGTAGATTGTAGATTATGTTTATTTTATTTTGATGTATGTGTATTAATGTTGTGGTTTTTTTAACAGGTGCCGCGTCAGAGAAGGATTTAAAGAATGCCGGACGGGACATGGCGGAAAGGTGAGTAGAATATTTATAATGTATAGAATGTATATAATGTATAGAATGTTTATTTTATAAGTGTAAACGTGTTGCACTAATTTTTTTGCAATTTTTTTTCCGTAGGTGGCTGATCGCAATGGACATCTGCAAAGGTAAGTGGTCTTAATTTTTTTATTTTAGCTTAGACTTAGATTAGTTAATATATAGATAGCATTTATTGTATGTTAGCTAGGGGTTTTATATAGATAGCATAGGATGGATTGTATATTAAATTGTGTTATTTATTTAGATAGATTGGGAATGTATTATTATATAGATAGGATGTATATTAGATTATGGTATTTATTTAGATAGATTGGGAATGTATTATTATATAGATAGGATGTATATTAGATTATGCTATTTATTTAGATAGATTGTGTAATGTATTTTAGATAGTGGTGTATTGTATTGTAATTGTATTGTAATTGTATGTATTTGTATTGTATGTATTTGTATTATATGTATTTCCTTTTCAGGTGTGTATTTTTTTTTTCTGTAGTGAGGGGGGGTTGTAATGTTTGTTTTTTTTCTGTAATGTTCCTTTTTTTATTTTTTGGGACTTAGGTTTTTTTATTTTGTGTAATGTAGTTTATTTTTTTTTGTGAGTTAGTTTTTGATTTCATGTAATGTAGATTATTTTTTTGTGACTTTAGGCTTTTTTATTTTCTGTAATTAGAGTGGTGGGGGTTAATAGGGGGTAGGTAGTGTAGATGTTAATAGGTTAGTGTAGAGGGTGTTTAGTTGATCTTTAATGTTTTATTGGGGGTGGTATAGTGCAGTATAGTGTTAATACTTAGTGTCATGATGGTCCTTGAGGACCATAATGGCACTTATGTGGTTAATGTAGTGTTGTAACATGCCCATAATGGTGTTAATATACCCTTATGGGGACTGATGGGGTTAAATAGAGGCTTATGGAGGTTTGTATTGCCCCCCATAAGTGACAGGTTTAACGAAGGGCTTATGGGGGTCTGTATTGACCCCCATGAGTGACAGGGTTAATGAGGGTTTTATGGGGGTCTGTATTGACCCCCATGATTGACAGGGTGTCAGTGTATTTTTTTTTTCTTTTACCACGGGTCCTTTAAGGATCTTTACAGTCCTTTAAGGACCTGTAACGCGGGAATTTTTAATTTTTATTGCAGCGAGGGTCCCCGATCGCGTGCAATCGGGACCCCCACTGCGATGGTTAATGTGGGGTTAATGCAGGGCTCGGAGATTATCTTGGATCCCTTGCGGTTAATCCAGGTTTCTGAGCTTATCTCGGATCCCTTCTTGGGTAAGTTGTAGGTGGCTGAGCGGTTCTGGGTCTTTGAGCCTCGTTTTCATTTTTTTCGGCGCCCATTTTTTAAGCTTTTTATGTTGTTTTTGTGAGTATTTGTTGTGTTTTGACTGTTTTTAGGTGCGCGCAGTTCCGCCATTTGTCGTGCATGTGGGTGTTTGTTACGTTAAGGTTGGTTCTGAGGTTAATGCAGGTTTCCGAGGTGAGCCTCGTTTTCAGTTTTTTTGGCGCATATTTTTACTGTCGCTTAGGGGATGTTTGTGTGTGTGAACTCGGGAATTTGTTCTTAAATGGAGGTGTAACTTCACTTTCAGAGGTCCTGGGTGCCCCCCCTTGCTATGGGTAAGATTTCTATGTAGTTTTTGTGAGTATTTGGTGTGTTTTCACTGTTTGTAGTGGCGCTGGTCGGCTGTTATAGTGGGATTCTTAGTGCGTGTCGGTGTCTGTTACGTTAGGGTCGCTTCATTCCCTAAGTGCTTTGCGAGGACCCGTATTGCAAATGCGGCCCCTTGTTTCGCGAGGACCCGCATTTGCGGAAGCGAGGGCCTCAGTTGCTGTCATGGCGTGCTTTCGGCGCTCCATGCCAGCAACTGAGGCCCTCGTCCGCTGTGTGTGTGTAACCGGTGTGAGGCGCCTTTGAGATTTTTTTTTTTTTAAAGTCGTGTGTGTGTTTACACAGCCGACGTTGGAGCCTCCACCTCCGCAAATGCGGACCCTCGCTTCGCGAGGATCCACATTTGCGGGGACGTTACGTTGTTTTTTTTTTGGCTGGGAGGTTGGGTTTTTTTTGTTAAAAAGTCGTGTGTGTGGTGTGTTTGTGTTAACACAGCCGACGTTGAGCCTCCACCTCCGCAAATGCGGACCCTCGCTTCGCGAGGCCCCGCATTTGCGGGGAACTGCATCCCACGCTTCGCGAGGGACGCAGTTCTTGCGGGCTCTCTGCGCGATCCCGCAAGCGTTAGCAACAACTCGCATGCTCACAACTATATATATGATAGTAAATGTGGAATTGACAAAAATGTCTCAATGTCTGTAAATTAAATTAATCCTATCCAAATCAGATAATATTATAATACGTATTGGGAATCCATTGCCTTCGGGTTTCCAGGTGGAGGGAAGCCAAACTATTTTGACCAGATGCTTGGTCTAAGAAAGAGAAATGACAGGGAGCCTGTCAGTAAAAACCAGTGGGTGGGATCGGACCAGCTATTATTATTAGCTGAAAAGTGGGTTGCCCAATCGGAGGCTTTTGTGGGGGTTGGGTGTTTGTACTATTTAAAAATATCTGTGCAAAAAGAATAAAGGAAGTCTCTGTCTGTACACTAATCGAATGGTGTGTGCTCCTTTTGATCCTAAGTACAATGGTATAGCAAAAATTGTTTATTAATTTTTTTAACAAGCTAGTAACCTTTGGGCTGAGCCTGTAACCCATGATATGTTGATTTCTTGAGTGATGGTCCTGAATTTGAGCTGGGCACTGAGATAAGCCTAAACTCTCAGAACCTGGGGGAGTTTCTGTAGCAGGAGGCAAGAGGTTTTGCAGTGAAAATGGTCCCTACACCCTTGGGTCGGGACATTTTTGAATAAAAAGTGCATGCAGGGGTATTCTGGATAATTAGAAAAGGAGTATTGATACAGCCATTAATCTGATGGCCAGTATCTGTGATCAGGAAGGAATTTATTTTTTTCCCCTTGTGAGACAAATGGCAATGTGTCAATGTTTATTTCCCGGTTTGCCTCACTCTGGACCGATTAACAATTAAACTACATATTACAAGGATCAGAGAAGAGCTGTACAGGAGAAGTTGATTTTTTTCTCAACCTAAATGACTATGTAACTATGTAATATAGCCTGTGCATTTAAAAGCTATATAATCTATTATCTATACAATTCTGTACTTTTTGTACTGGAGAACATACGGTAGTTGGATCGGTTGGTGGTCTACAGACCACAGCCAGGAAGTCTTTGATGTAGAGCATTTTTTTTCAATGCACTGAAAAAAATGTATTTCAATACATAAAAAAAAAAATCAGGGCAAATAAATAATAAGATTTAATTTTGTATAATTACGGTAATCAGAAGCTTTTATAATGTTAGACAAGTAATATATATGTATATAAGCACTGAGTATATATATATATATATATAGATATATATATATATATATATATATATATATATATATATATATATTTATTTACTGTACCTGCATTGAGTCCTTGCCTCTTGTTTCAGGCAGGAATATATTCAGTATTGTGCACAAATTATGCTGATTATTTTGTTTAACTTTTAACTGGTTTGTAAATAATCAACCATCAAACTAAACCAGAGTATAATGTGCCAATTTCATCAGAAATCTTAGGGCTCAGTTCAAATACAATACACCTTTATATTAACTGCACATATAGTATTGAAATATCTTAATTTGTTTCCATTTTTAAATTATAGCTCATCCTTTTACAGCTAATATATATATATCTCATATAATAGTTGTCAAACTGCGATTCATCGTCACGCTTGTGACAAATTGCAGTTTGACAACTACAATTGATCACATCACCCCTGCGCATGAGCATTGCCCGGCGTTAGACGCACATGTGCATTGCGTCTGATGACACGGGAGGAAGAGACACAGGCGGCAGAGAAGGGAGGAAGAGACACAGGGGGGAGGAGGAAGAGACACAGGGGAGGGGGAAAAGACAGAGGGGAGGGAGAGGTGGGAAGAGGCACAGGGAGGGGGAAAGAGACACAGGGGAGGGGTAAAGAGACACAGGGGAGGGGAACAGAGACACATGGGAGGGAGATGGGTAAAGAGACAGAGGGGGGGGAGAGACACATAGGAAGGAGAGAGGGGAGAGACACAGGGGAGGGAGAGGTGGGAAAGAGACACAGGGGGGTGGGAAAGAGACTCGGAGAGGGGGGAAGAGACATGGGGGAGGGGGAAAGAGAAACAGGGGAGAGGGAAAGAGACACAGGGGAGGGGGGAAATAAACACAGGGGGGACAGGGGGAAAGAGACACAGGGGAGGGGGAAAAGACAGAGGGGAGGGAGAGGTGGGAAGAGGCACAGGGAGGGGGAAAGAGACACAGGGGAGGGGGAAAGAGACACAGGGGAGGGGAACAGAGACACATGGGAGGGAGATGGGTAAAGAGACAGAGGGGGGAAGAGACACATGGGAAGGAGAGAGGGGAGAGACACAGGGGAGGGAGAGGGGGAAAGAGACACAGGGGGTGGGAAAGAGACTCAGGGAGGGGGGAAGAGACATGGGGGAGGGGGAAAGAGAAACAGGGAAGGGGGAAAGAGACACAGGGGAGGGAGAGGGGGAAGAGACAGAGGGGAGGGGGTAAATACACAGGGGAGGTAGGAAGAGACACAGGGGTGGGAAAGGGGGGGGAGAGACACAGGGGAGGGTAAACAGACACAGGGGAGGGGGAAAGAGACACAGGGGAGGGAAACAGAGACACATGGGAGGGAGATGGGTAAAGAGACAGAGGGGGGAAGAGACACATGGGAAGGAGAGAGGGGAGAGACACAGGGGAGGGAGAGGGGGGAAAGAGACACAGGGGGGTGGGAAAGAGACTCAGGGAGGGGGGAAGAGACATGGGGGAGGGGGAAAGAGAAAGAGGGAAGGGGGAAAGAGACACAGGGGAGGGAGAGGGGGAAGAGACACAGGGGAGGGGGTAAATACACAGGGGAGGTAGGAAGAGACACAGGGGTGGGAAAGGGGGGGAGAGACACAGGGGAGGGTGAACAGACACAGGGGAGGGGGAAACAGACACAGGGGAGGGAGAGGGAAGAGACATGAAGGAGGGGGGAAGAGACACAGGGGGGCGGGGGGGGAGAGACACAGGAGGGAAAGAGACAACAGGGGAGGGGGGAAGAGACACAGGGAAGGGAGGGAGACTGGGGTAAACACACAGGGGAGGAGACACAAGGTTTTACAAGTGGATTTACCTTACAAGTAAAGGCTGATAAATTGCAGAGTGCACTAATTGTGCCCAGGTGAGAGGGGTGTGGCTTGACTGTTAAACTTGTATAAAAGGTTTGTGAGCTGGTTTGGGGTCTGTTTACAAGTGGATTTACCTTAAAAAGTAAAGGCTGAGAAACTGCAGAGTGCACTAATTGTGCCCAGGTGAGAGGGGTGTGGCTTGACTGTTAAACTTGTATAAAAGGTTTGTGAGCTGGTTTGGGGTCTGTTTACAAGTGGATTTACCTTAAAAAGTAAAGGCTAATAAACTGCAGAGTGCACTAATTGTGCCCAGGTGAGAGTGGTGTGGCTTGACTGTTAAACTTGTGTAAAAGGTTTGTGAGCTGGTTTGGGGTCTGTTTACAAGTGGATTTACCTTAAAAAGTAAAGGCTAATAAACTGCAGAGTGCACTAATTGTGCCCAGGTGAGAGGGGTGTGGCTTGACTGTTAAACTTGTATAAAAGGTTTGTGAGCTGGTTTGGGGTCTGTTTACAAGTGGATTTACCTTAAAAAGTAAAGGCTAATAAACTGCAGAGTGCACTAATTGTGCCCAGGTGAGAGGGGTGTGGCTTGACTGTTAAACTTGTATAAAAGGTTTGTGAGCTGGTTTGGGGCCTGTTTACAAGTGGATTTACCTTAAAAAGTAAAGGCTAATAAACTGCAGAGTGCACTAATTGTGCCCAGGTGAGAGGGGTGTGGCTTGACTGTTAAACTTGTATAAAAGGTTTGTGAGCTGGTTTGGGGCCTGTTTACAAGTGGATTTACCTTACAAGTAAAGGCTGATAAATTGCAGAGTGCACTAATTGTGCCCAGGCGAGAAGGCAGAAGTTAATAGAAACCGGAGAAGGGGAACTTGTGAGCTTGCGAACATTTTCAGTATCAAGTGCAATTCTAGTAAAAGCCTAGGAGTTTAAATAAAAGGAGGGCCTTCAAAGAAAAGGGAGGGCAGATTTATAGTGCAAAGGAGGAAAACTTTATATAAATATATTATATTATATTCTTTATTTTTCCCACTGAAATTTCGTAGACAATAATAATAATTATGAGTCAGTCCAGTGGCAACCTTATTCAGTGTACATCCTGTCAAATGTATGCACTACTGGAACATATGATCCAGGGTCCATACCTCTGTGACAGGTGTGAGCATGTTGCCTCTTTGGAAGCTCAAATTGAAGATCTGGAGAGGAGAATTGCAGCACTTAGTGATATTGCTCCACTGGAAAGGGAATTGGTGCTCACGGAGCACAGTTTAGCTGGGCCTAGTATGGAGGGAGGAGCTGGGGCTAGGGAGGATGGCCAGGGAGGTAGCTGGGTTACAGTTACAAGGGGAAGCAGGGGGAACAGGAGGAGGCAGGCCAGTTCTGAGTTGTCAAACACCAACAGATTTGCCAGATTGAGTGAAACTGTTGGCGATGTCCATTCAGGAATGGCAATGCCAGATAGAGCTGTTCCCTCTAACAGCCGGGCGAACAGCTCTACTGGAGAAGAGGGAGGGCAGAATAGGCAGAGCAACAGACATGTTTTGGTGGTAGGGGACTCTATTATTAGGAAGGTAGACAGGGTAATTTGTCACCCAGATCCCAGCAATCGAACAGTTTGCTGTCTCCCGGGTGCTCGGGTTCGGCATGTTGTGGATCGGGTGGATAAATTATTGGGAGGGGCTGGTAATGAACCGGCGGTCTTGGTACACATTGGTACCAATGACAAAGTTAGTGGAAGATGGAGCGTCCTAAAGAATGATTTTAGAGAATTAGGGAATAAGCTTAAAGCAAGGACCTCCAAGGTAGTATTTTCTGAGATACTACCAGTGCCACGTGCTAGCCCAGGGAGGCAGAAGGAGCTTAGGGAGGTTAATGCGTGGCTAAAAAAGTGGTGCAGTGCAGAGGGTTTTGGGTTTTTAGAGCACTGGGCTGACTTCTCACTTGGGTACAATCTCTATAGCAGGGATGGATTGCACCTTAATGATGAGGGCGCTTTTGTGCTAGGGAATAGGATGGTAGAACGGCTGGGGGAGTTTTTAAACTTGTAGGTGGGGGGGAGGGACTATATAGAAGTATTGGGGTAAATAGGGTAGAGAGGGAAAGGGATGAATTATTTACCCATGGGGGAGGAGAAGGGGGGAGGGTTACAATAGAAAGTAGGGAGATATTAATAGGGGCCTCAAATACAGTGGCAGGCACTTCACATCAGCAGAGCCATAGCAACATAAAGTGTATGATTGCAAACGCAAGAAGTTTGCCTGGGAAAATGGATGAGCTAGAAATATTAGCAGTACAAGAAAAATGGGGCTTAATAGGCATTACGGAAACATGGTGGGATGAATCTCATGACTGGACTGTTAATCTGGATGGTTATAACCTATTTAGGAAAGATAGGGGCAATGGTAAAAGAGGAGGAGGGATCTGTCTTTATGTTAAGCCTGAATTTAAGCCTATAGTTAGAGAAGATATTTATGCTGGCACTAACGGCATCATTGAATCCTTGTGGGTTGAGCTAAATAGTGGAGGAGCTAATTCTAAATGCATATTGGTGGGAGTATGCTATAAACCCCCAAATATAGCTGAAAGTGAGGAAATACAATTATTGTTACAGATTGGAAATGCAGCTAAGCATGGGCAAGTTCTAATAATGGGAGACTTTAATTACCCTGATATAAACTGGATAAACGAGACCAGCAGCTCAGCTAAGGGGAGCAGGTTCTTGAGTACACTCAGGGATCATTATCTAGCCCAGGTAATACAAGAACCTACTAGAAATGGGGCCATCTTGGATTTAGTCATCACAAGTAATATTGATATAATATCAAATGTAAAAATAGGGGAACCCTTGGGGAACAGTGATCACAACACAGTCTCATTTGAGATTGAATACAAAAAACAGAGTTGTAAGGGGCCAACAAAAACTCTAAATTTTAAAAGGGCTAACTTTAATGGGCTACGGGCAGCAATACAACATATAGACTGGGACAAAGAACTTACAGGGAAGAATACTGAAAATAAATGGACAACATTCAAATCCTTACTAAATAAACATACTCATCAGCATGTACCATGTGGAAATAAAATAAATAGGAGTAAATCACATCCCATGTGGCTTAACAATGACTTAAAGATCATGATGAGGAAAAAGAAGTATGCATTTAAATTATACAAGAAGGAGGGAACAGAGGCATCTTTATGTGACTATAAGGAAATCAACAAGGCTTGCAAAAGGGCTATTAGACTGGCTAAAATAGAAAATGAGAAGTCAGTTGCAATGGAAAGTAAGACTAACCCTAAAATATTTTATAAATATATTAATGGGAAGAAGGCCAGGAAGGAATCGATAGGACCATTACAATGTGACACAGGCCATCTGATAATTAGTGACCAGGAAAAGGCAGATGAGCTAAATAGGTTCTTTTCTTCGGTTTACACAAGGGAGGTACCAGTGGTTGGGACACTGCAACATAATGGGGCTACACTACCTTCACTAAATAATTGGTTAACGCAGGAAGAAATACAAAAGAGGTTGGAGAAAATAAATGTTAATAAAGCCCCAGGTCCTGATGGAATACATCCAAGGGTACTGAGGGAGCTGGGTTCTGTAATAGCCAAACCATTATATCTAATCTTTAAAGACTCGCTCACTACAGGGTCTCTACCAGATGACTGGAGAAAAGCAGAGGTGATACCTATATTTAAGAAGGGATCTAGAGCAAATCCGGGGAATTATAGACCAGTGAGCCTCACTTCTGTAGTTGGGAAGCTTTTAGAAGGGTTAATAAGGGACAGAATACAAGAATATGTCTATTTGAACAGGATCATAGGTAGCAGTCAACATGGATTTATGAAGGAAAGGTCGTGTCAGACCAATCTAATTAGTTTTTATGAGGAGGTTAGTAGGAACTTGGATCAGGGCAACTCAGTGGATGTAGTCTTTTTAGATTTTTCAAAGGCATTTGATACAGTGCCACATGGAAGACTAGTGAGCAAACTAAGGGATACAGGAATTGCAGTAAATATCTGCTCATGGATCGAGAGCTGGCTAAAAGACAGGAAGCAAAGGGTTGTTGTAAATGGAACATACTCCGATTGGTCTAATGTGATAAGTGGGGTTCCTCAGGGCTCAGTATTGGGTCCTCTCCTTTTTAACATATTTATTAATGACATTGAAGTAGGACTCGAATGTAGTGTCTCCATTTTTGCTGATGACACTAAGTTGTGCAAGGTAATAAAATCAGATAATGATGTACTTTCCCTACAAAAGGATTTGCATAAATTAGAGAAATGGGCGGCTAAATGGCAGATGAGATTTAATACAAATAAATGTAAGGTTATGCATTTGGGAAGGAAAAATAGCCAAGCAATCTATAATCTTAATGGAGCAAATCTAGGGGTATCAGATATTGAAAGGGATTTGGGAGTACTAGTGGACAACCACCTAGGTAACAGCGCTCAAAGCCAAGCAGCGGCTGCAAAGGCAAATAAAATATTAGCATGTATTAGGAAGGGTATAGAAGCCAGGGAAGAAGATATAATTCTGCCACTATACAAATCTCTAGTACGCCCTCATTTGGAATATGGAGTACAATTTTGGGCACCACCTCACAAAAAAGACATCTTAGAGCTGGAAAAAGTACAGAGAAGGGCTACAAAACTAATAAGGGGAATGGAGGGGCTAAGTTATGAAGAAAGACTAACCAAATTAAACTTATTTTCGCTAGAAAAAAGGCGTCTAAGAGGAGATATGATTACGTTATTTAAATACATCCAGGGTCCATATAAGGCTTTGTCAAGTGAGCTTTTTGTAGCAAGAGATTTTCAACTGACAAGAGGACATCCGTTGAGGTTAGAGGAAAAAAGATTTCACCTTAAACAAAGAAAAGGGTTCTTCACAGTTAGGGTGGTTAAACTGTGGAATTCTCTACCAAAGGAGGTGGTGACAGCGAATTCGATAGACAACTTCAAAAAGGGGTTAGATATATTTCTGAATAAAGAGGGCATTCAAGGCTATCCTAGATAACTAGCGAAGGAATATTGATCCAGGGAGAAATTTGATCGCCAGTTTCTGGGGTCAGGAAGGAATTTTGCTTTTTTTCCCCCTTATGAGACAATTGGCAAAGTTTCAATGGGGTTTTTTTTATGTTTGCCTTCCTCTGGATCAATTAACAATAATTAACAATTAACAATAATAATAAATAGTCCAAATTAAAAAGATCAATAGAGATCTAAAAAGGTTGAACTTGATGGACTAACTCTTTATTCATTCTCCAATACTATACTATTAATAATTATTTAATCAATAATTTAATTAATAACTAATCCGCATATTGCAGATCAGAGGAGATCTTAACAGGTTGAACTTGATGGACTGAAAGTCTTTTTTCAACCTTAATTACTATGTAACTATGTAACACAAGGGAGGGAGAGGAGCGGGAAAGGAGACACAAGGGAGGGAGAGGAGGGGGTAAATGAGACACAAGAGAGGCTCGCAATGAGCGCCTCCCGTCAAGTAGAGGGTGAGAGAGGTAGAGGGGGGATAGGCTTGCAATGAACGCCGAAGGCTCTCAGGCGCTCATTGCAGGCGAGCCTCGCGCAGCGAGGCGAGCCGTTACATCGTAGCACTTAGAAAAAAAATACGAGGAGAAAAAAATTACAAGATAAGCGGCGGAACCAAAACAATAAAAAAAACACTAAATACACACTAAAAAATAAAACAAAGGTCACTTACAGCATGGGGAACCAGGCAGGACGTCTGGAAGTGAGTTGGAACTGCAATTTAGATCGATGTAGCCGAGTTACAAAGATCGAAAATCGGCTAAGCGAGAAAAAAATGGCCGCCCCAAAAAATGGAAACGAGGCTATACTACTTCGAACTGTGTTTGAAAAACAACGAGATAAAGGATGCGGATTAACCGCGCAATGAGTAAAAAGACAGTAGCGAGTACATTTTTATAAACTAAATTACAGATTTACGCATTAAAACTGGTTTAATGCCTTGGTCTCGTGCAACATCGGATTTCCTGCCTAAAACAACGCATTTGATGAAATATAAGTGGCAAATTACTAAAATACAAATTAAAAAAAAAAAATTGTATTTATTTTAAGAAAAAAAAAATGGACAAATGTAGCGTCATGTTGTGTGGCAAACAAATTTAACAACATTTAATTATTATTGAACGTCATTTGACCGTTTTACCATATTTACTGTTAAGGCCAGCCGTTAAACTGCAATACTTTGGCAATGAGCGCCGCAGAAAAGAGGCCGGACGAACAAAACGATAATGACGCTACAGCACTATAACCACGGAAAACACGTAACTATAATCCGCTAAGTCGCATACCACACGTTATCCACCATTTTAGGATAATGCGGAAGTACACAGCTACGTTAACGGTTTCGGCTCGCGCACGCACACTATTACACTGCACACGTTCTTCACGCTTACACAACACCTCCACACCACTAATGCTGCAGCAACATCAACACAGATTGCCAGCTCTTCAACACAATGCATAAAAATAAATTCATTTATTAATTTGAATTCTATATTTCAGTAGTACACAGAAAACAATATTAGCTACCTTACAATTTCAGATGTATATTAATAACTAAACAAATTTTAAAACATACACATCTGATTGCCGTCATTTTTTGACGGGCAATACGCTAGTAATATATAATCACTGTGATAAAAATATAGCACAATACTCATATACCAGGATTTATTAAAGACACCTTTTTGGAAGGTAGCTCCTATTTTATCAAGTCTATAGTTATCCTGTCCAAATATAATGTAAATATAATGTATAATATTTATCTGACGTATGATACTGAGTATCTCTACAGGCCTACCAACAAATATATGTGTCCTTGGTATCACTCTGAGGTCAGTCAATCATATTGTATTTTATTTCTAGAGGGATGCAGATGGTTGATGAGGTATAAAGCAGCTTGAATGGGGCAGGATTATCAGTCTGCAATACTGAGTTTGTCCATTAGATGGTGACATCATTTATTTCTGAGAAACACTGTATTACCATAACTACAGAAGCTACATGCTTTCTTAGGCATGGCTCTTCAAGGAAAAGAATAAATAATGGTTTAAAAAGCGATATTCAACTTTAAACGTAATTACGGTTGGACTACATCCACTATAAGGTCAATAGGAAGAGGCCAGCAGGCTGTGACAAATTTTCAGGCGCAAAATAATTTCAAAACAATGGTCTCCATTGACTAGAGACTTGCAGTATCCAACTGGTTTGCCTTTGCAACATGATTTTGCAGTGGGGGCAGCTTAAGTTTGATAGTTTGGTCTCTTATCTAGACAGATTTTTCTTAAAACCCTTTAGACCTGTCTCTATCAGCCACCCACATTCTCCATAATTACCTTACCAGGGTGGAGACAGTTGCTGAATTTCTGGCTGATAATCTGATCTTTGAAAGTTAATATAATATTGAATATTGTTCAAGGTTTAGCAGTTTATGCTCAGCTCAATGTAGGAAGTAGTGATTGTTTTGGGCTGAAATAACAAAGCTTCTCATGGATTGGCTGAAATATGCTGCGAGTCTATGACCTTCATCTCTTCTCTTCCTATCAAGGTGGGAGATATAAGGAGTACTCTCTGGTAGTGCTTTTTTCAGTACAGTTTGTTACTGGCCTCTTTGGAACTGGCAATAAAAAAGTAAAATCAAACAATTTATGGGATGAAGTAAATCATGTTATCATTGGTTCACACTGCAACTTCATCAGACCTTTACAACAAATAAAGATCTTCCAACTTAGTCATACTGTAAAATATTTATGAGAAAATGTTTAAAATACCAGACACGTTTAATGAAGAACACCCACATATGGAGTTTCACATGTATGTTAGTATATCATACTGGTAGATGAATAACTTCAAACCAATGAATCTAGAGATAAATTTTGGAGGGTCAAACCAAAATTTTTTTTTAAACCCCAAACTCTCATACAACCGATGGCCATCCAACTGAGCTGATGTGGTCAACAGGATAATCAGTTCACACTTCCTCTCTTGGGCGTAGGCAATAAGTGTTCTGCACAAGGCTTTAGCAATTCCTTTGCCGCGGTGGCTTTTGGCCACGGACATTCTTGTCAGTTCCACATGTTTCTCTACTTTTGTGTAGATTGACTGGACAGCCGCCACAATACCTATAACTTGTCCACCTTGCTCAGCCACCCATAATCGGTAACCATCCTTCTGCGTGTAGTATCGGTGGATGTCCTTTAAGTCTCCAGCCAAGGCATCTCTGACATAAGCTTGGAAGACCTCTCTGGAGCACAACCTGAGGATAACTAACAGAAAGACCAAAGCCAAGAGAGAAACCAGAATAGATCCAAAGACCACAAGAGGAACAAAGAACACAAACAAGAAAGCAGTCCAAATATGTGGGTTATGGAGAGCCTGTTTGAAGGCCGTAGTGGTGTGCTCTATGACCCCTTGAGCATAAAGATCCCGGACCCTCTCATAGTCTGAATCCCTGTACAGTCGGATCCTGTAATTAGACATATTCCTGCCCTGCAGAAAAGATTAAAATGGTGATTTATAATTAACCAGAATTCCTGAAATAGATAAAAGCTGTGCTAATGAACCTTGCAATCCACAGATTCAAATCTGATTATATGGTAATAAATTGGCCTTATGTGCCCTTTGAACATCTCTTAGAATACAAGAATGAAATACCCCTAATTGAATGTATACTTTATGTAGATTTAAAAAATATAGCTCTTATTAATTTATTATATACGTTTTTCATTATTTTTAGAAATATATTTGCTATAGTTGTATGTTTGGCAATAAAAATGCAACACAAGTAAGAACAAAGTCCTTCCTACAATGCTAACATTACTTATGCTGTAGGTCTTGCTGGTACACTATTAGTGGTCTGTTAACATACAGTAAACATTTTTACCTTTGTGTAAGTTTATATAAGGTATATGTAATTTTCTGGAATACAGAAATATATTGGAAATATTCACTCAGAATTCTATAGATATTATTATATAGCGACTGTATTAATGATAACAATACACAAAAATGACACTTTAATTGAAAAAAAAGTGACTGATAGAAACACTACTATAGTAGAGAAGGAGAGTCAATTTTAGAGTCAACATTTTTACCTTTTTGTGGTCTTTGTTTGTGTTTAGATATATTTCTAACCAAGATCATCACAGTGAGCGTTTCCATATAATACAAAATCCTGCAGCTATAGTACAAAAAATATTATTTACAGCTATAATTGTATATGTAACAGACCTGTCTTGGATCCTGAAGTGGTCACCTCGCTTCACTTGGCTTCCGAGGTTCTTTATTATGAATCTCCACAGTCAAGACTTATGGACGTTTGCTGCTGACTCATTTACATTATATGATACTTAAAGAGATCTCAGAATGATTAACCACCAGTGGTTTCAGGAAAGTTTCTACTCAGTTAACTTATTGCAATATATTGTTATACCGTTTTTGTTGAACAGATATAAGTCTCTAAAATCAAAACTATAATGGTTGGACTTTATTAATTATTCCTTTGAGGAGAAACAAAAGGAAGAGAGAGATAAAATAAATATTACCGATAACAAGTCCACATTGGATAGATGAGTCATCTTTAATAAAATAATTGGTTGTAGGAAAAGTGATCTTGGTGAATGCACAAGTGCAGAGATAAGAAAACAAAAATCTATACATCACATATATAGTTCTCAGCAGCGCGGGCTTGCCAAAAAACGTTGGTAACGCAATGTTAAAACTGCAGACTTGCACAGCGAGCCTGCTGCAACTGCTGCCCTCGCGAAGCAAGTGCCGCAGTTGCGGCCAGGCAATGAGTGCCAAAGGTGCTCATTGCGCTGGTGAAGATGAGCACCATAGGCGCTCATCCCTATGACCCCGTATGACTTAGGCAGTGAGGGCCAAAGGCCTCACTGCGCTGGTGGAGATGAGCGCCACAGGAGACTGGAAAGCTGGAGGTCGAAAAAATATGAAGTTAATGTCCGAACCGAGCACAACCAAAAACTACAAAAATACAAATAAAATTAAAAAAGTAAATAAATAAATCACACACAGCACGGGGGGACAGCCAGGACGTCTGGGAGTGAGGTTGCACGAGAATTTAAACACAATTTGCTGAGTTTCAGCACTTGAAAATAGCCTAAGCAAAAAAAAAAAAAAAGCAGATGAAAAAAACGAAAACATGGCTACACGACCCCTAATCACGCAGAACCCCGCCAGGCACATAAGACTTTTACCCAGGAACGTAATAAAATGCACTATTAGGAAGGATGGAAAATGCTTGAGACAAGCGTAACACATAGACAATAACAACTAATAACATTACGAATCTAAAATGGCACTTTACACAACTAAACAAATGGTTTGCCCTCGAGCACGCAGCCTATTTACACTGCACACATTGCTGACACTTACACCTCAGGTCAGCAACAGTCCAAATGCTGCAGATTGTTAGCTTTTCAGGATATTGATTGCTCGATATATTAATTAGAAATAGGTAAAGTATATTAAGTTATTATTTTATTAATTAATTAATTATTATAAAAAAATAAATATATATATATATATATATATATATATATATAAAAAGAGCAGTTGAGAGGCTCACAATGAGTGTAGAGGTGCTCAGAGGAGCAAAAGTACACAAGAAGAGAGGCTCGCAATGAGCGCCAAAGGCGCTCAGTGCGGCTCTTTCAATGAGCGCCGAAGGGGCTCAGATGAACAAAAAAACACTAACCGAGAGGCTCGCAATGAGCGCCGAAGGTACTCACACGACCAAAAGACTTACTTTGTGTGGCAAACAGCATTACCTGTTTTACAATTTTATGACCGTCATTTTTTGACGGGCAATTTGTTAGTGTATATATAAAAATATGCATTTTGCCGTGATAACATATATATCACATAAATAGTTATGAGCATGCGAGCCGTTGCTCATGCAAATGCGGGTCCTCGCGAAGGGAGGGGCCGCATTTGCGGTGGTGGAGCATACCAGCGTCACCGTAAATGCGGATCCTTGTGAAGCCACACGAAAATCCCCTAAGCGAGAGAAAAAATGGCCGCCGAAAAAAATGAAAACGAGGCTCAAAGACCCAGGACCACACAGCCACCTACAACTTACCTAAGAAGGGATCCGAGATAAGCTCGGAAACCCGGATTAACCGCAGGGGATCCGAGATAAGCTCCGAGCCCTGCATTAACCCCATATTAACCATCGCAGTGGGGGTCCCAATTGCACGCGATCGGGACCCCCGCTGCAATCAAAATTCAAAATTCCCACGTTACAGGTCCTTAAAGGACCGTAAAGGTCCTTAAAGGATCCGTTGTAAAAGAAAAAAATATATACACTGTCACCCTGTCAATCATGGGTGCCAATACAGACCCCCATAAAACCCTCATTAACCCTGTCACTCATGGGGGTCAATAGAGACCCCCATAAGCCTCTATTTAACCCCATCAGTCCCATAAGGGTATATTAACACCATTATGGGCCTGTGACAACACTACATTAACCACATAAGGGCCATGATGGTCCTCAAGGACCATCATGACACTAAGTATAAACACTATACTGTACTGCACTATACCACCCCCAATAAAACATTAAAGATCAACTAAACACCCTCTACACTAACCTATTAACATTTTTACTACCTACCCCCTATTAACCCCCACCACTCTAATTACAGAAAATAAAAAAGCCTAAAGTCACACAAAAAAAAAAATCTACATTACATGAAATAAAAAACCTAACTCACAAAAAAAATAAAAAGGAACATTCCACAAAAAAAAACATTACAACCCCCCACCCTCACTACAGAAAAAAAAAATACACACCTGAAAAGGAAATACATATAATACAAATACATATAATACAAATACATACAATTACAATACAATTACATACAATTACAATACAATACACCCCTATCTAATATACATCACACAATCTATCTAAATAAATAGCATAATCTAATATACATACTATCTATATAATAATACATTCCCAATCTATCTAAATAAATAACACAATTTAATATACAATACATCCTTTGCTATCTATAAAAAACGCATACCCCTAGCTAACATACAATAAATGCAATCTATCTATTAACTAATCTAAGTCTAAACTAAACTAAAATAATTAAGACCACTTACCTTTGCAGATGTCCATTGGGATCAGCCACCTACAAAAAAAAAATAAAAAAATTAGTTCAACACGTTTACAGTTTCTAAAATAAACATTCTATACATTCTATACATTCTAAATATTATACTCACCTTTCCAGCATGTCCCGTCCGGCATTCTTTTAATCCTTCTCCGGCGCGGCACCTGTTAAAAAAAACATAACATTAATAGACATACATCAAAATGAAATAAACATAATCTACATTCTACTTACCTCCCCGCGATGCCTCCGGCCTCCTCCGGATCCTCTTCTGCCACTCCCTGTAAAAAAAAAAAATATATATATATACTTACATCTGCACTCCCGGACATCCCCGAAGCAAATGAGGCTCCAGGAGACTTTTTCGGAAGAAAACAAGCAATGGCGCCTTCTGATTGGTTGAAAACGATGTCTATCAAATTCACCCAATCAGGAGGCGCCAATGTGTGAACCAATCACAAACGGATACACCTTAAAATACCACTCTGATTGGATAATGCACCTATCAATCTTTATTTAAACCAATCACAAGGCGCAGATGCCTTCAGCCAATCACAATGGAATACACCCCCACAGGGTGATTGGTTGGAGCCTCTGCGCATTCTGATTGGTTGCACTGACAATAGCCAATCACAATGGAATACACCCTCACGTACTGATTGGTGAAGGATTTGCGCATTCTCATTGGCTAATCTTAATATCAATCAATATTACATCCAATGGGAAGGCGCAGATGTCTTCACCAATCAGTACATGGGGGTATATTCAATTGTGATTGGCTGATAGCAATAAAGTCTTAGGATTGGTTCAAATAAAGATGGACAGGTGTGTTATCCAATCACGGTTGTATTTTGGGGTGTATACTTTTTTCATTGGTTCACAAATGGGGTCTTCTCATTGGCTGAATTTGATAGACAGCCTTTTCAGCCAATCAGAAGCCGCCATTGCCAATTTTATTCTGGAGCACTCCATAGGAAGGTCATTAGCGTCGGAGAAATCGCGGAAAGGTAAGTATAATGTAGATTGTGTTTATTTTAATTTGGATTATGTTTACTAATGTAATGTTTTTTTTTGACAGGAGTAAAGATGGCTGACGGAACATGGCGGACGGAACATGGAGGACGTGACATGCTGGGACGTGACATGCTGAAATGGGACATGCTGGAAAGGTGAGAATAATATTTACAATATTTAGAATGTTTATGTATTTCATGTAAACGTATTGTATTAATTTTTTAAATCTTTTTTGCTGTAGGTTGCTGATCTCAAGAAACATCTCAAAGGTAAGTGGTCTTAATTATTTTATTGTAGCTTACTATTAGGGGAGCTATATATATATAGATAGCATGTATTGTATATTAGATAGATAGGGGGATGTATTATTACATAGTATTGTATATTTGATAGTGGGATGTATATTACATTATATAGTGGCATGTATATTAGATAGTGGCATGTATATTAGATAGTGGCATGTATATTAGATAGTGGTGTATTGTATTTTATTTAATTGGATTGTATTGTATTTTATTTAATTGGATTGTATTGTATTATATGTATGTATTATATATATTTCATTTTCAGGTGTGTCATTTTTTTTTAAATGTTGTAGTGTGGGGGGGGGGGTTGTAATGTATTTTTTATTTTCTGTAATGTTCCTTTTTTATTTTTTGTGACTTAGGTTTTTTTTGGGGGTTCTGTAATGTACATTTTTTATTTTTGGTGATTTTAGTTTTTCTTATTTTATGTAATGTAGATTTCTGCTTTTTGAGGAATTTAGTTACTTGAGGCACACAGTACACTCACATTGTGTGACAAACAGCATTTCAACACTTTCTTTTATTGACCGTCATTTTTTGACGGGCAAGTCGCTTGTATCGTATATACTCGAGTATAAGCCGACCTCAGTATAAGCCGAGGCACCTATTTTGCCACAAAATCCTGGGAAAAATGAGTGATTCGAGTATAAGCCAAGGGTGGGAAACGTGCTGCCCCCTGTGTCCCTTTTGTGCCCTCTGTGTCCCCCTCTTGTGTGCCCTTTTCTTGTGTCCCCCCTCTCTCTCCCCTGTGTCTCTTCTCCCCTCTCCCTCCCCTGTGTCTCTTCACCCCTCTCCCTTCCCTGTGTCTCTTCCCCCTCTCCCTTCCCTGTGTCTCTTACCCCTCTTTTTTTCCTGTGTCTCTTCCCCCCTCCCTTCCCTGTGTCTCTTCCTCCTCTCCCTTCTCTGTGTCTCTTCCCTCCTCCCTTATCACCCTCCTCAACCCCCCTCCTCATTCTCAACCTCCCTCCTCAACCCCCCTCCTCAACCCCTCTCCTCATTCTCAACCTCCCTCCTCAACCCCCCTTCTCATTCTCACCCTCCCTCTCCTCATCCGCAACCCCCTCCTCAACCTCAACCCCCCTCCTCATCCTCATCTTCCCTCCTCATCCTCCCTCCTCATCCTCAACCTCCCTCCTCCTCCTCAACCTCCCTCCTCCTCAACCTCCCTCCTCATTCTATACCCCTTCCTCAACCTCCCTCCTCAACCTCCCTCCTCAACCCCCCATCCTCAACCCCCCCATCCTCATCCTCACCCCCATCCTCAACCCCCTCCTTAACCCCCCTCCTCATCCTCAACCCCTCCTCAACCTCCCTCCTCAACCTCAACCCCCCTCCTCATCCTCAACCTCCCTCCTCCTCCTCAACCTCCCTTCTCATAAACCTCTCTCCTCAACCCCCCTCCTCAACCCCCCTCCTCATTCTAAACCCCCTCCTCAACCTCCCTCCTCAACCTCAACCCCTATCCTCATCCTCAACCCCCTCCTCAACCCCCCTCCTCATCCTCAACCGCCTCCTCAAACTCCCTCCTCAACCCCCTCCTCATCCTCAACCTCCCTCCTCAACCTCCTTCCTCAACCCCCTCCTCAACCCCCCTCCTCATCCTCAACCCTCTCCTCAACCTCCCTCCTCAACTTCAACCCCCCTCCTCATCCTCAACCTCCCTCCTCATCCTCAACCTCCCTCCTCATCCTCAACCTCCCTCCTCAACCTCCCTCCTCAACCTCAACCACCCTCCTCAACCTCAACCCCCGTCCTCATCCTCAACCTCACTCCTCATCCTCAACCTCCCTCCTCATCCTCCCTCCTCATCCTCCCTCCTCATCCTCAACCTCCCTCCTCCTCAACCTCCCTCCTCAACCACCCTCCTCATTCTAAACCCCCACCTCAACCTCCCTCCTCAACCCCCCTCCTCAACCCTCATCCTCAACCCCTCCTCATCCTCAACCACCCCTCATCCTCAACCCCCCATACTCATCCACAACCCCCCATCCTCAACCCCCCATCCTAAACCCCCCCTCCTCAACCTCAACCCCCCTCCTCATCCTCAACCTCCCTCCTCATCCTCAACCTCCCTCCTCATCCTCAACCCCCTCCTCACTTTACCCCTCTAAATACCTCCCCCTCTCCCTTTCCCCTGACTTACCTTCATCTGCAGCTTCTCCTCTGGCCTCCGCTCCTTCCTGCGTCGGCACCCGGTATATGCTAATGACGTGCACATGCGCGCCAAGTCATTAGCATATACCAGGTGCCGACGCAGGAAGGAGCGGAGGCCAGAGGAGAAGCTGCAGATGAAGGTAAGTGAGGGGAAAGGGAGAGGGGGAGGTATTTAGAGGGGTAAAGTGATGAGGGGGTTTAGAATGAGGAGGGGGGGATTAGAATGAGGAGGGGGTGTTGAGGATAAGGAGGGGGGAGGGAAAGAGACACGGGGGGGTTAGAGAGACACGGGGGGTTAGAGAGACACAGGGGGGTTAGAGAGACACGGGGGGTTAGAGAGACACGGTGGGAGAGTGAATCTAATATAAGCCGAGGGGGCCCTTTTTAGCCTTAAAAAAGGGCTGAAAAACTCAGCTTATACTCAAGTATATACGGTACATACACATATGTGAACATAAATCAAAATAATATGTTTTATTTGTGACTTGTGAAATATAATTATGATTGATACAGCATTTCTCTGCAGTACAAGAATATACTAATATAAATTAATATGTAGGTCCTTTTCTTGGATTATGATTTTACCGATAATTCATAATCAACAAAATTCATTTATTAACAGTTTTGCTAAATGTATGTTAAAGTCCAACTAAAAATAAAGTCAAAAAATATGTACAATAAACATGAATAGGAAGGCAAAAAAGACAAGACATTTGTACTGTCATGACTGATTTTACAACTCCCCATAACCCCACAAGTAACCCTGTTAAGGGAGACTCTGGTTGCTAATATCAAAGGCTATTAAAATGAGTGTTGTTGTGGGGGCTGTGATGTGTTGTTTTTGTGTGTTGTGTAGTGTGGGCCACAATAATTCATTTTGGCGTTACTGTATCATGTTATATGCACTGTGATAATGTTATATTACCTGTAAGTAGCGGAGATACATTTTCTGCCATGTTTGTTAGTGGGACAACAAAGGGTTAAGGTTTAACAAGAATATATATGGCCCCTGAGAGCGACCAGACATACACTCTCTAGCCTCAGAGTGTAACACCTCACCTAACAGGCCTGGGATATTAGTGACCTGGCCAGATAAGCCCCAGGCCCTGGTGTATCTGGCGATGGGAGGGGGATTCATGTTCTAGTGACAGGGTGAGGAGGTCATACTAAGAATTCAGACCCCTTCATACAGGGAGGATAATTAGGAAGGGGTGTGGGGAAAGCTTTCTATGTTTTTAAATATTGGTGATAATAATAAAGTGGTCAGTCTTCTCTGAACTAAGGAATGGTGTAACTTGTCTAATTTTTCCTGCTTCTCTATGACTTATGTCCTGATTTGAATTGTTGGGTGCTGAAATGAATATAAAGTCACAACCTGCGGATTGCTCCTATAAGCTGGTTTGTGACATGTACATGAACATTGGTTCATGAGGAGATGATGAACCTGCTTTTGGAAGAGCTTACAATCTAATAGTAAACGTGTTTAATGTTGCTAGCAAGGCTACAGTATTCTCTAGCATTGAGGTCCACTGGAATCTATGAATGTAAACTTGTTTAAAACATCTTTCCAATACAATGTGATTGGGCCTTGTGTGGGTGGCAGTCTTCCCTCATCACCTTTGCCAAAATATATAATCTTCAGTGAGATTTACACAGTGGATTCCAGCTCTGTGGCTACTGTGGGACATGATTTGTCATGATCTCATTTGTTAACAAATCTTGTTTTTACAACCACATTTTATACTAAATTCCAAATCATATTATTCGGTTTTATTGCCCTACAAATTGCTCATGATCTACTTTCCCAAACAGTGTTTGGTTCAAAATACACAGAATTTGCAAAATATTATGGTATGATAATGAAATCAAATAAATGTATTTAAAGCAAACATTGAATGTAAATTATAAGATATAAAATTATCTGGGGAAGCACAGTTTCTGATTTACACAGCCAAGGTATTCATCTCATGCTTCAGTTGCCTGTTGGGATATCATACTTTAAGAACAATGTATCTATATAAAGTAGTCTTTTTATAATTTTTGGTGAATAAACCTTGCGCACACGCCTGAACCCCATTTTTTCATACAGTTGCAGAGCAGGAATATGAGCCGATGAGGTGGTTAGAATAACCGCTTCACACCCTCTCTTTCGGGCAAAATCGATGACTTTGCTACACAAGACTTTAGCAATCCCCCTGCCTCGGTAGCCTTCAGCTATTGACATTCTCTTGAGTCGTATATGTCTCTCTCCTCCGGGATAAGATGAAGGGACAGCTGCCACTGTACCAACAACCTGGCCAGCAGACTCAACCACCCATAAGCAGTGCCCATCCCTTTGCATGTAGTATTTATTTATATTCCTTAAATCATGCAAAGTTCCTTCTTCAACATAGTCCTGGAAGATGACTTTGATGCCCAACCAGATTGCAAATAATGCAAAGATAATGGCCAATACAGAAATAAAAATTGACCCAAAGACTACAAGAGGAGTTAGAAATGCAACCAGGAGGAAAATCCAAATGTGTGGGAGCCTTAGAGTCATACTGAAAGCTGGGCGGCGGTACTCCAAGACCCCAGAGACATAGAGATCCCTGACCACTTTGCAGTCTGCATCCTTGTATAGTCGGATACCATAATCACACATTTCTCTGTCCTGCAGGAAAGGAAAAGGTTAATTATTCACTGAACTGTTGCTGGAGATTGCAAACATTATATTATTTTGGTTCCTTTGAGTTCCAGGTCTGTCCAGCTTTTATCTTATTTATATTAATGTAAAGCAGTGATTTCCAAACTATGTTTTGATGGATAACTTTAAAATCGAAGTAAGGTTCTGGTTTATCACTTGAATATTTCTAAGGGTCTTCAAAACCCCCTAAATATTTTTCTGCATGATTCTTAACAATTATAATGTGTTGTACTAAATTATATATATATATAAATATATCCAGGGTCAGTATAAAGCTTTGTCAAGGGAACTTTTTGTGCGGAGATGTTTTCAACTGACAAGAGGACATCCCTTGAGGTTAGAAGGAAAATTATTTCACCTTAAAGAAAGAATGGGGCTCTTCACAGTAAGGGTAGTCGTAAACTGTGGAATTCCCTACTAAAGGAGATTGTGACAGTGGATTTGTAGATAACTTTAAAAAAAATATGTAAGTAAGTACTATAAGTTCAGTGCTGAATATATGTATATATATATATATATATATATATGTATATATATATATATATATATATATATATGTATATATATATATATATATATATATATATATATATATATATGTGTGTGTGTGTGTGTGTACAGTACCTCCATTGGGTCCTTAATTCATCCTCCTGCTTCAGTTACCTTTAGATACCTTTGGATTTTTCAGAGAGAAATCTAATATATTGTGCACAAATTCTGCTAACTATTTTGGTTCACTTTGAACTGATTTGTAAATAATCTACCATCCTACTAAGCCAGAGTATAATGTGCAAATTTTATGAGAATGCTTTGGGCTACATTCAAATGTTATATTCAGACACCCCAACCTGATGCACTACCATATTTCCCATCTCCCACAGTAAACCTGTACATTACCTGCACATATAGTAGTGAAATAGCTCAAAGGTATATATACGTTTCCTGGGTTTTAAAACTGCAGACTTGCACAGCGAGCCTGCTGCAACTGCTGCCCTCGCGAAGCAAGTGCCGCAGTTGCGGCCAGGCAATGAGTGCCAAAGGTGCTCATTGCGCTGGTGAAAAATAAATATATATATATATATATATATATATATATATATATATATAAAAAGAGCAGTTGAGAGGCTCACAATGAGTGTAGAGGTGCTCAGAGGAGCAAAAGTACACAAGAAGAGAGGCTCGCAATGAGCGCCAAAGGCGCTCAGTGCGGCTCTTTCAATGAGCGCCGAAGGGGCTCAGATGAACAAAAAAACACTAACCGAGAGGCTCGCAATGAGCGCCGAAGGTACTCACACGACCAAAAGACTTACTTTGTGTGGCAAACAGCATTACCTGTTTTACAATTTTATGACCGTCATTTTTTGACGGGCAATTTGTTAGTGTATATATAAAAATATGCATTTTGCCGTGATAACATATATATCACATATATAGTTATGAGCATGCGAGCCGTTGCTCATGCAAATGCGGGTCCTCGCGAAGGGAGGGGCCGCATTTGCGGTGGTGGAGCATACCAGCGTAAATGCGGATCCTTGTGAAGCCACACGAAAATCCCCTAAGCGAGAGAAAAAATGAAAACGAGGCTCAAAGACCCAGGACCACACAGCCACCTACAACTTACCTAAGAAGGGATCCGAGATAAGCTCGGAAACCCGGATTAACCGCAGGGGATCCGAGATAAGCTCTGAGCCCTGCATTAACCCCATATTAACCATTGCAGTGGGGGTCCCAATTGCACGCGATCGGGACCCCCGCTGCAATCAAAATTCAAAATTCCCACGTTACAGGTCCTTAAAGGACCGTAAAGGTCCTTAAAGGATCCGTTGTAAAAGAAAAAAAAATATACACTGTCACCCTGTCAATCATGGGTGCCAATACAGACCCCCATAAAACCCTCATTAACCCTGTCACTCATGGGGGTCAATAGAGACCCCCATAAGCCTCTATTTAACCCCATCAGTCCCATAAGGGTATATTAACACCATTATGGGCCTGTGACAACACTACATTAACCACATAAGGGCCATGATGGTCCTCAAGGACCATCATGACACTAAGTATAAACACTATACTGTACTGCACTATACCACCCCCAATAAAACATTAAAGATCAACTAAACACCCTCTACACTAACCTATTAACATTTTTACTACCTACCCCCTATTAACCCCCACCACTCTAATTACAGAAAATAAAAAAGCCTAAAGTCACACAAAAAAAAAAATCTACATTACATGAAATAAAAAACCTAACTCACAAAAAAAATAAAAAGGAGCATTCCACAAAAAAAAACATTACAACCCCCCACCCTCACTACAGAAAAAAAAAAATACACACCTGAAAAGGAAATACATATAATACAAATACATATAATACAAATACATACAATTACAATACAATTACATACAATTACAATACAATACACCCCTATCTAATATACATCACACAATCTATCTAAATAAATAGCATAATCTAATATACATACTATCTATATAATAATACATTCCCAATCTATCTAAATAAATAACACAATTTAATATACAATACATCCTTTGCTATCTATAAAAAACGCATACCCCTAGCTAACATACAATAAATGCAATCTATCTATTAACTAATCTAAGTCTAAACTAAACTAAAATAATTAAGACCACTTACCTTTGCAGATGTCCATTGGGATCAGCCACCTACAAAAAAAAAATAAAAAAATTAGTTCAACACGTTTACAGTTTCTAAAATAAACATTCTATACATTCTATACATTCTAAATATTATACTCACCTTTGCAGCATGTCCCGTCCGGCATTCTTTTAATCCTTCTCCGGCGCGGCACCTGTTAAAAAAAACATAACATTAATAGACATACATCAAAATGAAATAAACATAATCTACATTCTACTTACCTCCCCGCGATGCCTCCGGCCTCCTCCGGATCCTCTTCTGCCACTCCCTGTAAAAAAAAAAAAAATATATATATACTTACATCTGCACTCCCGGACATCCCCGAAGCAAATGAGGCTCCAGGAGACTTTTCCGGAAGAAAACAAGCAATGGCGCCTTCTGATTGGTTGAAAACGATGTCTATCAAATTCACCCAATCAGGAGGCGCCAATGTGTGAACCAATCACAAACGGATACACCTTAAAATACCACTCTGATTGGATAATGCACCTATCAATCTTTATTTAAACCAATCACAAGGCGCAGATGCCTTCAGCCAATCACAATGGAATACACCCCCACAAGGTGATTGGTTGGAGCCTCTGCGCATTCTGATTGGTTGCACTGACAATAGCCAATCACAATGGAATACACCCTCACGTACTGATTGGTGAAGGATTTGCGCATTCTCATTGGCTAATCTTAATATCAATCAATATTACATCCAATGGGAAGGCGCAGATGTCTTCACCAATCAGTACATGGGGGTATATTCAATTGTGATTGGCTGATAGCAATAAAGTCTTAGGATTGGTTCAAATAAAGATGGACAGGTGTGTTATCCAATCACGGTTGTATTTTGGGGTGTATACTTTTTTCATTGGTTCACAAATGGGGTCTTCTCATTGGCTGAATTTGATAGACAGCCTTTTCAGCCAATCAGAAGCCGCCATTGCCAATTTTATTCTGGAGCACTCCATAGGAAGGTCATTAGTGTCGGAGAAATCGCGGAAAGGTAAGTATAATGTAGATTGTGTTTATTTTAATTTGGATTATGTTTACTAATGTAATGTTTTTTTTTGACAGGAGTAAAGATGGCTGACGGAACATGGCGGACGGAACATGGAGGACGTGACATGCTGGGACGTGACATGCTGAAATGGGACATGCTGGAAAGGTGAGAATAATATTTACAATATTTAGAATGTTTATGTATTTCATGTAAACGTATTGTATTAATTTTTTAAATCTTTTTTGCTGTAGGTTGCTGATCTCAAGAAACATCTCAAAGGTAAGTGGTCTTAATTATTTTATTGTAGCTTACTATTAGGGGAGCTATATATATATAGATAGCATGTATTGTATATTAGATAGATAGGGGGATGTATTATTACATAGTATTGTATATTTGATAGTGGGATGTATATTACAGTTTATAGTGGCATGTATATTAGATAGTGGCATGTATATTAGATAGTGGCATGTATATTAGATAGTGGTGTATTGTATTTTATTTAATTGGATTGTATTGTATTTTATTTAATTGGATTGTATTGTATTATATGTATGTATTATATATATTTCATTTTCAGGTGTGTCATTTTTTTTTAAATGTTGTAGTGTGGGGGGGGGGGGTTGTAATGTATTTTTTATTTTCTGTAATGTTCCTTTTTTATTTTTTGTGACTTAGGTTTTTTTTGGGGGTTCTGTAATGTACATTTTTTATTTTTGGTGATTTTAGTTTTTCTTATTTTATGTAATGTAGATTTCTGCTTTTTGAGGAATTTAGTTACTTGAGGCACACAGTACACTCACATTGTGTGACAAACAGCATTTCAACACTTTCTTTTATTGACCGTCATTTTTTGACGGGCAAGTCGCTTGTATCGTATATACTCGAGTATAAGCCGACCTCAGTATAAGCCGAGGCACCTATTTTGCCACAAAATCCTGGGAAAAATGAGTGATTCGAGTATAAGCCAAGGGTGGGAAACGTGCTGCCCCCTGTGTCCCTTTTGTGCCCTCTGTGTCCCCCTCTTGTGTGCCCTTTTCTTGTGTCCCCCCCTCTCTCTCCCCTGTGTCTCTTCTCCCCTCTCCCTCCCCTGTGTCTCTTCACCCCTCTCCCTTCCCTGTGTCTCTTCCCCCTCTCCCTTCCCTGTGTCTCTTACCCCTCTTTTTTTCCTGTGTCTCTTCCCCCCTCCCTTCCCTGTGTCTCTTCCTCCTCTCCCTTCTCTGTGTCTCTTCCCTCCTCCCTTATCACCCTCCTCAACCCCCCTCCTCATTCTCAACCTCCCTCCTCAACCCCCCTCCTCAACCCCTCTCCTCATTCTCAACCTCCCTCCTCAACCCCCCTTCTCATTCTCACCCTCCCTCTCCTCATCCGCAACCCCCTCCTCAACCTCAACCCCCCTCCTCATCCTCATCTTCCCTCCTCATCATCCCTCCTCATCCTCAACCTCCCTCCTCCTCCTCAACCTCCCTCCTCCTCAACCTCCCTCCTCATTCTATACCCCTTCCTCAACCTCCCTCCTCAACCCCCCATCCTCAACCCCCCCATCCTCATCCTCACCCCCATCCTCAACCCCCTCCTCAACCCCCCTCCTCATCCTCAACCCCTCCTCAACCTCCCTCCTCAACCTCAACCCCCCTCCTCATCCTCAACCTCCCTCCTCCTCCTCAACCTCCCTTCTCATAAACCTCTCTCCTCAACCCCCCTCCTCAACCCCCCTCCTCATTCTAAACCCCCTCCTCAACCTCCCTCCTCAACCTCAACCCCCATCCTCATCCTCAACCCCCTCCTCAACCCCCCTCCTCATCCTCAACCGCCTCCTCAAACTCCCTCCTCAACCCCCTCCTCATCCTCAACCTCCCTCCTCAACCTCCTTCCTCAACCCCCTCCTCAACCCCCCTCCTCATCCTCAACCCTCTCCTCAACCTCCCTCCTCAACTTCAACCCCCCTCCTCATCCTCAACCTCCCTCCTCATCCTCAACCTCCCTCCTCATCCTCAACCTCCCTCCTCAACCTCCCTCCTCAACCTCAACCACCCTCCTCAACCTCAACCCCCGTCCTCATCCTCAACCTCACTCCTCATCCTCAACCTCCCTTCTCATCCTCCCTCCTCATCCTCCCTCCTCATCCTCAACCTCCCTCCTCCTCAACCTCCCTCCTCAACCACCCTCCTCATTCTAAACCCCCACCTCAACCTCCCTCCTCAACCCCCCTCCTCAACCCTCATCCTCAACCCCTCCTCATCCTCAACCACCCCTCATCCTCAACCCCCCATACTCATCCACAACCCCCCATCCTCAACCCCCCATCCTAAACCCCCCCTCCTCAACCTCAACCCCCCTCCTCATCCTCAACCTCCCTCCTCATCCTCAACCTCCCTCCTCATCCTAAACCCCCTCCTCACTTTACCCCTCTAAATACCTCCCCCTCTCCCTTTCCCCTGACTTACCTTCATCTGCAGCTTCTCCTCTGGCCTCCGCTCCTTCCTGCGTCGGCACCCGGTATATGCTAATGACGTGCACATGCGCGCCAAGTCATTAGCATATACCAGGTGCCGACGCAGGAAGGAGCGGAGGCCAGAGGAGAAGCTGCAGATGAAGGTAAGTGAGGGGAAAGGGAGAGGGGGAGGTATTTAGAGGGGTAAAGTGATGAGGGGGTTTAGAATGAGGAGGGGGGGATTAGAATGAGGAGGGGGTGTTGAGGATAAGGAGGGGGGAGGGAAAGAGACACGGGGGGGTTAGAGAGACACGGGGGGGTTAGAGAGACACAGGGGGGTTAGAGAGACACGGGGGGTTAGAGAGACACGGTGGGAGAGTGAATCTAATATAAGCCGAGGGGGCCCTTTTTAGCCTTAAAAAAGGGCTGAAAAACTCAGCTTATACTCAAGTATATACGGTACATACACATATGTGAACATAAATCAAAATAATATGTTTTATTTGTGACTTGTGAAATATAATTATGATTGATACAGCATTTCTCTGCAGTACAAGAATATACTAATATAAATTAATATGTAGGTCCTTTTCTTGGATTATGATTTTACCGATAATTCATAATCAACAAAATTCATTTATTAACAGTTTTGCTAAATGTATGTTAAAGTCCAACTAAAAATAAAGTCAAAAAATATGTACAATAAACATGAATAGGAAGGCAAAAAAGACAAGACATTTGTACTGTCATGACTGATTTTACAACTCCCCATAACCCCACAAGTAACCCTGTTAAGGGAGACTCTGGTTGCTAATATCAAAGGCTATTAAAATGAGTGTTGTTGTGGGGGCTGTGATGTGTTGTTTTTGTGTGTTGTGTAGTGTGGGCCACAATAATTCATTTTGGCGTTACTGTATCATGTTATATGCACTGTGATAATGTTATATTACCTGTAAGTAGCGGAGATACATTTTCTGCCATGTTTGTTAGTGGGACAACAAAGGGTTAAGGTTTAACAAGAATATATATGGCCCCTGAGAGCGACCAGACATACACTCTCTAGCCTCAGAGTGTAACACCTCACCTAACAGGCCTGGGATATTAGTGACCTGGCCAGATAAGCCCCAGGCCCTGGTGTATCTGGCGATGGGAGGGGGATTCATGTTCTAGTGACAGGGTGAGGAGGTCATACTAAGAATTCAGACCCCTTCATACAGGGAGGATAATTAGGAAGGGGTGTGGGGAAAGCTTTCTATGTTTTTAAATATTGGTGATAATAATAAAGTGGTCAGTCTTCTCTGAACTAAGGAATGGTGTAACTTGTCTAATTTTTCCTGCTTCTCTATGACTTATGTCCTGATTTGAATTGTTGGGTGCTGAAATGAATATAAAGTCACAACCTGCGGATTGCTCCTATAAGCTGGTTTGTGACATGTACATGAACATTGGTTCATGAGGAGATGATGAACCTGCTTTTGGAAGAGCTTACAATCTAATAGTAAACGTGTTTAATGTTGCTAGCAAGGCTACAGTATTCTCTAGCATTGAGGTCCACTGGAATCTATGAATGTAAACTTGTTTAAAACATCTTTCCAATACAATGTGATTGGGCCTTGTGTGGGTGGCAGTCTTCCCTCATCACCTTTGCCAAAATATATAATCTTCAGTGAGATTTACACAGTGGATTCCAGCTCTGTGGCTACTGTGGGACATGATTTGTCATGATCTCATTTGTTAACAAATCTTGTTTTTACAACCACATTTTATACTAAATTCCAAATCATATTATTCGGTTTTATTGCCCTACAAATTGCTCATGATCTACTTTCCCAAACAGTGTTTGGTTCAAAATACACAGAATTTGCAAAATATTATGGTATGATAATGAAATCAAATAAATGTATTTAAAGCAAACATTGAATGTAAATTATAAGATATAAAATTATCTGGGGAAGCACAGTTTCTGATTTACACAGCCAAGGTATTCATCTCATGCTTCAGTTGCCTGTTGGGATATCATACTTTAAGAACAATGTATCTATATAAAGTAGTCTTTTTATAATTTTTGGTGAATAAACCTTGCGCACACGCCTGAACCCCATTTTTTCATACAGTTGCAGAGCAGGAATATGAGCCGATGAGGTGGTTAGAATAACCGCTTCACACCCTCTCTTTCGGGCAAAATCGATGACTTTGCTACACAAGACTTTAGCAATCCCCCTGCCTCGGTAGCCTTTAGCTATTGACATTCTCTTGAGTCGTATATGTCTCTCTCCTCCGGGATAAGATGAAGGGACAGCTGCCACTGTACCAACAACCTGGCCAGCAGACTCAACCACCCATAAGCAGTGCCCATCCCTTTGCATGTAGTATTTATTTATATTCCTTAAATCATGCAAAGTTCCTTCTTCAACATAGTCCTGGAAGATGACTTTGATGCCCAACCAGATTGCAAATAATGCAAAGATAATGGCCAATACAGAAATAAAAATTGACCCAAAGACTACAAGAGGAGTTAGAAATGCAACCAGGAGGAAAATCCAAATGTGTGGGAGCCTTAGAGTCATACTGAAAGCTGGGCGGCGGTACTCCAAGACCCCAGAGACATAGAGATCCCTGACCACTTTGCAGTCTGCATCCTTGTATAGTCGGATACCATAATCACACATTTCTCTGTCCTACAGGAAAGGAAAAGGTTAATTATTCACTGAACTGTTGCTGGAGATTGCAAACATTATATTATTTTGGTTCCTTTGCGTTCCAGATCTGTCCAGCTTTTATCTTATTTATATTAATGTAAAGCAGTGATTTCCAAACTATGTTTTGATGGATAACTTTAAAATCGAAGTAAGGTTCTGGTTTATCACTTGAATATTGCTAAGGGTCTTCAAAACCCACTAAATATTTTTCTGCATGATTCTTAACAATTATAATGTGTTGTACTACATTATATATATATATAAATATATCCAGGGTCAGTATAAAGCTTTGTCAAGTGAACTTTTTGTGCCGAGATGTTTTCAACTGGCAAGAGGACATCCCTTGAGGTTAGAAGGAAAATAAAGGTAGTCGTAAACTTGGAATTCCCTACTAAAGGAGATTGTGACAGTGGATTTGTAGATAACTTTAAAAAAAGTGTTGGATGTGTTCTTGAATAAAAAGGGCATTTAAGGTTAACCAGAATAATTAGAGGAGGAGTATCAATCCAGGATGAAATCCAATGGTTGGTACCTGGAGTCAGGAAATCATTTTATTTTTTCCCCTTATGAGACAATTGGCAATATTTTAATGTTCTTTTTTTGTTTGCCTTCTGGATCAATTAACAATTAATCCAGATAGTATAAGGATCAGAGGAGCTCTAAAAAAGGTTGAACTTTATCCACTAAAAGTTTTTTTTCAAACTCAATTACTACTGTATGTAACTATGTAATATAGCCTGTGTATTTAAAAAATCTATAATATCTTATCTATAAAATTCTGTACTGTTTGTACTGGGGACTATTGGATTCTAAGGGTGGTGCACAGGAAATCTCCGATAAAGAGCATTTTCCAATGCACTGAAAAAAAATACATTCAAACATTTCAGGGGAAATAAATAATTACATTTAATTTTGTACAATGAATCTATAATGTTAGATAAAAAAAAATATGTAAGTAAGTACTATAAGTTCAGTAAGTGCTGAATATATGTATATATATATATATGTGTGTGTGTGTACAGTACCTCCATTGGGTCCTTAATTCATCCTCCTGCTTCAGTTACCTTTAGATACCTTTGGATTTTTCAGAGAGAAATCTAATATATTGTGCACAAATTCTGCTGACTATTTTGACTCACTTTGAACTGATTTGTAAATAATCTACCATCCTACTAAGCCAGAGTATAATGTGCAAATTTTATGAGAAAGCTTTGGGCTAAATTCAAATGTTATATTCAGACACCCCAACCTGACGCACTACCATATTTCCCATCTCCCACAGTAAACCTGTACATTACCTGCACATATAGTAGTGAAATAGCTCAAAGGTATATATACGTTTCCTGGGTTTTAAATGTTTCTTAAGAAACAGGCACTGATTGGTAAACATACATGTTTTATATTGTAAAGTTCAGTCTGCTTAAATACTTATGTGCAGCTGGCTGAAATCCTGATTTGCACACCCCAGAGTACCTATATCAGCAAAACGTACTAGCCTATAGCAGCACAGAATGCAAGTACGTACTTTTACCTGTTTGTTAAACAGGAAACAGCTGTGCATTTCAATGTGCCTGCAGAATCCAATTAGAGGCTGGGGCGGCGGCAAAGCTCACAGTACAAATGCTGCACTCGCTAAAAGGGGGATGAGAGAGAGGGAGAGAGAGAGAGAGAGAGAGATGGAGATAGTTGTTACACAGAATGGACAATTAGCAGGGGTGGTAATCACACAATTAGGCTCAGATGTAGCTTAGGACTTCCAAACAGATAGAGGAAGAAAAAAAAAATCAGCTACAGTAGTTGATACACAGAATGGACTATCAGCTGATGTGGTAATCAAGTGTGGATGTGCTGCACAGAGAAACTTTTCTATGAAAATACAAAGAAGCTTCTAAAATGATTATGGGCCAGACTATATATCCCAGGCTGCTTTGCAGCACAGACAGGTACCCCAGAGTTTGCGATAAATGTTCCAGCTACCTTTGATTCTTTTTGACTGCCCAAAACAAATTATGCATTTGTAACACACACCTAGCATTAGAAGTAAGGAATAATTATCAGCTTTAATATAAGACTAAAAGGCTATCTATATTCGTTCTTTTCCTCACTCACTTGGAGAGTACAGTCTGAGTAGTGAATTAGCAGAAGACCATATATGGTATTCTTGAACGCATAGGTGTGTGTAACTTTGAGAACCGGATATGTCTAGTTTTACATGTGGCCGAAGGAATCCTTTGTGTGGACAGCTGACCAGTGAGGGGACTTTCCCCAATATCAGCAACAAGTAAAGTGATCTGTTTTTATACAATACAGGTCAGTTGTTCTTTATAACTAATCTTAGGACCAGTGCCAATCATTCAGATGTAATCCATAGATTGAGGAAAGTCTAGTACTTTAACTCCCCTTTTGGATCGCTACCATGTCTTGGTGAAGAGTCTTGTGTCATAGGTGTAGGAGCCCCAAAAAATCTTGGGGGGATAATTCAACTCTCCTTTAGGACAGGAAGCAGGGGCAGATCTACCACCGGTGCATCCATTGCAATGCAACGGGACTCTGCTCTGGGAAGCCCCATTATGGCAAAAAAACTTTTTTGAATATATATAAAATTATTATAATAATATTTATTATTGTTTATTTGTAACTCTCCAATATGTTCTATAGCTCTATAAATGGGTTAAATTCAAGGCAACAATAACACATTGCATAGGATGGAAGGCCCTGTCTTTGAGCTTAGCATCCAGTGTATGCACTATATAAGATTGAAAACTTGCAAACTCACAAAATATATATATATATATATATATATATATATATATATATATAATGTATGCCTATATGCCAATGTATTCCCCGCAACCCCCCAGTTCCTACATCACTGCTTGTGTACCTCAATGAAGCTGAAAGCTATACCATGTATGGTCACTCAAACCTCATTGGAGTGGTCAGACAAATTGTGGTCCACTGGAGAAGGAACTGGCATCGCACTCCAAAATGTTTGCCAATATAACCTTAGGGATAAGCACAACCAGAAACATAATGATATGAGCCTGGCGTGCTGTGGTCCATAGGGTCACAAAGAGTCGGACACAAATGACTAAATAACCATACTTTAACATACCGCTATCATTATCCACACTTATAGATAGATTTATTATGAGTTTATATGTAAATTCAATGTACTCTATTCAATCAAAGATATACCTGTAGTCAAAGTTGGTCCCTTAGAAGAATACAAGCCAATCTCCTTACAAAAAGTTGATAGTCACTAATCTAGGACATATATAGACATATAACATATACACACATACAATGTATTGTTTTATATAGACCAAAAGAAAAAAAGGATGAAGCGTCACTGATCCCACCACCAGTTGTCTCACCTGAAAGCTCAGCACCTACTACATATTGGGCATACTAAGATGAATGTCCATTGGTCTGGTCACGCCATTCCCATAGATTAGTAACATGTCAGCACAAAAGAAACTTTCACTAAACTATGTAACTTCTATTGATTTTGAAAACCACTGAAGAGTCATATTTACAGTATGTTCTTTTGAAGATTTTGACTTGATAATGGGAAAAATGTTTTAGAAAAAATAAATAAATTAATACATCTTTTGATTTTGGTACTGTTATATACAATTATTGCTTACAGTGCTTTTTTTTGCCTTCCATAATTGTCAACTTGAAGGGCGATTCTATTGAGAGTTGTACTTTCATTTAATTATGTTGTAAGCTCCACAAAATTGTGGTAACCTATCACTAACGACGATCTAATTAGCATCCAGGATCCTTATCAAGTTAGGAAAAAGCTAATTTCTTCCTCAAGACTAAATATATTAGTTAAAACTTAAAAGCTGGATATCAAATATTATTTTGTCTTTTATGAAATCAAGTTAATTAATAGGACATATCATGAATATGACACTTCCTTTGTACTTTATATTTTAATGTATTTGACACTGATACATTTATTTCTTTTACATTATTCCCAAAAGGAAAAGTATAAAATGTCATTGATACAAAACTGTATGGTTTTATTATTAATATCAACTGGTCACTCTTATTGGTCCTGTATAAGTTGTAGTGGAAGAAGAAGTAAGAAAGGAACAATGTTTCAAAGCATAACCAAGTCCAATTATAGATATATGGAACCAATAAGGTTATATATGTTTTTTTATTTCTTTATAATAAAAAATAAAATGAACAAGCTATTTGGCAGGGCTCTCTATTAGTTTGCACAGTGTTAAAACTTTTTGCCTTGTACTTAACCCATGTTTGGACCTGCAGAATATGTTGGCATGTTACATATAAAGTGTAATAATAATAATAATAATAATAATAATACAATTACAGCATTTTTACTATATTATGTATACATGTTTTTTTTGCTTTTTTTTTTTCTTGGATGTTTTTATCTTCTGTGTTTTTCAGTGTCTCTTTCAATTTTCCATTATATATATGTACAATGCAGCGGTGTATTTCTGCCTAGAAGCATGAGGCATAGGCCTAGGGCAGTGCATATTGAGGGGCAGCAAGTTGCCGGTGCAGTCCCACTGAATATATGCACAGAAATATCTATCTACATTTATCTGCCTATAATCACCTCTGACATATTGTATGATGTATAAACACACACGCACTCATAATTTGATACATACAGTAGGTGTGATTTACTCTTAGAATTAGTATATGGCAAAGGGAAAGGAGCGGTAGTAACTGGGTAACACAGGTGCACAAATAGGTCAGGAGATGCATAAGATCTAAATATGCCCCAGTGTAGAATGAGCAGCTGTAATTGAATGCAGTGTGCACTGCAATGCTGTTAATTACGTGTCCACCAGAAGGTAGTGCTCTTGCTCTGTTAAAGGGACAGTTAATTCAGCATGACTTGAAGCACACTACTGTAACTCATAAAAACATATTGAAATACTTTTTAAATTTTTTAAATAGGTGCATTTTTCACATAAAGAAATCCTAAAAGAAGTGTATGTTTACATGAGCTCTGGCAAGTCCCACAGGCAGACTAGCAGCAAGAGCTTGGTGCTCAGAGCAGAAACAGAGAATGATTTAACCCTTCTCAAATGCAGAGAAATGACTGCTTCAAGCTGCTAAATAAACCAGAAGATGAATGCATTCCTGAACCCAAGGAAAAGCCATAAATGTATATGTGCAGCATTTTCTACACTGCTATCGACATGTGCTGTTAATAATGGGCAGTCAGGAGTCTGCTTGTAAACAAACCTTACATTTCCAGGCTGATATTAGTGTGATTTAAAAAAATCAATAGATCATTTTAACATAGAATTCTGTGCTCTTTCACACCAGGAAGAGCACTTATGGCGAGGTAACTATCCCTTTAAGCTTCTATTGGATGATACTTTGCTTCAAACTCTTTTTGGCATTGTCTGCAGATTGGCTGTGCATTTGGTTCCAATTTCTCTTAATTTTTCTCACATAACATTAAGGGCATAATGTTATGAAGATTGTATCTCAATTTTGCTTGAAATGTTCACTGTCTTTGCAAATGTAATTTCCTTTAATAAAGTATTATTTTGAATTTACTAATATACCTCATGGCCTAGTGCAGTCATGAAGTTCAACAAGACTATTTTTACATTTTCGTTTATTTTTGATATATTAAAACACCTTTTATTCATAAACAATAGACGATAACATATAACCAATTAATTAGCAATTACATCCAAAGAAAATAGAGAGATGCACTTATGCTTCTTTTTTTCCAGCATGTCATTAGTGGATATTATTAAATCAAAATCTAGAAAAATCTTATGGAGCATCTGAATTTTACCCTCTCTATGTGTAGTCTACTGTTTAATTTAAATTTCCTGGATTAACACATTGTTGCAACCTTTAGGCAAAAAGCATCCTTGATATTTGCAGCACATTTAATAAAATATTTTATTTTTATTAATATCTATAAATCCCTCTAATGATTATGTTGATGCCCGCACGGGTGACTACACAGGCAACTGATACTGCCCAATCAGATTATTTACCACCTTTGTCTTCGTCAGACAAAAGAAGAGTACTGATGTCAGTCCCATAGTCACTGCTGGGATGTGACCTGCCCACTGCTTCCTGTGTCTGGTATGTAGCTGTGCCCTGCCCCTTACCAGAGATCAGCACAGAGTTGCTATGTGTGTGAGAGCAACCTGCTGCTGTCACCAGAGAGAATGAGAGAGGTGAGACAGAGAGTGAGTGAGAGTTGAGAGAGAGAAAAAACGCAACATTAGTTATTGCCGTGAATGGACAACCTGTAGGGGAGGTAATGACACAAGCAGGCTCAGCTGCTGCTTAACTCTGCCAAACAGAGAGGAAGGAAAAAAACACCAGCAGCAGTAGTTGATGCAGGGAATGGAAACCTGCAGTGGAGGTAATCAAGTGTGAATGTGCTGCACAGAGAGACTATATGAAAATACCTACCACATTCTAACATGTTGCCGCACTGCATATCCCTTGTTGCTTTACAGCACAAACAGGAAAGCGAGAGTTTGATACAAATGTTTCAGCAGTCTGTGCTTCCTCCTGATTGGCCTGATTCTCCCTTCCTTCCCGGGAGGGAGCCATTCCATTCTCTACTCCTATAGCTTCCTCTGGAAACACTCACATGCATCTTGTTTATTAAAAGCCAATCATGGCCATGACATAATCATGTACACAAATAATTCTTAAAGTATATATATTGTGGTAATGTGGCCTTTGACTGCTGGTTTCTTCAGTGACTTCATATAAACCACCAAGTCCCAAAGTGCTTTTTAAAAATAAGATTTCAAACATAAAACAAATAGCTTATTTTCAGCATGAAATAAACATTGATGTAAACGTACTGGCTTAACATCAGGAACACCCTTGCTAGCCCTGAAGCCGCTTCTCAGCCTTCAGGTAAAAATATACAGTCTTTGAATAGTCCATATTCAACAGTATTAAGTCTCTTCTCTCTGCAGACAGTTGTCTTTCAATTTCATACAATAGGCCGGAGTTCTTTTTTTTTTGTGTTTTTCGTGTTTTTTGATTTACGCAGTTCCACCGTAAACTTCGTATTTCTCCTATCTCGTATTTTTTTTCTAAGTCCCCCGTCTCGTAATTTATTTTTTGAAGTCCTGCATTCGTCAACTGCTTGCAGCCTAAGGCGATCCCGAGTTTCCTACGAGTTTGGAGGCTAAGCGCTAAGTGCTCCAAGTTAATGGCTCGCCTCGCTACGTGAGGCTCGCGAGCAATGTTAAAATGTTAACCGTTGGTGCTCATCGCCTAAGTCGGACGCAGAACGCAAAGCGTGACGACGTCTCGTAGTTCGACAATTATAATATGTGATTGCACCATAATACTACACATGGTAGTAATAATCCAGATGAACATTGCAGCAGCATAGTAACACTGCCTATTAATACTATAGCAAGTATTGTGTGCATAAATACAGTACCAGGTTGTTAATGCTGGCAACAGTTAATAATATGTGATGTTATATAGTATTGTGTGTTGTTGAGATAATTCCATGTATTTAGACTCTGTATGTTGCATGTTCATTTGTGGCTTGCTCATGAAGAGTTAACAGAGTTACAATGTAGTGATGTCATCTGTAACGATCATGTAGAGAATCAGTTATTAAAGTTCGCTCTGATGGTTGAAAAAAGTGTACAGTGCCTTGCAAAAGTATTCACCCTCTTGGCATTTTTCGTGTTTTGTTGCCTCGCAACCTGGAATTAACAGGGATTGTTTGAGGATTTGCATAATTTAATTTACAGAACATGGCCACAACTTTGAAGATTTTTCGTTTTTATTATTGTGAAGCAAACAACATATAGGACAAAAAAACAGAAAAAGTCAATGTGCATAACTATTCGCCCCCTAAAGTCAATACTTTGTAGAGCCACCTTTTTGCGGTAATCACAGCTCCAAATCTCTTTGGATAAGTCTCTATGAGCTTGCCACATCTTACCACTGGGATTTTTGCCCATTCCTCCTTGCAAACCTGCTCCAGCTCCTTCAAGTTGGATGTTTTGCGCTTGTGAACAACAATCTTTAAGTCTGACCACAGATTTTCTATTGGATTGAGGTCTGGGCTGTGACTAGGCCATTCCAACACATTTACATGTTTCCCCTTAAACCACTCAAGTGTTGCTTTAGCAGTGTGTTTGGGGTCATTGGCCTGCTGGAAGGTGAACCTCCGTCCTAGCCTCAAATCACGCACAGAGTGGTACAGGTTTTGCTCAAGAATATCCCTGTGTTTAACACCATCCATCTTTCCCTCAACTCTGACCAGTTTCCCAGTTCCGGCTGCTGAAAAATATCCCCACAGCATGATGCTGCCACCACCATGACTTGTACTTCTCAACAATATTGTCCCTTACTTGTTTGGAGAGTTCCTTGGTCTTCATGCCAGTGTTTTGTTAGTGGTGCCGCTTGCTTAGGTGTTGCAGCCTCTGGGGCCTTTCAAAAAAGGTGTGTATATGTAATGACAGATCATGTGACACTTAGATTGCACACAGGTGGATATCATTTCACTAATTATGTGACTTCTGAAGGTAATTGGTTGCACCAGAGCTTTTTATGGGCTTTATAACAAAGGGGGTGAATACATACGCACTTGACAATTTTCTGTTTTCTATTTCTAAAAAATAGTTTTAAGTACATATTTTTCTCAATTCACTTCACCAACTTAGTCTATTGTGTTCTGATCCATCCATTCATCACAAAGCGAGTGTCTGCATTTGCGGAGGTGGAGGCTCTACAGCGCTTTACTCACGGTAAAAAGCAGCCCAGAAAAGCGGGATTTTGAAAAAATACGACCCGCAGGACTTTAGAAAAAAAAATTACGAGGTCATAAAAATACGAAGTTAATGGTTGAAATGCTTACATCCAAAAACACTACAAAATACAAAAAAAAATATCACACACAGCATGGGGGGACAGCAATGACATCTGCCAGTGAGGTTGCACGGGAATTAAAGTTAAGGAGTTTCGGAACTTGAAAATCGGCTAAGCGAGAAAAAAAATTACGGCCGAAAAAAATGAAAACGAGGCTACATGACCCCAAAGTGCACTAAACATCACTAGGCACGTAAAACTTTTGCCAAGGACGTACGAGGTACAAAAATACACAGGTAGGAACCACAGAAAATGCTTGCAAGGCTCGTAACACATAGACAAACGATGCTATTTTACAACAATAACTTGCAACTAATAACATTACCAATCTAAAATGGCGCTTTACACAACTAAACCAATGGTTTGCCCTCGTGCACGCAGCCTATTTCTAAAGCACAGTTGGGACATTGATGACACTTTCTCCTCAGGGCATAAACAGTACAATTGTACATTGTATGCTGCAGGAAAATAAAAAGAGATTGTTAGCTCTTCAGGCTATTAATTGCTGGATATATCAATTACAAATTGGTCAAGTATATTAATTTATTAAGTACATCATTAATTCATTATTATTTACAAAAATAGAGATATATATATCTTTGCAGTGACTGTTTGGAAGGTTTGAGTAAGTGAAACAAGAACTTTTAAGCACTTAACAAACACTTAGGTAGATTATTTTAATATTAAAACAGGGAAACTTCCATATACATTTAAATACACAAAGTGGGTTCAATTTCCTTAATACAGAGAGGGTATAGTACTTATACTTCACTTGCCAGTGGGCAAGTCATATTGATAAAACAAATACTGGATGCCAGCACATCTAGTTATAATTTTAGGTGCATGAAAGTTGTACACATGCCTGAATCCCATCCCCTCGTACAACAGCTGTGCATCAATCTGCATTGTTGTGGTCGTCAGAATAACTGCTTTGCACCTTCTCTCTCGGGCGAAGTCGAGGATTGTCCTGCACAAGGCTTTAGCGATCCCTTTGCGCCGGTAGTTTTTGTCTATGGACATTCTCTTGAGTTCCACATGGTTCTCTCCTCCCGGGTAAGGTGACGGGCCAACTGCCACCGTACCAATAACTTGCCCACCATACTCGGCCACCCAGAAACAGTGACCATCTCTTTGCATGTAGTATTTGTGGATGTCCCGCAAGTCATCTAAGAAGCAATCTTGGAGATAGGTATGGAAGAACTCTCTGGCGCAGTAATAGAGGAAAACTAGAATACAGACCACCACCAATACTGCATGGAGAATAGATCCAAAGACTGTAAGAGTAACTAAGAATGCAGCCAACAGGAAAACCCAAGTTCCTGTGAGTCCCAGAGACAGATTGAAGGCTTTGGAAGGGAGTTCCTTAACAGCACGACCATAGACATCCCGGACCCCCTCATAGTCTGAATCCTTGTACAGCCGGATCTTGTAATCCAACATGTTCACACCTTGAGAGAAAGGACAGAATATGGTTAATAATTCACAGGGATCATTGCTGGAGCATTCATCCAAATAAAACAAAAATGAAACAATTTTAAAAATTTGTTTTTTTATGCTCTATCTATGATGTAGAGCGGTACTGTTGACTTCCATGGCCCTTTATAGTTTAATCTGGACTTGGTGTAATTTGATTTCCAGTGAGCAGGTAGAGGAAATGAATGTACCCATTATTAAAAAATTAAGTGGCATATTCTATGGATATATATACCAAGTATACTCCCTATATCAGGGGTTTGGTTTCTTACTGTGATCTCCTCACACCCTTACCAAGGTTATCAACCCCCTCATTGGTCTCCATATGTGGTTTTACAAAGGGCAATAAACTAACTTTAAACATTATGACTATCTGCCCAGAGACAAACAATCCAATTCATTTCCCAATTCTACATCAGCACCAGAAGTTTCTGCCTAATGTATCAACATGTCACACGCCTAGTGTCCTCTCTGACATAACATACATTACAGGAGGTAATAAACTATATTTGTCCTGTAACCTTTGAAGTGACTTATAATATTATGTCCTAACCATGACCTGAACATTAAACATTATATAAACAATGCTTAGTAGGCCCGAATATTCACAGGCCATACTCTCTTGGAGTACCGGATCAGAGCCTGAGGCCTAACATTACACAGGTTATAATGGTCATAACAAAATAATCCATGATGGAACAAAATAGTCGTTGAATTCAGGGTGGTGGCAGTTCGATCTTGGGCAATACAGGCCCTTGCTGGTGGGGTTCAGGGGAGTGTCATCCTGGCCTTCATAAGTCAGTAATGACAGCTGGTCCCAGCATCCTGGGATTTCCTTTTTAATCAGATGAATGCCAGCATGCTGCTGCTTAGAGATGCAGTCCCAGGGGAAGCATGGCATGGTTCCCCATTTTACTGCGTCTGCAGGGAGAAAGTAGTGGGGGTGCTGGAAAAAGCATCCCAGTGGACCCCTATTTGTAATCCAAGGAACATGATACATCCAAGCTAGCAGGAATTCTGAAGGGTCAAATAACTGTACAATGCCCCAGTCCCGAGCAGTAACCCAATCTACCCTGCTGAAACAGGAGGGCCATCCAAATTCATTTGGGCAAATGTGGAAACTATTTCCCCAGGCCTCCACTTGAACAGTGCCTGAACCTGGATAGGACTGCACCAACTGGTCTGCCACAGTCCCAGGGCTGATCCTCTGGTCTGCCCCATGGTCTTTGACAGGATCCTGCACAGTGGTGATCCACGGGAGTCCTAGGCTAGAATCACAGTCTCTACCTAGTGCAAAGTTAATTTCCTTAATTTCCAGGGCACAGTCCTTTACCTTCTCCATTCCAGACTTTCCCTTGGGCTACCAGATTGCCACGCACCTCCTGTCTCCTCCACAGCCTTGTTGTTGACTATGCCACTCCAGTCCTGTGTGTGAGACTGGTCCCTCTGGTTTGACAAGTTTTCCAGAGCTGTTTGCTGAGTCTGTCCCTCGAACTATGGCGGGCTCCCTGACGTGGGTTAGCAGCTGGAGCCCCATGCTATGCCCATAGTCCATTCCCAGGGCACAGTCCATAGTTGGTTCTTTCAAGAATCCAGGAGCATGGTGCCCCCGCGCCCCCCCCCCCCTTTCAGGCCTTCTCCTTGGTCTGATAATCCAACTTGTGTTCCCTTCCCCAGGGCCTCTTGTTGGAGTGAGAAATTCTATATTTTTTAGGTACATAGTATAACAGTGTTTGCTAAATCCTAGTATAATATAGACCTTACTGAACTATGTATGACCTTAGTATGCCAACTAAACAGTTAATTGTGAAAAGCAGTACTTCAGCACTTTTCTACTTAGAAATAATGATTTCTGCTAAACAATAATAATATGTACTTTCAGAGCTTTAAGGTTGCCTCCTAAGAATAAACAAAGAAAATTATTAGATAGAGGCTCTTAATTTGCTGCTAGATAAGGTGGTCAAAGCAATGGTTCAAGGTAAAATATGTGGAGCATTTTTGATTGGTTCACGAGAGGGAGTAGCCCAAACTGACCATTGCTGTTTGTAAAACATTATAAAGGACTATATGATGATGTATACTTTAGACAATTGCAGTTACCGTGTATGATTTATGTGTGTCCTCTGTCATGCTTGGTGAATAAATCAAACAACAGAAAGTCTGCTCTGTTTGTGTCTTATCTAATTTTTTTGTGAGGGAAAGTAGTGGATATATATTTTTACCCGACACTCTGGCTGGTCTAGGCTTAGTCTCCCAAATATAGGGAATGGCTCTTCCTCCTCTAGGTAGAGCCACTGCATCACAGTGGCCTTTCTTATTTTTAAAACCTTGGGATCAGGGTTTTCCCACCAGTCCATGATACCCCCTGCCTGGATCCCTGGACTCTTTAGGGGCGCTCTGAAGGTAAATCCTCACTGGCTCCAAAGCCCATACAGTCCCCATTTGACCCAGCCATACTACAACTTACAGTGGATATAAAAAGTCTACACACCCCTGTTAAAATGTCAGGTTTCTGTGCTGTAAAATTGAGACAAAGATAAATCATTTCAGGACTTTTTCCACCGTTAATGTGACCTATAAACTGTACAACTCAATTGAAAAAAAAACTAAAATCTTTTAGGTAGAGGGAAGAAAAATAAAAAATAAAAATAATGTGGTTGCATGAGTCTGCACACCCTCTTATAACTGGGGATGTAGCTGTGTTCAGAATTAAGCAATCACATTCCAAATCGTGTTAAATAGGAGTCAGCATACACCTGCCATCATTTAAAGTGCCTCTGATTAACCCAAAATAAAGTTCAGCTGCTCTAGTTGGTCTTTCCTGAAATTGTCTTAGTCGCATCCCACAGCAAAAGCCATGGTCCATAGAGAGCTTCCAAAGCATCAGAGGGATCTCATTGGTAAAAGGTATCAGTCAGGAGAAGGGTACAAAAGAATTTCCAAGGCATTAGATATACCATGAAACACAGTGAAGACAGTCATCATCAAGTGGAGAAAATATGGCACAACAGTGACATTACCAAGAACTGGAGCTCCCTCCAAAATTGATGAAAAGACGAGAAGAAAACTGGTCTGGGAGGCTACCAAGAGGCCTACAGCAACATTAAAGGAGCTGCAGGAATATCTGGCAAGTACTGGCTATGTGGTACATGTGACAACAATCTCCCGGATTCTTCATATGTCTGGGCTATGGGGTAGAGTGGCAAGACGAAAGCCTTTTCTTACAAAGAAAAACATCCAAGCCAGGCTACATTTTGCAAAAACACATCTGAAGTCTCCCAAAAGCATGTGGTAAAAGGTGTTATGGTCTGATGAAACCAAGGTTGAACTTTTTGGCCATAATTCCAAAAGATATGTGTGGCGCAAAAAAAAAATGCACATCACCAAAAGAACACCATACCCACAGTGAAGCATGGTGGTGGCAGCACCGTACTTTGGGGCTGTTTTTCTTCAGCTGGAACTGTGGCCTTAGTTAAAATACAGGGAATTATGAACAGTTCCAAATACCAGTCAATATTGGCACAAAACCTTCAGGCTTCTGCTAGAAAGCTGAACATGAAGAGGAACTTCATCTTTCAGCATTACAACGTCCCAAAGCATACATCCAAATCAATAAAGGAATGGCTTCACCAGAAGAAGATTAAGTTTTGGAATGGCCCAGCCAGAGCCCAGACCTGAATCTGATTGAAAATCTGTGTGGTGATCTGAAGACGGCTGTGCACAGCAGATGTCCTAGCAATCTGACAGATTTGTTGTTTTTGCAAAGAAGAGTTGGCAAATCTTGCCAAGTCAAAATGTGCCATGCTGATAGACTCATACCCCAAAAAACTGAGTGCTGTCATAAAATCAAAAGGTGCTTCAACAAAGTATTAGTTTAAGGGTGTGCATACTTATGCAACCATATTATTTTATTTTTATATTTTTTCTTTCCTCTACCTAAAAGATTTCAGCTTGTTTTTCAATTGAGTTGTACAGTTTATAGGTCACAATAAAGGTCGAAAAAGTTCTGAAATGATTTATCTTTGTCTCATTTTTTTAAAGCACAGAAACCTGACATTTTAACTGTGGTGTGTAGACTTTTTATATCCACTGTATCTGGGCCCTCTTAGTTTCTGGCAAATGATGATCTCTCCTACCTGACTGGCTAGGTTTTCCCCAACTTGGTGGCCAAAGCCCATCTACAGCAGCCTCATCCAGAGGACCCATATACTCTGCATCTAGTTGTAACTCCTGCTGGATCAAGGGCAAAAGTAAGGTAGCCTCATCGGACCAGGGCTCCATCCCCAGTATTTGACAGCGTTTAATCAACAGTTTTAACTGTTGCGTATAAGTCCCCAGGCCACATTCCGGATCAACATGTAAAATCTCCCAGAGTCCTTCCATCAGCTCTAATGAATAATAAGAATCCTTGCTGAGAGTACCACCAGGGCCCTGCCCAGACTCTATATTCATCTTGTTATATACCTTCTCTCCATACTAGTTCCTCCAGCCAGTCAATAACTCAAGCCCTGGCCACAAGCCCAGAAATTCTTTCCATTCCTCTACAATATTGTGTGGCCATCCTGTTGGAACTATGTCATGCCTGCAGATGTTCTCCTGCCTCCTTTAGGATAGGGGTTCCCTGTCCAGGCTGCTGCTGGTTACTGCTGAGATCCCACCACTGCCACCAGCTGTGACAACCCTGAGGTGAGGGGCCCCATGCACCCCAATATTCTCCCTCTAGGTTGGGCCTTTTTGTGTTCAATCTCGCAGCGCCGGGCAGAACACTTCCTAGGAGAACTCAGGAAATCACAGGTTGCAAGCCCAGCCCAAAGGTTACTGATTTATTAAAATTAATACATTCTTGACCTTGATTAGGATTAAAACATATAAGAAATAGAAGCAGGCATCCTTTTGGTTAGAACGCCAGACTCAGACTACCAGTTTATTCTCTCTTATATAGATATTTTACACAGCACCAAAACAATTGACTCACATGCCCCTCCATAATCCCCTACCTGTATCAGGGGTCTGGTTTCTTACTGTTACCTTCCCACCCTAATATCAGGTGTACCAACCCCCTCACTGTTCTCCAGATCTGTTTTTAGAACCCCAAAGGGCAATACACTAACTTCAATGTGTGTGCACAGAGAAACACACATCCAATAATTTTCCCAATTCTACATCAGCACCAAAAGTTTCTGACTAATGTTTCAACCCACATTGCCCACCTCCAGTGCACTCTCTGACATAATAAATATTCTAGGGGGTAACAAACTATATTTGTCCTGTAACCTCTGAAGTGACTTATAATATTATTTCTAACCACAACCCGAACACTAAACAATTATATAAACAGTTCTTAGTAGGCTACAATGCTCACAGGCCATACTCTATGGGGATCCGGAGTACCGGATCAGAGCCTGAGACCTAACACTACACAGGTTATTACAGTCATAAGACAATGGTACATGGTAGAACAAAATAGTCCATGAGTTCAGGGCGGTGATAGTTTGATCTTGGGCCATACAGGCCCTTGCTGGTGGGTTTGAGGGGTCACATAAAACTTTTAGAACCAAAACAACTGAATCTCAGACAATACTGAAATATACTTTAATAATTTTGCATCTTGAAGGTGTTTCAAATCCCAGTATTCATGTATGTTGTGTGCAATGTATGCAGCACAGGACACATAATACATGTATGTATGTGGCAGCAGTACTGTCATGGCTATAAGTATTTAATATTGTATTTCTTACCAATTTTGTGTCTGAGGACTGGATTGCTGTCTTCCATAAGAAGAAGGAGTAACTGGGGAACCGCACAAATGGGCCTGGAGAAGCATAAAATCGAAATACGCCCCAATGCAGACTAAACAGCTGGCACTGAATAGCTGTTAACTATTTGTCCAACAGAAGGTAGTGCTGGTGTCCTGTTAAGCTTCTGTAGCATAATACTTGCTTCAAACTCTCTTTTTTGGCATTGCATGAAGCTTTGTAGTTATGAAAGCACTCACATGAAGGAGGACTACACTGTCATAGAAAAATTTAAAATAGCCACTGATTTATTACTTTTATATGCAATTATGCTGCTGTAGAATCTACCATTTTAGTTTACAGTGATGCGTCAGTAAAAACTGCCAGTGCTGTCATTAGATTAAATGGAAACCTCTTACTTTAAAAGTATACATGCTGCTGAAATTCAAGGTGCAAGAAGCAGCCTCAATAAAAAATAATTGCATTGAAAATTACAAAATGTAAAAGTTATATTTGTGGTTTTATTTTTTAGCTTCTAAAAAATTTGACTGATTATCAAGTTTTATTATTCAAAAGGCAATATAGAAAATAATTGACCCCAGTGGGTCTTTTAAGACCAATTCCCACTTTTGGGACATAATAGAGTCAAAAACATACTAATGTGGTAATATTTGAATAAATATAGCACTGCCAATACACTTTAGGGTCATACTTTTTAAAGGGATATGGAACACAACTATTTTTCATGTATTTAAAATAGTTCATTTAAACACTAAAAAGTTAAGTAAAACCTGGCTAAACTTGATAGAAACTAACAGGAAATATAGAGAGCATACTGTAGATCTCATTGGCTGGCCAAGGGCAAGCCCCCAAGACCAGTTAAACATCTGAATAACTTTTTGAGCTCTGAGACCTTCATTTAAAAAAAAAAAAAAAACATACTGTGACACAATATCAAATATCATTTTTCTGATGCAACAAATAATAAAAAAACATATTTCTATGTCCCTTTAATGATCCAACTGCACTAGAGGTTCTTACCTGCTCACATATGAAGTTAAATATTTGTTTGAGCTGGCCTGAAATAACCTGGCAAACATGAGGGACATGAGCAGGTGAATTATGCAGGAAGTTTGCTGTGTATGTATAAGCATGCTGTGTAGGTTGTATTTTACATTTGCTTGTATGGTGTGTAGATGCATGTGTGTATGAATGAATGCATATAGAGAATGATATATATATATAAGTATCGACTTGAAAAGTAGAGCTGTTTCTCTCGTCATTCTACCTAATACAATTGTTTAATAAAAAATATATCACTATTTACTGCAATATCATCAATACTCTGATTATTCATCTGTATATATATATATATATATATGTATGAGCAATAATAGAGGTGTACAGGCAGAGAATGGACTATCCTAAATAGGTTAGTTCTGTGGACATGATAACCCACTTTGAGAGCAACCTCTTTTAGCCACTTGTCCCCTTCACAGGGAGATATATCCTGTAGTATATCCATCTGGTCTCACCTAATAGAGTAATCCAGCCCTGAAATACCAGGCAATTCTACCCTGAACAAGAGAAACAGCAAACCACAGAGGTACTTTTCGGACTTAATTAGACATCGTCAGTGAGTTATAGATGATAACTCCCTAAGGTATAAATGAGCAAGGGGTCCACATCTGGGGTTTGCTGTTTCTCCTGCTCAGGGTAGAATTGCCTGGTATTTTGGGTCTGGATCACTCTATTGGTTAAGATCAGACTGATATACTACTGTGAGATAAAATAGGCTACTCTCTGAGTGGGTTATCATGTCCCTAGAACTAACCTATTAAGGAGAGTCCGTTCTCTGTCTGAGCGCCACTGTGTATATGTATGTTTTGTAGGAAACACTAAATATGTGTATGTAGGCAGTGTATGGGCACTATATACAGTATGTAGATGTGTTCCATGATGTTTGTTGTTTAGTTGTCTATTTGTTGTGTAAGGAGCATTAGACATTTATATCATATGCTGTGTGCAAGGCACTCAGTAGGTGCAGTGTAATGTTGTGTTTAGTCGTTAGACAAGAGCAACACATAATTAATGAGTGCAGGTTGAAGTATACAAATTATACATATGTTTATTGTCTGATATGAAAGGCTATTTAATATATATAACTTACAATACACATATAGTATGTTGCATATATTTGAGTGCATATTTCACAAACCTTATTTGCAATCCGACTGGTCTCCTTTCTTCAAGTGCGTTAGGATTTTTGGACGGGAATCTTATTAAGGAAGTATCTGCTTAGTAAATTCTGCTGACTATGGCTTACATTAAATAACAATTAAACAGATTACTGAATGATTTACTATTAATTTCAGATAGGGTAATTATCTTGCTGATGCGTAGAACATTTCAACTTTACTTACTAAACTGTTAATTAATTACCATGGGCCATATTCAATTGAGGTTTCGGGAGATTCGTCAGCCCGTAAGTGAGGTCGCAAGTTAATTTGCTATTTAATTGGCGTCTTTTTTCGGGCCTTGAAAATATTGCGATGGTTAAACCCGTAACTTACAGCCTCCAGAAGCCTTTGATCTCTCACTTTTGCAAGGCTAAAATCGCAAATCGTTATTCAATTCGTCCAATTCCCCAAGCCCGCAGATGTTTTTAAATGGCAAATGAAGGAGAAAATCCTACGAGTTCTAGAGAGGACCCGCAAGGGGGTTAAACACCTGTTTGTAGCACTGTAAAGGCAAATAACAAATCACTACTACACTGTAAATAACGGGGGAAAGCACTGATAGACATTAGAATTAATTGAACAACAGTCTCAAGCTCGCAAATCGGCAGGTAATTAAATGTATTTTTATGTTTCATTTCGGGGTTAAATCGATCTAATACATATCAAGCCACCCATATGGACTAGAACAGTATTGGCATTCATTTTCATTATTCTTTATTTTGCGGGTTTGCGAGTCTGATCGCATATCGGACCCCCGAACCTAATTGATTGACACGTAACCTCCATGTTTTACTGCCGTAATAATAAAGTTTCTTTTTCTATTGGCAGATTCGAAATGGGAGGTTACATGCTTGCTTAATTGATCATGTTCCCGCCCTGAACTGCTACGACCCAGTGCATGGTTTACGGTTTCGGCTTTGGGCCCGTAACTTGCGACCTCGATCAAGTGAATAGCATCGCAATCGGAGATGAACGGGAGCCCTCAACACAACCGCAGACATATGGCCGACCTGCGATCAGGTTGCGGGCTTGGAAACGAATATGGCCCCGTGTTAGCCCAGTGCTAAAGTTTAACTGTAAATAAGTATTGTAAATAAATAATTTATATATTTACATATATGTATGTGTGTATATTTATATATATATATATATATATATATTTTTTTTTTTTGGGGGGGGGGGATTAATAGCCATTTTACCTTAACCATGACTCGCTACTCTGCTTTCCAATCTGTTGTCATAATTATTGACCTTCTCTACCTTCCAGTGTTTGGCTTCCATCTTGACCATCTTCTCTGCATGCTGGCTCCATACTTGGCTTTATCTCTGGATTCTCCTAAACCTTTACTTTTATTTACATGATCTCCCTTGGGTCTCCCACTGACTTTTTCTGCTCTCCGGTCTAGTTCTCCAAAACCTGTATATTCAAGCTAAAAATATGAAAAATAATAGTTTTGCTTTTTATGGTTTTAACAAAAGGGACTATGTGGAAGGTAATATGATCCTGGAATGTGTGACATGTAACTAGTCAATCAAACTTCAATTAAAGGGCTAGTTAATTCAGTACAACTTGGAGCACGCCACAGTAAAGTTCTCCTAAAAATATGTTGAAATACTTTTAGAATTTTTTTAATAGTTGTAGTTTTCACAGAAAAACATGTTTACGTGAGACTCTGACATTCCCCCAGACAGACTCGCAGCAACAACCCTGTGCAGAGAGCATAAGCAGAAAGAGAGTTAACCCTTCACAAATTCATTTGTGCAGAGAAATGACTGCTGGAAACCCCTAAATATGTTACTTGTGGCTTAGCAGATTGCTGCAGCATTCCTAAATGCAGAGAAAAATCATAAAGCTTTGTGTTTACGAAATCTACACCACTTGGAGTCTGCAGATGTAGTTAATCTTAGAACAGTCTGGAGTGTGATGTAAACAGACCTCAAACCTTAGACTTTTAGCTGTTATTAGTACAATTAGAAAAAACAAAAGATCATTTTAACATGAAATTGAACTTTAAGGTGACACAGAAAAGGCCCCATTTATTGAAGATAATAAATATACATAAAAATAAACATAGTTGGTGACCGGATGTAATTATAAATTGGAAATGTCTTATAAAAGTTAGACTTTTTTATGTATAAAAATAATTAAAAGATTTACCTTCTCAGGTAATGGCCTTATCAACAGCAAATAATTAAAATTAGCAGTGTGTGTGAGTGTGAGTGTGTGTGTGTGTGTGTGTGGGGGGGGGGGGGGGGGTTAAGAAATAAAGAATGCCTACTTTGGATAATGGTAATATTGTCTTTGAGTTTAGAATCCAGTATATATTTCGGAGCTAACTTTTTGGTAGGTCCCTCTTATTTTTATATGTATATATGTAGATATTTGTAGATATTTGGATTAATAAAGTTTATAGTTATTTTTTCTTCCCATTTTTGAGCTGCTACATATTGAAGAGAGGTCCTTTCTGTGTTATTGCAGGGAGTTCATCTCTCTCTTTTTCCCTGACACTTAGCACTTATTGTTATAGAATCCAGTATCCACAGAGCTTTACGTAACGCCCAGACGCAAGAGTGAAAACTCACAAACTAAAGGGTTTGGGTGTGGTACAGCATGGAGATAGAAATGTCTGTTACTATTACTAATTTTTTACCTGGCATGCTTTTCTTATTTATTACTCCTCATTGCTAATCTTAAAAGATTATTGTAGGTTAGCAAGAGTTTCAAATGTTTGTGTAATATACAACACACTGATAATATTGGCATCTGTGTATGTCATGGGCGGGGCTGTATCTACCTTTTTGGAGCCCCTAGGCAGTGAAGTAGAGGAGGCCCTGTGAGCGAGTATGCAAAGTATGCAGACCCATTATTGCCTTTTCTGTACGTGTAAGCTCCCTTTCCTGTTGTTGTCCCTCACAGGAAAGCGCCCCTGGGCGGCTGCCTTGTTGGCCTAATGGTTAATCCAGCCATGGCATTTTTTACGGGAAATCTTAATTTTGATAGACTTTGCTAGGGCATGGAAGAGGCCATGATAATTGTAGTTCCTTTTAAAGTCATGAGGGGGCAGTTACAGAGCAAGGAAAGCAAGTATACTTGCAAGCTGCCTCTAATGAGCCTCTGGAAGGAATGGAGCTGGTATCAAATGCTGAAATCATATCTAAATCTACCAGTCAACAAATCCCACTCATTGCTGCCTCCCCTACCTTCCAATATTAAATAGATAAGAAAACAAGAACACCCAAGACACTCTGTGTTTCCTGGGGTGTGTGTTTGGTTCAGTTGTGTCCGACTCTCCGTGACCTCATGGACTGCAACACACCATGCTGATCCACTTGGTATTGATGGCTGAGATATTGGAGTGGGTTACCAGTTCCTTCTCCAGTGTTTCCTGGGTACAGCATATTTACGTTATAGAAGCTTTTTATTTTAAACATTTCTGAGTAGCGGCAAATGAGTATCCTGCTATGCTTAAACACTGTGATCAGTTACATTTATATATAGTGTTTTGAATAACTACATTTAATAAGGGGCATAATATTGTCAGAAAGTAAAAAATAAACACAGCCTTTACGGCAACCATCCATTTTTTCCTCAGCTAATTCTACTTTCTCAGAAGGTTGTGTCCTTGTAATCTGATTATTTTTCCATTACTGATAATTCTGACAGTTTAATAAACCACATTCCCATTGTGTAGATAGAAACTTCCTGTGCAATATCAAAGATACTTCCTATCACCAGCAGCATTAACACATATAAAAGTTATATTTTGCACAATGTATTATTTTATTTTCTATTGTATACATTAAAATACGATATTTCGAATATATATATCACAATATTGACAATTAATGACACATCTGGTACTGTAGATAGATAAATATGTGTGTTTCGTAATATGTATAAGGTGCAATATATAATATGTGTGAATCTACAGTTTAGACAGCTGAATATATACAGGTATATATTTGTATGTTATGTGGGTTATAGCAGGTAGGTGTAGGTCTGTTGCATGTTGTGTATGGATTCAATCCTGTATTGTATGTAAATATGTATTGTGTTCTGCAGTTATACATATGTTTGTTGCATGCCCTGTAGTTATATACTTTGGTTTTGGCTTCTGTGTAGGATGCAGTCCATATATGCATATATTAAGCATTAGGTGTAGGTGCAATATGTATATAGTATATAAGGGTGCAGTACATGTAAGTGAGAACATGCTGTAGTATGTTATTATTTATGTACTAGTAGTAAAATGACTAGTTATAAATGGCGGTATTCTGTTCGATTTTGGTACATTCAATTGTCTGTAGTCTCTCCCGTGCTGTCTCTCTCTGTGTGCCCTCTCTCTCTCTGCGCTCTTTCTCTCTCTTTGAGCCCTCTCTCTCACTCTGCACTTTTTCTCTCTCTCTGTGCCCTCTGTCTCTCTCTGTGCACTCTTTGTCTCTCTCTCTCTTTGTGCAGCCTCTTTCTCTCTGTGCCCTCTTTCTCTCTCTGTGCACCGTATGTCTCTCTCTCTCCCTGTGAGCCCTCTGTCTCACTCTGTGCGCCCTCTGTCGCTCTATGTGCACCCTCTCTCTCTCTCTGTATGCCCTCTCTTTCTCTCTGTGCCCTCTTTCTCTCTGTGCCCTCTTTCTCTCTCTGTGCACCGTCTATCTCACTCTGTGCCTCTCTCTCTCCCTGTGAGCCCTCTGTCTCACTCTGTGCACCCTCTGTCTCTCTATGTGCACCCTCTGTCTCTCTCTCTCTGTAAGCCCTCTCTCTCTCTGTGTCCTCTCTCTCTGAGTGTCCTCTCTCTCTGTGCACCCTCTTTCTCTCTATGCACCCTCTACCTATCTATGTGCCTCTCTCTCTCCCTGTGAGCCCTCTGTTTCACTCTGCACTGAGTCTCTCTCTCCCTGTGCACATCTCTCTCTCTGTGCATACTCTCTCTCTCTGTGTACCTCTGTCTCTCTGTGTGCCTGCTCTCTCTCTGTGCTCTTTCTCTCTCTGTGAACCCTCTCTCTCACTCTGCACTTTTTCTCTCTCTCCGTGCCCTCTGTCTCTCTCTGTGCACTCTCTGTCTCTCTCTCTGTGCCCTCTCTCTCTCTGTGCCCTCTCTCCCTTTGTGCAGCCTCTTTCTCTCTGTGCACCGTCTATCTCTCTCTGTGCCTCTCTCTCTCCCTGTGAGCCCTCTGTTTCACTAGGTGCGCACTCTGTCTCTCTATGTGCACCCTCTGTCTCTCTCTCTCTGTATGCCCTCTCTCTCTCTGTGCACCCTCTTTCTCTATGTGCCCTCTCTCTCTGTGCCCTCTCTCTCTTTGTGCAGCCTCTCTCTCACCGGTCGCCCTCTCTCTCTCTCTCTGTGCACCCTCTCTCTCTCTGTGTGTGCCCTCTCTCTATGAGCTCTCTCTCTCTCACTCTGTGCACCTTCTCTGCACTCTGTGAGCTCTCTGTCTGTCTCCCGCTCCCCTCCCTCTCTCTCTCCCCCTCCTTCTCTCTCCCTCTCCCCCTTCCTATCTATCTGCCTCCCTCTCCCCCAATTTTTCCCCCTGCCTCCCTATATACCCCTCCCTCGTTCTCTGCCTCCCTTCCTCTCCCTCTCCTTGTCTCTCTCTCCCCCTATGTTGTGCAGGCGATGTTGCCCGATTCACCCAGGCAGACAATACTCACATTTGCTAACGAGTGCAGGATATAGATAGATAGATAGATAGACAGATAGATAGACAGATAGATAGACAGATAGATAGATAGATAGATAGATAGATAGATAGATAGATAGATAGATAGATAGATAGATAGATAGACAGATAGATAGATAGATAGATAGATATATAGACAGACAGATAGATAGATAGATAGATAGATAGATAGATAGATAGATAGATAGATAGATAGATAGATAGATAGATAGACAGATAGATAGATAGATAGATAGATAGATAGATAGATAGATAGATAGATAGATTATAAATGATATTGTATATTATATATTGTGTAGGGATGTTGTACACATGCTGTATAGTTGACCTACTTGAGAACTTCAACTGGTCTCCTGGCTTCACAAATGCCTTTCAATGTCCTTGCCCTGCATCCACGGCTGACTGCTATTTGTCCTTTTTATCTTGGCCAGCTACCTCACCTACTTTATATAAAAATTAAACTAGTTCTTGAATGATTTACTAGAGCATGTCATTGAACAAATGATATCACTTGTCCTAGACAGTTCTTTCAGATTGTTGTGGAGAAATACAAATATCCATACATTATTTAGTATATATATATATATATATATATATATATATATATATATATATATATATATATATTGTGCACAGATAATGTGACGTATCAGGCATGGTTGATGCGTGCTATCTACATGTCCCACCTTTTATTGGATTGCAAAATATAGATAATCGTTAATTGGCTTAGAAATGGGTGTTGGTGGACTGTATAATTTTTTAGAGGGTAGTAATGGAATATACCATTTCCTGTATGTAGAACTCCTATAAAAGTGTATGATTTGTATATACAGTATTTATTATCAGCAGCAGACATTGTGAATGTTATTCTATTGCTGATCCAAACTTGTCCAAATAAACTGAAGAAAATCAGAGGCCTCTTTGTTTGGTATCATAACTGGATTTTGGAGTAGAAGGTCGGTTTGTGGACATGTTTTTCTTCTACAAGATCTGTTTACTTACTGAACTGGAGAATCATATTCCCATATTCCCAAACAAAAAGTAATTTGTTTTTGAGATAAGTAATAAACTAACTCAACTAAATGCACTCGATTACATGACTTCTGTAGGAAATCCCATATATACCTGTAGTAAACCCAAACCCAACTGTAAACCCTAATGAGTGATTACTACTTGTGATATGTTTCCTGCTCTACATTTCCTATGTGTTTCGGGAAAGCCCTGTGGGCATACCAATGCACGTGTAAACTCAACCTCCGTCAGCACCAGCTCCTACAGAGAACTGTATTCCTTTATACGCACATTCATTAAGATACTTGAAACGTGTCATAACAAATACATTTTATTAATCAAAGTAATATAAAAGGTGAAGAAATTTAAGTCACAATTAAAAGTTGTTATATAAACAACAAAATAAGGAGGAGGTGCAAACAAACTAATTGCTCATCATGATTGGTAGATAATTTATATTTATTTATTTATTTTCTATAAAGAAAAAAAAAAACAACACTGATGTTCCAGCACTTCCTTTAGTACTTGAAGTTCCAAGATCATCAGATTAGTCCAGCCATTTTATTGTATTCCATTAAAAATGTAATTTATATTTAATTTGCATTTATTATTTGTTTTATTTAAGTTTCTATCAATCCATGGTACTGTACTTTAGACACATAGGAGCGGTATAATTAGTCAGAGGAGGATTGGAAAATCAATGTGGAAGGTATATACAACATGATAGTACAAGACCACATGCATTTCGACTAACTCTGTTATGTCATGATTGTGTGGATTTGGTCTAGCCATCAAACTAAACTAAACCTAAATCAGAGTGAGTGGGATAGGTGTAGCAAGATGCTTCCTTTTATGCAGCAAACTATATAATAAAATGTAGGATTTTATTTATTTATTTGTTTGTTTACTTGCACCTATAAACAGTTGCTCTATATAGAGAACAAAAACAGGTAATGACTGAAAAGTGTCATCTGTGTGTTGGGATATCATAATGGTATGTTATATCCCTTAAATCTATGAGCTTGGATATATAATATGGTTTTACATACATTGCATGGATTATCTGGAAACCCATCCTCTTATACAGTTGCTGTGCATCAATCTGAACCACTGAGGTCTCCAAAGTAACCAATTCAAAGCCCCTTGATCTCACAAAGTCAATAACTGTCCTGCACAAAGCTTTAGCAATCCCTCTTCCTCGATGACTCTTGGCCACTGACAGTCTCTTGAGTTCAACACGTTTCTGTCCTTGGGGGTGAGCTGCCACTGTACCAACAACCTGCCCACCAGACTCTGCCACCCAGAAGCAGTATCCATCCCTCTTAAGGTAGTATTTGGGGATGTCCTTCAGGTCTTCAGATAGGGAATGTTGAACATAGGAATGGAAGATATCTCTGGTGGAGATCCAAACAATAAATAATGCCAGGGTAACAGAAAAAACAGATAGAACAATAGATCCAGTTGTCAAGAAAGGAATTAGGAACACAAGTAGCATTAATAGCCAAATTTGTGGGAGGCTGAAGCCATGAAAAAAGGCAGCATTCATGTGTTCCAATGTACCTGTAGCAAACAAATCCCTGGCCACCTCATAGTCTGCATCTTCATATAGTCTGATGCAATAGTCGTACATGTCGATGACCTGCAGAAGACAAAAAATATAAAAAAATATCATTTAGTTGTATGTTTGGTATGGTATATGTCTTCAGAGCTCTGTATTACTAGAAATATATTATAGAAATACATCTATAGAAATATATATTATAGAAATTATCAAAAGTCAAAACTTTTAAAAAGATACAGTGGATATAAAAAGTCTACACACCCCTGTTAAAATGTCAGGTTTCTGTGCTTTAAAAAAAATGAGACAAAGATAAATCATTTCAGAACTTTTTCCACCTTTAATGTGACCTATAAACTGTACAACTCAATTGAAAAACTGAAATCGTTTAGGTAGAGTGACGAAAAAATATAAAAATAAAATAATATGGTTGCATAAGTATGCACACCCTTAAACTAATACTTTGTTGAAGCACCTTTTATTTTATTACAGCACTCAGTCTTTTTGGGTATGAGTCTATCAGCATGGCACATTTTGACTTGGCAAGATTTGCCCACTCTTCTTTGCAGAAACACTCCAAATCTGTCAGATTGCGAGGGCATCTCCTGTGCACAGCCCTCTTCAGATCACCCCACAGATTTTCAAATAGATTCAGGTCTGGGCTCTGGCTGGGCCATTCCAAAACTGTAATCTTCTTCTGGTGAAGCCATTCCTTTGTTGATTTGGATGTATGCGTTGGGTCGTTGTCATGCTGAAAGTTGAAGTTCCTCTTCATGTTCAGCTTGAAGGTTTTATGCCAATATTGACTGGTATTTGGAACTGTTCATAATTCCCTCTATCTAACTAAGGCCCCAGTTCCAGCTGAAGAAAAACAGCCCCAAAGCATGATGCTGCCACCACCATGCTTCACTGTGGGTATGGTGTTCTTTTGGTGATGTGCAGTGTTGTTTTTGCGCAAACATATCTTTTGGAATTATGGCCAAAAAGTTCAACCTTGGTTTCATCAGACCATAACACCATTTCCCTCATGCTTTTGGGAGACTTCAGATGTGTTTTTGCAAAATGTAGCCTGGCTTGGATGTTTTTCTTCGTAAGAAAAGGCTTTTGTCTTGCCACTTTACCCCATAGCTCAGACATATGAAGAATACGGGAGATTGTTGTCACATGTACCACACAGCCAGTACTTGCCAGATATTCCTGCAGCTCCTTTACTGTTGCTGTAGGCCTCTTGGCAGCCTCCCAGACCAGTTTTCTTCTTGTCTTTTCATCAATTTTGGAGGGAGCTCCAGTTCTTGGTAATGTCACTGTTGTGCCATATTTTCTCCACTTGAGGATGACTGTCTTCACTGTGTTCCATGGTATATCTAATGCCTTCTTTTCTTCTTTTGTACCCTTTTGTACCCTTCTCCTGACTGAGACCTTTTAACAACGAGATCCCTCTGATGCTTTGGAAGCTCTCTGTGGACCATGGCTTTTGCTGTGGGATGCGACTAAGAAAATTTCAGGAAAGACCAACTAGAGCAGCTGAACTTTATTTGGAGTTAATCAGAAGCACTTTAAATGATGGCAGGTGTATGCTGACTCCTATTTAACACAATTTGGAATGTGATTGCTACATCCCCAGTTATAAGAAGGTGTGCAGACTTATGCAACCACATTATTTTTATTTTTTATTTTTCTTCTTTCCACCTAAAAGATTTCAGTTTGTTTTTCAATTGAGTTGTACAGTTTATAGGTCACATTAAAGGTGAAAAAAGTTCTGAAATGATTTATCTTTGTCTAATTTTTTTACAGCACAGAAACCTGACATTTTAGCATGAGTGTGAAGACTTTTTATATCCACTGTATGTATACAAAGGGAAATATGAAAAGTATTTTTACGTTTTTATAGTTTGAAATATTGTCTGAATCTTTCAGACAAAAGGGTTTTTAAGCCTTGTGTCAATAGATAGAAAATAAACTCTTTCCTAAAAGCATCCCGCCAATACCTGTTACAAAACTAAAGAAACTTCTTCACATATACCTCTTGTGACAACATACAATCTGGCTGTAGAAGAAATTATCAAAATATTCAACTACTACTAACAGAGGATGCTAAATTAAAAAAATATATTCCTTAAGGCTCCAAACCTGAAATAGAAGATTGGCCAATGAACAACTGAACAGAGAAAATGGTACTAAGCCATGCAGAACTCTATTTAAAATATGAGCCTGATTCAAATTCAAGCCTGCATCTCACGGGATGTAGGCCGTATGTCTGCGGGGGTGCTGCTGGCTCCTGTTCGTCTCAGATGATGGTGCTATTCAATTGAGCAAGGGTGCTAGTTACGGGCCGAGGCCTCAAGACCTTAAACCATGGTTTCACATGTAACGCTTCTGAGTATCCGATTAGATGAAGCAAGCCAAAATCAAGCAAGCCCGTACTTAGCGATCTTGTCACAGGTCAATTAACCAATAGGAAGCAGAGAAAGCAAATCAATGCTGCGGAAATGGGTTTAAAAGACTGCGGAAACCGTAAGGCTTTGACTATGCTGTATCTGAGAAAGTCAACACACAGGTCTAGTCGTTGGTGTGTTTTTGAGGCATATATATATATATATATATATATATATATATATATATATATTTAGAGATAGAGAAAAAAAGAGAGCGAGAGATAGAGATAGACAGAGAAAGAGATAGAGAGTGCTAGAGAGAGAAATAGAGAGTGTTAGAGATACAAATAGAGAGTGTTAGAGAGACAAATAGAGAGTGCTAGAGAGAGACAGAGAGGGAGAAACAGGAGGAGAGTGTAGAGAGAAGAAGAGTGAGGAGAGGTAGAGGTATGGAGAGAGGGAGAGGAGTAAGCAGGTCAGGGAGGGAAGGTACAGGTGTAGGAGAGTAGGAGGGGGGAGGGATATGCCCCCAGATGTAGGCACACAAGGTGTAGGGCCTGATCCGGGGGGGGGGGGGGGTAGTGGGAATGAGGGGCAGGCCCCAGGGAGAGAACATGGAGGCCAGGAATCCCAGGCACAGTTGGGAGGGCAAGGGGTTGTGCCAAAGCAGATGACCCACAATTATAGCCCAGAGGAGACAGAAACCCTCCTCAGGGAAGTTCGTGCCCGCTATAGCATTATACATGGTAATAGGAATGTGGGGGCTGACGATATGACACGTGCCTGGAGTGAGGTTACTGCAGCAGTTGCGTCACTAGGGGTTGCAACCTGGGATGTGAAGTCTGTCAAACACTGATATGATGACTGCCGGATGAAGGTGAAGAAGTTGATGACAGCGGAGGCCAGAGCAGCCAGTGGATGGGAGCGGACTCTGAAGGAGTGGATGGAGCCAGCGGCAGTAGTGGGCCTTAATGAAACCCTGCAGTGTGAGTATATACACCATCCCACCATCATATGCACACACATGAACGACACACGCATAGATAACTGACATACAATAGCACTATAAGATCTCAAGCTATAACTACAGATATATGGGACAGCAATAACCATGTAAATCCAGGAAGCAAACATATTATTATCATAATTGTTATCAATGTAATGTCTGTGCAATACCTGGATTGCCGTTGAGATGAGGTGTTGCAGTCAATAGTGATCTGATTGATATCTTGTCTTTGTCTGTGTAGGTCTTAATAGCCTAATCTCACAACTATGAATGCATGTTCTTCCACCTCCTCTTTTTGTATTACAGATTCTGTTCATCGATTTCTAATTATTCCTTAATATCTTAAAGCACCCCGTGTGTGGAATAGATCTGTATGACATTATCTATTATTATGTTGATGTGTTTAATTGAGCAGATCTAGACAAGGTGTAAATGCTATGTACATGACTGGTTTCTCCAATTAAATTTCTGATTTCGGATGATCCTTTTTTTCATCAGATTCCGGTTGCAGTGGTGTAGTGACCACATGTGACCCTGGTAGGTACTATTCATCATGCTTATTCTAGACTCTGACATTACCCCCTTTAGGTATCCCCTTTTTCCCACAAGCCTCTTACTCTCCCGGGATCCGCCCACACCACACCCATGATATTAATGCACAATCTTGTCCAATTCTGATTGTGCTTTGTGTATGAAATAAAGCTTTGTTATACCGTTCTAACCATGTCACTGTTTTTTCAATAGTTGGGGTTATGGGACATCCACATACATCACATTTGTAACACATTCCTATATCTGTAAACGAATGAGCCCTAGTTACTATGCAATAAGTTAATACCTAACATAACAATAATAATAATAGTATTAATATCATTAGATATCATATATAATAATGAAGAGTTAATACACATGCAAAGTCTAATTTGTGATACTGTGGAGTATCAACATTCCCCTGAAGGCATGATAAGAATATGACAGGTGATAATGTCAATTGATTGATATCAAAACACTTAATGGAAGGTCACCAAATGATAATGATTATACATCTTGGCACATGGCCACCAGCAATGGCATGGGACTTTCCAGGATGGGCGTAGCAGAGATAACCCCTGATAGAGGTGAGTTGACTGTTGATCCACATGCCTCTGCAGCCTTTCCTGATGGGTTAGAGTAGATTATTGTGGCGTATGTTCACCTGGTCCCCTTCAGGATTGCTAAGTGGAGGTGGTGAGGGGGCTATCGTACCTGAATGAAAATGTGAGCTATACGATGTAGGGCCACTGTAGGTGAGCAGGTCATAGCAGAGAGATCAGACAAATCACAGTCCACTAGAGAAGGAACTGGCAACCCATTCCAGTATATTTGGCCTGCAATGCATGTGGATACCCACAGACAGAGACATAAGTAAGTGTTATGCAGTCCATAGAGTCACAGAGAGTCGGACACAACTGAGGGACTGAACAACCAAATTTGAAATGTTCCCCTGGTACTTGATATATGTCATGTGGTGGTGCAATTTGCTACTATTTATTTTTCCAATGTAGATGTGATGAGTGAGATGTATATGACATGATTTTTGTATTTTTAGGGTCCACATTAGACCCTCTGTATGTGAGAAAGGGTTAATATGGCAGCCATTTCCATGTATTTGTGTTGCAATTTAATGAGGTAGTGTGTCTTTAATAGCTTTCAGCATGACTTTTCATATTGGCATGTTCATGACCATTACAACCTAGTATTTGATATTTGGGAGTTGTGCATTTCATTGTAATGCCTTTCATTGCTTTTCCCATATTTTAAGTTGCATTGGTGTCTTTTTATTGTAATTTGCAGTGGTCAGAAGTCTTTCGGACGTTAAAGATCAATGGCTTCAGGACGCTGTAAGTTCTGGTTTTAACAACCGCAAGGATTTCAAGGTCGTAACCCAGAACCCATATGGAGCGTGCAAAAAAAGGCCAATTGAATAGCAAATAAATTGCAACCTCAGTTAACGAACGAAAGCTTAATTGAATGAGGCCACATGTCAGCACATCTGTAAGGATGAAAAGCCATACATAACAAGAAGATATACCATCAGAGGGTTTTATTCATGCACAGGCTCCAATGTGGTTTACATAATACAATGCACTGTATGTTAAAGGGGCTGTGGATGAAAATACACAGACTTGCTATCAAAAAGTACAATGAAAACAGTTATTGTACCCCAGTTGGACACCATTTACCCAGAATGATAACTCAATTCAAAACCTAAAAAACAAAATACTCAGAGGGAATTTCAAAAACATCCAGAAGAGAAAAACATTTGAAATGTATATGATCACATTCTTCAGCACTAAAGATACAGGACTTAAGATGGACTTGGGGTTTCTGAGAAATTCTTAAAATTTCTTGTAAACCTGCCACATCCTTTCTCAGATTTTATTATTGCTTTCAACTCCTTAATATGTGGGAGTCATAACACTGTCTTTCCTCTTATCTTGGACCTTGTGTAGACTTTATTTATGATGCCTGTCTTCTGTCCCACGTGGGTTTGTTATTACTTTGCATCCCTGTTCTGTATATTTTACTGCTCATGTTAAACCTTATTACTTCTGACCTGATAAAGAGAAGTGCAACTCTCCAAAGCTCATCACTTGAACTAATATTACTAATATAACTAAATATTTGTCCTATACTTACTCAGCATTCATGTCTACCCAAGACAGATAAAAACACAACACATCATACAGTCTATTAATGGCTGGCTGATTGTGAGAAAAGTGATATTTTGGGCATGGTTACTTATTTTGAACTAGTCAGAAATAATTTTACCTTGGCATTGGGTTACCCAGGGAAAATAATCCAGATGCCCCCGGCTAAAACAAAGGTGTGTTTCAATCATAGTTTTTCCTAATTTATTTACATTTTCAATTAATTTAGTTTTTCTATTATTTTTGTATTATGTTGTGTAAACTGTGCTGGGTGTATGTGTGATGTATTGTGTTTGGTTGCTTAGTATATGTTTATTTATTATGTCTGCTGTGCAGTATATATTGATGTTGCATACTGGATGGGGTATTAAAATAACATATATACATGTAATAAATTGTGAAATATGTCCAAGTAGTCCCCGGGATAAGGACCAGATCCATTCCTTGGAAAGTTTTTCTCATGATTTGTATGTAAGATGGATCCCTGATTATTAATAATAATTATAATAATAACCATGCTATAATGGCTCAAATGTGGTAGTAATAATAATATAGTGTAATAGTATTGTAATTATATGTTACAGAAACTATTGTGCTCTCTCTTTTAAGTCAAACGAGACATTAAAAAAAAAATATACAAAATGCCTGTCCTTAAGTAGGGGTCATTTGTAAGTCGGACCGTTTGTAACCCGGGGACCGCCTGTATATTGTTGTATACATGTTGTGTGCTGTGTCATGTACACTGTATATGAATGTTGTGCAGAGTGCAGAATATATAGAGGGAGTATGTTAAGAATACACACTACATTTGTCAGACCTACTTGAGAGATAGATAGATAGATAGATAGATAGATAGATAGATAGATAGATAGATAGATAGATTATTAACTACATAAGACAGACCTACTTGAGAACCTGGACTGGTCTCCCTGATCTCACAGACGACTTTCAGCGTTTGGGAAGGAATCCTTCTAGCAAAGCCCTTCTGCACAACTAACTGCCCTTTGTCCTTTTTAGTATCACAAGTTATGCCTCGCCCACTTTATGTGACAAAAAAAATGGTTTCTTGATCAATAACTACAGTTTTATCATTGGACAGATCATATCACTTTTCCCAGAGTGCAGAAAGAGAATGAAATTAAGAAATCTTACAAACCCCTGTCCATTATCACATATAATAGTTGTGGTACACAGGGGAGGGAGAAGGGGGAGAAACACTGTGGAGGGAGAGGGGGACAGACATAGGGGAGGGAGAGGGTGAGACACAAACAGGGGATGGGGGGAGAGAAAAACTCGGCTTATACTCAAGTATATACAGTAATTGTTTATTGGCTTAGAAATGGGTGTTGGTGGACTGTATCATTTTTTAGAGGGTAGTAATGGAATATACCATTTCCTGTATGTAGAACTCCTATAAAAGTTTATGATTTGTATATATTTGTTGTCAGCAGCAGACATTGTGAATGCTATTCTGTTGCTGATCCAAACTTGTCCAAATAAACTGAAGAAAATCAGAGGCCTCTTTGTTTGGTATCATAACTGGATTTTGGAGTAGAATGTCGGTTTGTGGATATGTTTTTGTTCTACAAGATCTGTTTACTTACTGAACTGGAGAATCATAATCCAAATGAAAGGATCGCTGCAATTCCCAAACAAAAAGTAATTTGTTTTTGAGATAAGTAATAAACTAACTCAACTAAATGCACTCAATTACATGACTTCTGTAGGAAATCCCATATATACCTGTAGCAAACCCAAACCCAAGTGTAAACCCTAATGAGTGATTACTACTTGTGATATGTTTCCTGTTCTACATTTCCTACGTGTTTCGGGAAAGCCCTGTGGGCATACCAGTGCGCGTGTTAACTCAACCTCCGTCAGCACCCGCTAAACTCCTACAGAGAACTGTATTCCTTTATACGCACATTCATTAAGATACTTGAAACGTGTCATAACAAATACATTTTATTGATCAAAGTAATATAAATGGTGAAGGAATGTAAGTCACAATTAAAAGTTGTTACATAAACAACAAAACAAGGAGGAGGTGCACACATTGCTCATCAAGATGCTTGGTAGATAAGCAAATAAAGTACAACACTGATGTTCCAGCACTTCCTTTAGTACTTGAAGTTCCAAGATCATCAGATTAGTCCAGCCGTTTTATTGTATTCTATTAAAAATGTAATTTATATTTAATTTACATTTATTATTTGTTTTATTTAAGTTTCTATCAATCCATGGTACTGTACTTTAGACACATAGGAGCGGTAAAATTAGTCAGGGGAGGATTGGAAAATCAATGTGGTACCTATATACAACATGATAGTACAAGACCACATGAATTACGACTCTGTTATGTCATGATTGTGTGGATTTGGGCTAGCCATCAAACTAAACTAAACCTAAATCAGAGTTCAGGTCGTGCCATCAATGTTTAGAACACAGTGAGTGGGATAGATGTAGCGAGATGCTCCCATTTATGCAACTATATAATAAAATGTAGGATTTTATTTATTTATTTGTTTGTTTACTTGCACCTATAAACAGTTGCTCTATATAGTGAACAAAAACAGGGAATGGCTGAAAAGTGTCATCTGTGTGTTGGGATATTATAATGGTATGTTATATCCCTTAAATCTATGAGCTTGGATATATAATATGGTTTTACATACATTGCATGGATTATCTGGAAACCCATCCTCTTATACAGTTGCTGTGCATCAATCTGAACCACTGAGGTCTTCAAAGTAACCAATTCAAAGCCCCTTGATCTCACAAAGTCAATAACTGTCCTGCACAAAGCTTTAGCAATCCCTCTTCCTCGATGACTCTTGGCAACTGACAGTCTCTTGAGTTTAACACGTTTCTGTCCTTGGGGGTGAGCTGCCACTGTACCAACAACCTGCCCACCAGACTCTGCCACCCAGAAGCAGTATCCATCCCTCTTAAGGTAGTATTTGTGGATGTCCTTCAGGTCTTCAGATAGGGAATGTTGAACATAGGAATGGAAGATATCTCTGGTGGAGATCCAAACAATAAATAATGCCAGGGTAACAGAAAAAACAGATAGAACAATAGATCCAGTTGTCAAGAAAGGAATTAGGAACACAAATAGCATTAATAGCCAAATTTGTGGGAGGCTGAAGCCATGAAAAAAGGCAGCATTCATGTGTTCCAATGTACCTGTAGCAAACAAATCCCTGGCCACCTCATAGTCTGCATCTTCATATAGTCTGATGCAATAGTCGTACATGTCGATGACCTGCAGAAGACAAAAAATATAAAAAAATATCATTTAGTTGTATGTTTGGTATGGTATATGTCTTCAGAGCTCTGTATTACTAGAAATATATTATAGAAATACATCTATAGAAATATATATTATAGAAATTATCAAAAGTCAAAACTTTTAAAAAGATACAGTGGATATAAAAAGTCTACACACCCCTGTTAAAATGTCAGGTTTCTGTGCTTTAAAAAAAATGAGACAAAGATAAATCATTTCAGAACTTTTTCCACCTTTAATGTGACCTATAAACTGTTCAACTCAATTGAAAAACTGAAATCGTTTAGGTAGAGGGACGAAAAAATATAAAAATAAAATAATATGGTTGCATAAGTATGCACACCCTTAAACTAATACTTTGTTGAAGCACCTTTTATTTTATTACAGCACTCAGTCTTTTTGGGTATGAGTCTATCAGCATGGCACATTTTGACTTGGCAAGATTTGCCCACTCTTCTTTGCAGAAACACTCCAAATCTGTCAGATTGCGAGGGCATCTCCTGTGCACAGCCCTCTTCAGATCACCCCACAGATTTTCAATCGGATTCAGGTCTGGGCTCTGGCTGGGCCATTCCAAAACTGTAATCTTCTTCTGGTGAAGCCATTCCTTTGTTGATTTGGATGTATACGTTGGGTCGTTGTCATGCTGAAAGTTGAAGTTCCTCTTCATGTTCAGCTTGAAGGTTTTGTGCCAATATTGACTGGTATTTGGAACTGTTCATAATTCCCTCTATCTTAACTAAGGCCCCAGTTGCAGCTGAAGAAAAACAGCCCCAAAGCATGATGCTGCCACCACCATGCTTCACTGTGGGTATGGTGTTCTTTTGGTGATGTGCAGTGTTGTTTTTGCGCAAACATATCTTTTGGAATTATGGCCAAAAAGTTCAACCTTGGTTTCATCAGACCATAACACCATTTCCCTCATGCTTTTGGGAGACTTCAGATGTGTTTTTGCAAAATGTAGCCTGGCTTGGATGTTTTTCTTCGTAAGAAAAGGCTTTTGTCTTGCCACTTTACCCCATAGCTCAGACATATGAAGAATACGGGAGATTGTTGTCACATGTACCACACAGCCAGTACTTGCCAGATATTCCTGCAGCTCCTTTACTGTTGCTGTAAGCCTCTTGGCAGCCTCCCAGACCAGTTTTCTTCTTGTCTTTTCATCAATTTTGGAGGGAGCTCCAGTTCTTGGTAATGTCACTGTTGTGCCATATTTTCTCCACTTGATGATGACTGTCTTTACTGTGTTCCATGGTATATCTAATGCCTTCTTTTCTTCTTTTGTACCCTTTTGTACCCTTCTCCTGACTGAGACCTTTTAACAACGAGATCCCTCTGATGCTTTGGAAGCTCTCTGTGGACCAGGGCTTTTGCTGTGGGATGCGACTAAGAAAATTTCAGGAAAGACCAACTAGAGCAGCTGAACTTTATTTGGAGTTAATCAGAAGCACTTTAAATGATGGCAGGTGTATGCTGACTCCTATTAAACACAATTTGGAATGTGATTGCTACATCCCCAGTTATAAGAGGGTGTGCAGACTTATGCAACCACATTATTTTTATTTTTTATTTTTCTTCTTTCCACCTAAAAGATTTCAGTTTGTTTTTCAATTGAGTTGTACAGTTTATAGGTCACATTAAAAGTGAAAAAAGTTCTGAAATGATTTATCTTTGTCTCATTTGTTTACAGCACAGAAACCTGACATTTTAGCATGAGTGTGAAGACTTTTTATATCCACTGTATGTATACAAAGGGAAATATGAAAAGTATTTTTACGTTTTTATAGTTTGAAATATTGTCTGAATCTTTCAGACAGAAGGGTTTTTAAGCCTTGTGTCAATAGATAGAAAATAAACTCTTTCCTAAAAGCATCCCGCCAATACCTGTTACAAAACTAAAGAAACTTCTTCACATATACCTCTTGTGACCACATACAATCTGGCTGTAGAAGAAATTATCAAAATATTCAACTACTACTAACAGAGGATGCTAAATTAAAAAAATATATTCCTTAAGGCTCCAAACCTGAAATAGAAGATTGGCCAATGAACAACTGAACAGAGAAAATGGTACTAAGCCATGCAGAACTCTATTTAAACTATGAGCCTGATTCAAATTCAAGCCTGCATCTCACGGGATGTAGGCCGTATGTCTGCGGGGGTGCTGCTGGCTCCTGTTCGTCTCAGATGATGGTGCTATTCAATTGAGCAAGGGTGCTAGTTACGGGCTGAGGCCTCAAGACCTTAAACCATGGTTTCACATGTAACGCTTCTGAGTATCCGATTAGATGAAGCAAGCCAAAATCAAGCAAGCCCGTACTTAGCGATCTTGTCACAGGTCAATTAACCAATAGGAAGCAGAGAAAGCAAATCAATGCTGCGGAAATGGGTTTAAAAGACTGCGGAAACCGTAAGGCTTTGACTATGCTGTATCTGAGAAAGTCAACACACAGGTCTAGTCGTTGGTGTGTTTTTGAGGCATATATATATATATATATATATATATATATATATATATATATATATATATATATATATATATTTAGAGATAGAGAAAGAAAGAGAGCGAGAGATAGAGATAGACAGAGAAAGAGATAGAGAGTGCTAGAGAGAGAAATAGAGAGTGTTAGAGATACAAATAGAGAGTGTTAGAGAGACAAATAGAGAGTGCTAGAGAGAGACAGAGAGGGAGAAACAGGAGGAGAGTGTAGAGAGAAGAAGAGTGAGGAGAGGTAGAGGTATGGAGAGAGGGAGAGGAGTAAGCAGGTCAGGGAGGGAAGGTACAGGTGTAGGAGAGCAGGAGGGGGGAGGGATATGCCCCCAGATGTAGGCACACAAGGTGTAGGGCCTGATCCGGGGGGGGGTAGTGGGAATGAGGGGCAGGCCCCAGGGAGAGAACATGGAGGCCAGGAACCCCAGGCACAGTTGGGAGGGCAAGGGGTTGTGCCAAAGCAGATGACCCACAATTATAGCCCAGAGGAGACAGAAACCCTCCTCAGGGAAGTCCGTGCCCGCTATAGCATTATACATGGTAATAGGAATGTGGGGGCTGACGATATGACACGTGTCTGGAGTGAGGTTACTGCAGCAGTTGCGTCACTAGGGGTTGCAACCTGGGATGTGAAGTCTGTCAAACACTGATATGATGACTGCCGGATGAAGGTGAAGAAGTTGATGACAGCGGAGGACAGAGCAGCCAGTGGATGGGAGCGGACTCTGAAGGAGTGGATGGAGCCAGCGGCAGTAGTGGGCCTTAATGAAACCCTGCAGTGTGAGTATATACACCATCCCACCATCATATGCACACACATGAACGACACACGCATAGATAACTGACATACAATAGCACTATAAGATCTCAAGCTATAACTACAGATATATGGGACAGCAATAACCATGCAAATCCAGGAAGCAAACATATTATTATCATAATTGTTATCAATGTAATGTCTGTGCAATACCTGGATTGCCGTTGAGATGAGGTGTTGCAGTCAATAGTGATCTGATTGATATCTTGTCTTTGTCTGTGTAGGTCTTAATAGCCTAATCTCACAACTATGAATGCATGTTCTTCCACCTCCTCTTTTTGTATTACAGATTCTGTTAATCGATTTCCAATTATTCCTTAATATCTTAAAGCACCCCGTGTGTGGAATAGATCTGTATGACATTATCTATTATTATGTTGATGTGTTTAATTGAGCAGATCTAGACAAGGTGTAAATGCTATGTACATGACTGGTTTCTCCAATTAAATTTCTGATTTCGGATGATCCTTTTTTTCATCAGATTCCGGTTGCAGTGGTGTAGTGACCACATGTGACCCTGGTAGGTACTATTCATCATGCTTATTCTAGACTCTGACATTACCCCCTTTAGGTATCCCCTTTTTCCCACAAGCCTCTTACTCTCCCGGGATCCGCCCACACCACACCCATGATATTAATGCACAATCTTGTCCAATTCTGATTGTGCTTTGTGTATGAAATAAAGCTTTGTTATACCGTTCTAACCATGTCACTGTTTTTTCAATAGTTGGGGTTATGGGACATCCACATACATCACATTTGTAACACATTCCTATATCTGTAAACGAATGAGCCCTAGTTACTATGCAATAAGTTAATACCTAACATAACAATAATAATAATAGTATTAATATCATTAGATATCATATATAATAATGAAGAGTTAATACACATGCAAAGTCTAATTTGTGATACTGTGGAGTATCAACATTCCCCTGAAGGCATGATAAGAATATGACAGGTGATAATGTCAATTGATTGATATCAAAACACTTAATGGAAGGTCACCAAAGGATAATGATTATACATCTTGGCACATGGCCACCAGCAATGGCATGGGACTTTCCAGGATGGGCGTAGCAGAGATAACCCCTGATAGAGGTGAGTTGGCTGTTGATCCACATGCCTCTGCAGCCCTTCCTGATGGGTTAGAGTAGATTATTGTGGCGTATGTTCACCTGGTCCCCTTCAGGATTGCTAAGTGGAGGTGGTGAGGGGGCTATCGTACCTGAATGAAAATGTGAGCTATACGATGTAGGGCCACTGTAGGTGAGCAGGTCATAGCAGAGAGATCAGACAAATCACAGTCCACTAGAGAAGGAACTGGCAACCCATTCCAGTATATTTGGCCTGCAATGCATGTGGATACCCACAGACAGAGACATAAGTAAGTGTTATGCAGTCCATAGAGTCACAGAGAGTCGGACACAACTGAGGGACTGAACAACCAAATTTGAAATGTTCCCCACATATATGTCATGTGGTGGTGCAATTTGCTACTATTTATTTTTCCAATGTAGATGTGATGAGTGAGATGTATATGACATGATTTTTGTATTTTTAGGGTCCACATTAGACCCTCTGTATGTGAGAAAGGGTTAATATGGCAGCCATTTCCATGTATTTGTGTTGCAATTTAATGAGGTAGTGTGTCTTTAATAGCTTTCAGCATGACTTTTCATATTGGCATGTTCATGACCATTACAACCTAGTATTTGATATTTGGGAGTTGTGCATTTCATTGTAATGCCTTTCATTGCTTTTCCCATATTTTAAGTTGCATTGGTGTCTTTTTATTGTAATTTGCAGTTGTCAGAAGTCTTTCGGACGTTAAAGATCAATGGCTTCAGGAGGCTGTAAGTTCTGGTTTTAACAACCGCAAGGATTTCAAGGTCGTAACCCAGAACCCATATGGAGCGTGCAAAAAAAGGCCAATTGAATAGCAAATAAATTGCAACCTCACTTAACGAATGAAAGCTTAATTGAATGAGGCCACATGTCAGCACATCTGTAAGGATGAAAAGCCATACATAACAAGAAGATATACCATCAGAGATTCATATTCATGCACAGGCTCCAATGTGGTTTACATAATACAATGCACTGTATGTTAAAGGGGCTGTGGATGAAAATACACAGACCTGCTATCAAAAAGTACAATGAAAACAGTTATTGTACCCCAGTTGGACACCATTTACCCAGAATGATCACTCAATTCAAAACCTAAAAAACAAAATACTCAGAGGGAATTTCAAAAACATCCAGAAGAGAAAAACATTTGAAATGTATATGATCACATTCTTCAGCACTAAAGATACAGGACTTAAGATGGACTTGTGGTTTCTGAGAAATTCTTAAAATTTCTTGTAAACCTACCACATCCTTTCTCAGATTTTATTATTGCTTTCAACTCCTTAATATGTGGGAGTCATAACACTGTCTTTCCTCTTATCTTGGACCTTGTGTAGACTTTATTTATGATGCCTGTCTTCTGTCCCACGTGGGTTTGTTATTACTTTGCATCCCTGTTCTGTATATTTCACTGCTCATGTTAAACCTTATTACTTCTGACCTGATAAAGAGAAGTGCAACTCTCCAAAGCTCATCAGTCGAACTAATATTACTAATATAACTAAATATTTGTCCTATACTTATTAATTTAGATTACTCAGCATTCATGTCTACCCAAGAGCGATAAAAACACAACACATCATACAGTCTATTAATGGCTGGCTGATTGTGAGAAAAGTGATATTTTGGATATGGTTACTTATTTTGAACTAGTCAGAAATAATTTTACCTTGGCATTGGGTTACCCAGGGAAAATAATCCAGATGCCCCCGGCTAAAACAAAGGTGTGTTTCAATCATAGTTTTTCCTAATTTATTTACATTTTCAATTAATTTAGTTTTTCTATTATTTTTGTATTATGTTGTGTAAACTGTGCTGGGTGTATGTGTGATGTATTGTGTTTGGTTGCTTAGTATATGTTTATTTATTATGTCTGCTGTGCAGTATATATTGATGTTGCATACTGGATGGGGTATTAAAATAAAATATATACATGTAATAAATTGTGAAATATGTCTAAGTAGTCCCTGGGATAAGGACCAGATCCATTCCTTGGAAAGTTTTTCTCATGATTTGTATGTAAGATGGATCCCTGATTATTAATAATAATTATAATAATAACCATGCTATAATGGCTCAAATGTGGTAGTAATAATAATATAGTGTAATAGTATTGTAATTATATGTTACAGAAACTATTGTGCTCTCTCTTTTAAGTCAAACGAGACATTAAAAAAATTTATACAAAATGCATGTCCTTAAGTAGGGGTCATTTGTAAGTCGGATCGTTTGTAACCCGGGGACCGCCTGTATATTGTTGTATACATTTTGTGTGCTGTGTCATGTACACTGTATATGAATGTTGTGCAGAGTGCAGAATATATAGAGTGAGTATGTTAAGAATACACACTACATTTGTCAGACCTACTTGAGAGATAGATAGATAGATAGATAGATAGATAGATAGATAGAGTATTAACTACATAAGACAGACCTACTTGAGAACCTGGACTGGTCTCCCTGATCTCACAGACGACTTTCAGCGTTTGGGAAGGAATCCTTCTAGCAAAGCCCTTCTGCACAATTAACTGCCCTTTGTCCTTTTTAGTATCACAAGTTATGCCTCACCCACTTTATGTGACAAAAAAAATGGTTTCTTGATCAATAACTAAAGTTTTATCATTGGACAGATCATATCACTTTTCCCAGAGTGCAGAAAGAGAATGAAATTAAGAAATCTTACAAACCCCTGTCCATTATAACATATAATAGTTGTGGTACACAGGGGAGGGAGAAGGGGGAGAAACACTGTGGAGGGAGAGGGGGACAGACACAGGGGAGGGAGAGGGTGAGACACAAACAGGGGATGGGGGAGAGAAAAACTCGGCTTATACTCAAGTATATACAGTAATTGTTTATTGGCTTAGAAATGGGTGTTGGTGGACTGTATCATTTTTTAGAGGGTAGTAATGGAATATACCATTTCCTGTATGTAGAACTCCTATAAAAGTTTATGATTTGTATATATTTGTTGTCAGCAGCAGACATTGTGAATGTTATTCTGTTGCTGATCCAAACTTGTCCAAATAAACTGAAGAAAATCAGAGGCCTCTTTGTTTGGTATCATAACTGGATTTTGGAGTAGAATGTCGGTTTGTGGATATGTTTTTGTTCTACAAGATCTGTTTACTTACTGAACTGGAGAATCATAATCCAAATGAAAGGATCGCTGCAATTCCCAAACAAAAAGTAATTTGTTTTTGAGATAAGTAATAAACTAACTCAACTAAATGCACTCAATTACATGACTTCTGTAGGAAATCCCATATATACCTGTAGCAAACCCAAACCCAAGTGTAAACCCTAATGAGTGATTACTACTTGTGATATGTTTCCTGTTCTACATTTCCTACGTGTTTCGGGAAAGCCCTGTGGGCATACCAGTGCGCGTGTAAACTCAACCTCCGTCAGCACCCGCTAAACTCCTACAGAGAACTGTATTCCTTTATACGCACATTCATTAAGATACTTGAAACGTGTCATAACAAATACATTTTATTGATCAAAGTAATATAAATGGTGAAGGAATGTAAGTCACAATTAAAAGTTGTTACATAAACAACAAAACAAGGAGGAGATGCACACATTGCTCATCAAGATGCTTGGTAGATAAGCAAATAAAGTACAACACTGATGTTCCAGCACTTCCTTTAGTACTTGAAGTTCCAAGATCATCAGATTAGTCCAGCCGTTTTATTGTATTCCATTAAAAAATGTATTTATATTTAATTTACATTTATTATTTGTTTTATTTAAGTTTCTATCAATCCATGGTACTGTACTTTAGACACATAGGAGCAGTATAATTAGTCAGAGGAGGATTGGAAAATCAATGTGGTACCTATATACAACATGATAGTACAAGACCACATGAATTACGACTAACTCTGTTATGTCATGATTGTGTGGATTTGGTCTAGCCATCAAACTAAACTAAACCTAAATCAGAGCTCAGGTAGTGCCATCAATGTTTAGATCACAGTGAGTGGGATAGATGTAGCGAGATGCTCCCATTTATGCAACTATATAATAAAATGTAGGATTTTATTTATTTATTTGTTTGTTTACTTGCACCTATAAACAGTTGCTCTATATAGTGAACAAAAACAGGGAATGGCTGAAAAGTTTCATCTGTGTTTTGGGATATTATAATGGTATGTTATATCCCTTAAATCTATGAGCTTGGATATATAATATGGTTTTACATACATTGCATGGATTATCTGGAAACCCATCCTCTTATACAGTTGCTGTGCATTAATCTGAACCACTGAGGTCTTCAAAGTAACCAATTCAAAGCCCCTTGATCTCACAAAGTCAATAACTGTCCTGCACAAAGCTTTAGCAATCCCTCTTTCTCGATGACTCTTGGCCACTGACAGTCTCTTTAGTTTAACACGTTTCTGTCCTTGGGGGCGAGCTGCCACTGTACCAACAACCTGCCCACCAGACTCTGCCACCCAGAAGCAGTATCCATCCCTCTTAAGGTAGTATTTGTGGATGTCCTTCAGGTCTTCAGATAGGGAATGTTGAACATAGGAATGGAAGATATATCTGGTGGAGATCCAGACAATAAATAATGCCAGGGTAACAGAAAAAACAGATAGAACAATAGATCCAGTGGTCAAGAAAGGAATTAGGAACACAAATAGCATTAATAGCCAAATTTGTGGGAGGCTGAAGCCATGAAAAAAGGCAGCATTCATGTGTTCCAATGTACCTGTAGCAAACAAATCCCTGGCCACCTCATAGTCTGCATCTTCATATAGTCTGATGCAATAGTCGTACATGTCGATGACCTGCAGAAGACAAAAAATATAAAAAAATATCATTTAGTTGTATGTTTGGTATGGTATATATCTTCAGAGCTCTATATTACTAGAAATATATTATAGAAATACATCTATAGAATTATATATTATAGAAATTATCAAAAGTCAAAACTTTTAAAAAGATACAGTGGATATAAAAAGTCTACACACCCCTGTTAAAATGTCAGGTTTCTGTGCTTAAAAAAAAAATGAGACAAAGATATATAATTTCAGAACTTTTTCCACCTTTAATGTGACCTATAAACTGTTCAACTCAATTGAAAAACTGAAATCTTTTAGGTAGAGGGACGAAAAAATATAAAAATAAAATAATATGGTTGCATAAGTATGCACACCCTTAAACTAATACTTTGTTGAAGCACCTTTTATTTTATTACAGCACTCAGTCTTTTTGGGTATGAGTCTATCAGCATGGCACATTTTGACTTGGCAAGATTTGCCCACTCTTCTTTGCAGAAACACTCCAAAACTGTCAGATTGCGAGGGCATCTCCTGTGCACAGCCTTCTTCAGATCACCCCACAGATTTTCAATCGGATTCAGGTCTGGACTCTGGCTGGGCCATTCCAAAACTGTAATCTTCTTCTGGTGAAGCCATTCCTTTGTTGATTTGGATGTATGCGTTGGGTCGTTGTCATGCTGAAAGTTGAAGTTCCTCTTCATGTTCAGCTTGAAGGTTTTGTGCCAATATTGACTGGTATTTGGAACTGTTCATAATTCCCTCTATCTTAACTAAGGCCCCAGTTCCAGCTGAAGAAAAACAGCCCCAAAGCATGATGCTGCCACCACCATGCTTCACTGTGGGTATGGTGTTCTTTTGGTGATGTGCAGTGTTGTTTTTGCGCAAACATATCTTTTGGAATTATGGCCAAAAAGTTCAACCTTGGTTTCATCAGACCATAACATCATTTCCCTCATGCTTTTGGGAGACTTCAGATGTGTTTTTGCAAAATGTAGCCTGGCTTGGATATTTTTCTTCGTAAGAAAAGGCTTTTCGTCTTGCCACTCTACCCCATAGCCCAGACATATGAAGAATCCGGGAGATTGTTGTCACATGTACCACACAGCCAGTACTTGCCAGATATTCCCGCAGCTCCTTTACTGTTGCTGTAGGCCTCTTGGCAGCCTCCCAGACCAGTTTTCTTCTCGTCTTTTCATCAATTTTGGAGGGAGCTCCAGTTCTTGGTAATGTCACACTGTCTTCACTGTGTTCCATGGTATATCTAATGCCTTCTTTTCTTCTTTTGTACCCTTTTGTACCCTTCTCCTGACTGATACCTTTTAACAATGAGATCCCTCTGATGCTTTGGAAGCTCTCTGTGGACCATGGCTTTTGCTATTGGATGCGACTAAGAACATTTCAGGAAAGACCAACTAGAGCAGCTGAACTTTATTTGGAGTTAATCAGAGGCACGTTAAATGATGGCAGGTGTATGCTGACTCCTATTTAACACAATTTGGAATGTGATTGCTACATCCCCAGTTATAAGAGGGTGTGCAGATTTATGCAACCACATTATTTTTATTTTTTATTTTTCTTCTTTCCACCTAAAAGATTTCAGTTTGTTTTTCAATTGAGTTGTACAGTTTATAGGTCACATTAAATGTGGAAAAAGTTCTGAAATGATTTATCTTTGTCTCATTTTTTTTAATGTATACAAGGGAAATATGAAAAGTATTTTTACGTTTTTATAGTTTGAAATATTGTCTGAATCTTTCAGGCAGAAGGGTTTTTAAGCCTTGTGTCAATAGATAGAAAATAAACTCTTTCCTAAAAGCATCCCACCAATACCGGTTACAAAAATAAAGAAACTTCTTCACATATACCTCTTGTGACCAAATACAATCTGGCTGTAGAAGAAATTATCAAAATATTACTACTACTAACAGAGGATGCAAAATTAAAAAAATATATTCCTTAAGGCTCCAAACCTGAAATAGAAGATTGGCCAATGAACAACTGAACAGAGAAAATGGTACTAAGCCATGCAGAACTCTATTTAAACTATAAACCTGATTCAAATTCAAGCCTGCATCTCACGGGATGTAGGCCGTATGTCTGTGGGGGTGCTGCTGGCTCCTGTTCGTCTCAGATGATGGTGCTATTCAATTGAGCAAGGGTGCTAGTTACGGGCCGAGGCCTCAAGACCTTAAACCATGGTTTCACATGTAACGCTTCTGAGTATCCGATCCGATGAAGCAAGCCAAAATCAAGCAAGCCCGTACTTAGCGATCTTGTCACAGGTCAATTAACCAATAGGAAGCAGAGAAAGCAAATCAATGCTGCGGAAATGGGTTTAAAAGACTGCAGAAACCGTAAGGCTTTGACTATGCTGTATCTGAGAAATTCAACACATAGGTCTAGTCGTTGGTGTGTTTTTGAGGCATATATATATATATATATATATATATATATATATATATATATATATATATATATTTAGAGATAGAGAAAGAAAGAGAGTGAGAGATAGAGATAGACAGAGAAAGAGATAGAGAGTGCTAGAGAGAGAAATAGAGAGTGTTAGAGATACAAATAGATAGAGAGTGCTAGAGAGAGACAGAGAGGGAGAAACACCAGAGGAGGAGGAGAGTGTGGAGAGAAGAAGAGTGAGGAGAGGTAGAGGTATGGAGAGAGGGAGAGGAGTTAGCAGGTCAGGGAGGGAAGGTACAGGTGTAGGAGAGCAGGAGGGGGAGGGATATGCCCCCAGATGTAGGCACACAAAGTGTAGGGCCTGATCCAGGGGGGGGGGGGGTAGTGGGAACGAGGGGCAGGCCCCAGGGAGAGAACATGGAGGCCAGGAACCCCAGGCACAGTTGGGAGGGCAAGGGGTTGTGCCAAAGCAGATGACCCACAATTATAGCCCAGAGGAGACAGAAACCCTCCTCAGGGAAGTCCGTGCCGCTATAGCATTATACATGGTAATAGGAATGTGGGGGCTGACGATATGACACGTGCCTGGAGTGAGGTTACTGCAGCAGTTGCGTCACTAGGGGTTGCAACCTGGGATGTGAAGTCTGTCAAACACTGATATGATGACTGCCGGATGAAGGTGAAGAAGTTGATGGCAGCGGAGGCCAGAGCAGCCAGTGGATGGGAGCGGACTCTGAAGGAGTGGATGGAGCCAGCGGCAGTAGTGGGCCTTAATGAAACCCTGCAGTGTGAGTATATACACCATCCCACCATCATATGCACACACATGAACGACACACGCATAGATAACTGACATACAATAGCACTATAAGATCTCAAGCGATAACTACAGATATATGGGACAGCAATAACCATGTAAATCCAGGAAGCAAACATATTATTATCATAATTGTTATCAATGTAATGTCTGTGCAATACCTGGATTGCCATTGAGATGAGGTGTTGCAGTCAATCCAAATTATTATCTGATTGATATCTTGTCTTTGTCTCTGTAGGTCTTAATAGCCTAATCTCACAACTATGAATGCATGTTCTTCCACCTCCTCTTTTTGTATAACAGATTCTGTTCATCGATTTCTAATTATTCCTTAATATCTTAAAGCACCCCGTGTGTGGAATAGATCTGTATGACATTATCTATTATTATGTTGATGTGTTTAATTGAGCAGATCTAGACAAGGTGTAAATGCTATGTACATGACTGGTTTCTCCAATTAAATTTCTGATTTTGGATGATCCTTTTTTTCATCAGATTCCGGTTGCAGTGGTGTAGTGACCACATGTAACCCTGGTAGGTGCTATTCATCATGCTTATTCTAGACTCTGACATTACCCCCTTTAGGTATCCCCTTTTTCCCACAAGCCTCTCTTTTCCCGGGATCCGCCCACACCACACCCATGATATTAATGCACAATCTTGTCCAATTCTGATTGTGCTCTGTGTATGAAATAAAGCTTTGTTATACCGTTCTAACCATGTCACTGTTTTTTCAATAGTTGGGGTTATGGGACATCCACATACATCACATTTGTAACACATTCCTATATCTGTAAACGAATGAGTCCTAGTTACTATGCAATAGGTGAATACCTAACATAACAATAATAATAATAGTATTAATATCATTAGATATTGTATATAATAATGAAGAGTTAATACACATGCAAAGTCTAATTTGTGATACTGTGGAGTATCAACATTCCCCTGAAGGCATGATATGAATATGACAGGTGATAATGTCAATTGATTGATATCAAAACACTTAATGGAAGGCCACCAAATGATAATGATTATACATCTTGGCACATGGCCACCAGCAATGGCATGGGACTTTCCAGGATGGGCGTAGCAGAGATAATCCCTGATGGAGGTGAGTTGGCTGTTGATCCACATGCCTCTGCACAGCCTCCATATGTGTTTGCGGCCCTTCCTGATGGGTTAGAGTAGATTATTGTGGCGTATGTTCACCTGGTCCCCTTCAGGATTGCTAAGTGGAGGTGGTGAGGGGGCTATCGTACCTGAATGAAAATGTGAGCTATAAGATGTAGGGACACTGTAGGTGAGCAGGTCATAGCAGAGAGATCAGACAAATCACAGTCCACTAGAGAAGGAACTGGCAACCCATCCCAGTATATTTGGCCTGCAATGCATGTGGATACCCACAGACAGAGACATAAGTAAGTGTTCTGCAGTCCATAGGGTCACAGAGAGTCGGACACAACTGGGGGACTGAACAACCAAATTTGAAATGTTCCCCTGGTACTTGATATATGTCATGTGGTGGTGCAATTTGCTACTATTTATTTTTCCAATGTAGATGTGATGAGTGAGATGTATATGACATGATTTTTGTATTTTTAGGGTCTACATTAGACCCTCTGTATGTGAGAAAGGGTTAATATGGCAGCCATTTCCATGTATTTGTGTTGCAATTTAATGAGGTAGTGTGTCTTTAATAGCTTTCAGCATGACTTTTCATATTGGCATGTTCATGACTATTACAACCTAGTATTTGATATTTAGGAGTTGTGCATTTCATTGTAATGCCTTTCATTGCTTTTCCCATATTTTAAGTTGCATTGGTGTCTTTTTATTGTAATTTGCAGTGGTCAGAAGTCTTTCGGACGTGAAAGATCAATGGCTTCAGGAGGCTGTAAGTTCTGGTTTTAACAACCGCAAGGATTTCAAGGTCGTAACCCAGAACCCATATGGAGCGTGCAAAAAAAGGCCAATTGAATAGCAAATAAATTGCAACCTCACTTAACGAACGAAAGCTTAATTGAATGAGGCCACATGTCAGCACATCTGTAAGGATGAAAAGCCATATATAACAAGAAGATATACCATCAGAGGGTCATATTCATGCACAGGCTCCAATGTGGTTTACATAATACAATGCACTGTATGTTAAAGGGGCTGTTATATTGGGAAAGCCAGCCAAAAAATGCACCTGTGGATGAAAATACACAGACTTGCTATTAAAAAGTACAATGAAAACAGTTACTGTACCCCAGTTGGACACCATTTACCCAGAATGATCACTCAATTCAAAACCTAAAAAACAAAATACTCAGAGGGAATTTCAAAAACATCCAGAAGAGAAAAACATTTGAAATGAATATGATCACATTCTTCAGCACTAAAGATACAGGACTTAAGATGGACTTGGGGTTTCTGAGAAATTCTTAAAATTTCTTGTAAACCTGCCACATTCTTTCTCAGATTTTATTATTGCTTTCAACTCCTTAATATGTGGGAGTCATAACACTGTCTTTCCTCTTATCTTGGACCTTGTGTAGACTTTATTTATGATGACTGTCTTCTGTCCCACGTGGGTTTGTTATTACTTTGCATCCCTGTTCTGTATATTTCACTGCTCATGTTAAACCTTATTACTTCTGACCTGATAAAGAGAAGTGCAACTCTCCAAAGCTCATCACTCGAACTAATATTACTAATATAACTAAATATTTGTCCTATACTTATTAATTTAGATTACTCAGCATTCATGTCAACCCAAGACAGATAAAAACACAACACATCATACAGTCTATTAATGGCTGGCTGATTGTGAGAAAAGTGATATTTTGGGCATGGTTACTTATTTTGAACTAGTCAGAAATAATTTTACCTTGGCATTGGGTTACCCAGGGAAAATAATCCAGATGCCCCCGGCTAAAACAAAGGTGTGTTTGAATCATAGTTTTTCCTCATTTATTTACATTTTCAATTAATTTAGTTTTTCTATTATTTTTGTATTATGTTGTGTAAACTGTGCTGGGTGTATGTGTGATGTATTGTGTTTGGTTGCTTAGTATATGTTTATTTATTATGTCTGCTGTGCAGTATATATTAATGTTGCATACTGGATGGGGTATTAAAATAAAATATATACATGTAATAAATTGTGAAATATGTCTAAGTAGTCCCTGGGATAAGGACCAGATCCATTCCTTGGAAAGTTTTTCTCATGATTTGTATGTAAGATGGATCCCTGATTATTAATAATAATTATAGTAATAACCATGCTATAATGGCTCAAATGTGGTAGTAATAATAATATAGTGTAATAGTATTGTAATTATATGGTACAGAAACTATTGTGCTCTCTCTTTTAAGTCAAACGAGACATTAAAAAAAAATTATACAAAATGCCTGTCCTTAAGTAGGGGTCATTTGTAAGTCGGATCATTTGTAACCCGGGGACCGCCTGTATATTGTTGTATAAATGTTGTGTGCTGTGTCATGTACACTGTATATGAATGTTGTGCAGAGTGCAGAATATATAGAGTGAGTATGTTAAGAATACACACTACATTTGTCAGACCTACTTGAGAGATAGATAGATAGATAGATAGATAGATAGATAGATAGAGTATTAACTACATAAGACAGACCTACTCTAGAACCTGGACTGGTCTCCCTGATCTCACAGACGACTTTCAGCGTTTGGGAAGGAATCCTTCTAGCAAAGCCCTTCTGCACAATTAACTGCCCTTTGTCCTTTTTAGTATCACAAGTTATGCCTCGCCCACTTTATGTGACAAAAAAAATGGTTTCTTGATCAATAACTAAAGTTTTATCATTGGACAGATCATATCACTTTTCCCAGAGTGCAGAAAGAGAATGAAATTAAGAAATCTTACAAACCCCTGTCCATTATCACATATAATAGTTGTGGTACACAGGGGAGGGAGAAGGGGGAGAAACACAGTGGAGGGAGAGGGGGACAGACACAGGGGAGGGAGAGGGTGAGACACAAACAGGGGATGGGGGGAGAGGGGGGAAAGGAGAGGGAGAGGCAGAAAGGAGGCACGGGAGAGGAAGAGGGGATAGAAGACACAGGAGGGAGAAGGGGAAGGAGACACAGGGGTGGGAGAAGGGGGAAAGAGACACAGGGGAAGGAGAGAGGGGAAAAGAGAGGGTGAGGGGGAAAGGAGGCTAGCGGAGGGAGAGGGGGAAAGAGACACAGGGGAAGGAGAGAGGGGAAAAGAGAGGGAGAGGGGGAAAGGAGGCTAGCGGAGGAAGAGGTGAAAAGAGACACAGGGGTAGAAGAGAAGGGAAAAGAGAGGGAGAGGGGGAAAGGAGACACAAGGGAGGGAGAGGGGGAAGGAGACAAAGGGGAGGGATAGGGGGGAACCGATTAAGGGGAGTAAAAGGGGGGAAAGAGACACAGGGGGGGGGGGGGGGGAATGGGAGAACAGAGACAGGAGAGGGGGAACAGACACAGGTGAGAGAGAGGTGGAACCGACACAGAGGAGTGAGAGTGGGGGAACAGACACAGGGGAGGGAGAGGGGGAAAGAGACACAGGGGAGGGATGGGGAAAAGAGACACGGAGGAGGGAGGGGGAAGACACATGGGGAGGGAGGAAAGAGACATAGGGGAGGGGAAGAGACACAGAGGAGGGAGAGGGGGAGAAACACAGGGGAGGGAGAGGGGGAGGGAGAAGGAAGGCACAGAAGAGGGAGAGGGTGAAAGAAGACACAAGAGAGGGAGAGGTGGGAAGGAGACACAGGGGAGAAAGGGGGGGTCGAAGAGTCACAGGGGAGGGAGAGATGGGAACATACACAGGGGAGGGGAGGGAGGGGGAACAAGACACAGGGGTGGGATCGGAGGAAAGAGACACAGGGAAGGGAGGGGAGAAAGAGAAACAGGGGAAGGAGAGGGATGAGACACAGGGGAGGGAGAGGGGGAAGAGACAGGCAATTCTACCCTGAACAGAAAAAAACAGCAAACCCCAGACGCATGTTTCAGCCTTCATTGGGCGTCAACAGTGATGTGTAGCTGAACTCCCCACTGTGAGCAAGTGGTCCACGTCTGGAGTCCCTTATACCTTTTAGAGAGCTTAATCCCTAAGGTTAATTTGCATAAACAAAACAACTTAGTCAGAAATGCTCAATCAGAGAACAAACTGACCTTAATAAGTTAGTTCTATGGACATGATAACCCACTCTGAGAGCAACCACTTTTAGCCACTTATGCCATTCACAGGGAGAAATATCCTGTAGTATATCAGTCTGGTTCCACTCAGTACAGTGATCCAGCCCTAAAATACCAGACAATTCTACCATGAAACAGCAAACCTCAGATGTAAATTTCAGCCTTGATTGGGCCTTGTCAGTAGTGTGTAGCTGAACTCCCTAAGTATTTCTTAATACCCATCACATTGGCACACAGAGAATGCAGAATATAGGAATGAAAAACATCTGGTAGAGAATGATAGGATGACTAATGCCGGGGTCTCCGATAAGATGGAGAGGCCATTATAGTGCCCCAAAGAATTATTGGCACCCTTGTTAAAGATCAACAAAAATGGATACGAAAAATATCTTGATTGTCAGCTTGATCTTACACTGAAAATGTGAGACATCTGAACAGAGAGAGGTAAAAATGTTCAAATTAAAAAAAAAAATCTTTATCAAAATGAGCTTTTATACACCTGTGTGTAGTAGTGAAATATATTCCAAAAATACAGACAATATAGAGAAATGTAGTATTTCAGTAGTTGCATATTGTATTATCCGACAAATCTGAGGAGGGCAGCATAAAATCTAAGAACGCCCACTATCTATCTATCTATTTATCTGTCTATCTTTATATATATACTAGCGACTTGCCCGTCAAAAATGACGGGGCAATAAAAAAAAGTTGATGAAATGCTGTTTGCCACACAATGTGAGTGTACTGTGTGCCTCAACTATATAGACGACTATATGGACGAGAGAAGTGGGGTCATCCAGGACCCTCATGACCCAAAGTGTAAGCACAATACTATTTTAACCCAGTCTCTTATGGGGTTCTATACAGACCCTCATAAGCCTCTATTTAACCCCATTAGTCCCATAAGGGTATTTAAAGACCCTCATGGGACAGTTAGAAGCCCAACTTTATCCTGTAAGTGCTATGAGTTCTCCAGTACCCTCATGGCACTAAGTATAAACACTACACTGCACTATAGGCCCCCAATAAACCATTAAATCTAAACTAACACCTTCTACACTAACCTATTAACACCTACACTACCTACCTCCTAATAACCCCCACCACTCTAATTACAGAAAAAAAAAAATCTAAAGTCACCAAAAATAAAAAATCTACATTACATAAAATAAAAAAACCTAAATCACAAAAAATTTTAAATCTACATTACAAAAAATAAAAAAATCTAAGTCACAAAAAATAAAAAAAGGAACATTACAGAAAATAACAAAATACATTACAACACCCCCCCCCAGTACAGAAATAAAAAAAATTAGAAACCTGAAAAGGAAATACATAGAATACATACAATACAAATAAAATACAATACAATACAATACCCCTCTATCTATCTAACATACAATACATCCTATCTATCTAAAATACATCACCCAATCTATATAATATACAATACATCCTATGTATCTAAAATACATCACCCAATCTATCTAATATACAATACATCCTAACTATCTAAAATACATCACCCAATCTATTTAATATACAATACATCCTATGTATCTAAAATACATCCCACAATCTACAGTGGATATAAAAAGTCTACACACCCCTGTTAAAATGTCAGGTTTCTGTGCTGTAAAAAAATGAGACAAAGATAAATCATTTCAGAACTTTTTCCACCTTTAATGTGACCTATAAACTGTACAACTCAATTGAAAAACAATCTGAAATCTTTTAGGTGGAGGGAGAAAAAATCTATATACAAATATGGGAAAATGTAAAACTGAAGTCTTTATTAATAAGGGGTAACAAGGGTGATATCTATTAAAAACAATATTATGTAAAAAATCCCGGATTGGAAAAAAGGAATTATAAAATAGGCTGGTTGGTGTGTGAACATATAACCACTTGATAGTTTTTGAACTCTTAATAGAGGGGTACAAAGGTTCACACCTAACAGTACTTTCAGAGGAAAAATAGATAGCTTATCCAATTTAATTAATCCTGTCCTTATGATTATAATAGATCTACAATATCCATTAATAAATATGATGTTTCTGGATATTTTGTATAACAGTGACCCTTATCTACTAGGGTTCACTATATAAATTGCCTGGAGTGATCTGATCTTCAGTATATATATATATATCTTAATAGATACTTGTTTTCCAGGGTCTAATTATTCCATATTTGTCCGTTTAAAAATAAGGGCATAAGTTCTAATAAGGGCACAATAAATCATAGGAGTACTTTTGTATTCTGTCTTTATAGGACTATTATATATATGTAATGTCCACTCAAGACTACTCCTCTTGAAAGAATTAGCTTCTCTTTAGCCCATACCCAATTACAGAGATAGCATAATATAGAAAAAACGGTTGGTGGAGAGTAAATAGAAGCCAGCAGGTTAACTATTGCTCTATGCACCGTCTATTACATGCTCAATCTAGTTTATATCCAGACAGCAACATTCACTCATATGGAAACGGACAGGGAGGGTAAGCATACAATCTCTAAATGTCTAAGGTACAATACTGTTAGTTGAGAAGACGCCGGCGGGCCCTTAGCTGCAAGGCAAGCCACGTCATCAAAGGCCGGCACGTTTCGACGCCATCAGACGTCTTTGTCAAGATGATGACGTCGAAACGCGTCGGCCTTTGATGACGTGGCATGCCTTGCAGCTAAGGGCACGCCGGCGTCTTCTCAACTAACAGTATTGTACCTTAGACATTTAGAGATTGTATGCTTACCCTCCCTGTCCGTTTCCATATGAGTGAATGTTGCTGTCTGGATATAAACTAGATTGAGCATGTAATAGACGGTGCATAGACCAATAGTTAACCTGCTGGCTTCTATTTACTCTCCACCAACCGTTTTTTCCATATTATGCTATCTCTGTAATGGGGTATGGGCTAAACAGAAGCTAATTCTTTCAAGAGGAGTAGTCTTGAGTGGACATTACATATATATAATAGTCCTATATAAAGACAGAATACAAAAGTACTCCTATGATTTATTGTGCCCTTATTAGAACTTATGCCCTGATTTTTAAACGCCAAATATGGAATAATTAGACCCTGGAAAACAAGTATCTATTAAGATATATATATATACTGAAGATCAGATCACTCCAGGCAATTTATATAGTGAACCCTAGTAGATAAGGGTCACTGTTATACAAAATATCCAGAAACATCATATTTATTAATGGATATTGTAGATCTATTATAATCATAAGGACAGGATTAATTAAATTGGATAAGCTATCTATTTTTCCTCTGAAAGTACTGTTAGGTGTGAACCTTTGTACCCCTCTATTAAGAGTTCAAAAACTATCAAGTGGTTATATGTTCACACACCAATCAGCCTATTTTATAATTCCTTTTTTCCAATCCGGGATTTTTTACATAATATTGTTTTTAATAGATATCGCCGTTGTTACCCCTTATTGATAAAGACTTCAGTTTTACATTTTCCCATATTTGTATATAGATTGTTAATCAATGGGTAGCAAATACCTGGGAACCTAGCATTCCTATCAAACCTTGATCACGGAGGGAGAAAAAAGAAAAATAATGTGGTTGCATAAGTCTGCACACCCTCTTATAACTGGGGATGTAGCTGTGTTCAGAATTAAGCAATCACATTCCAAATCATGTTAAATAGGAGTCAGCATACACCTACAATCATTTAAAGTGCCTCTGATTAACTCCAAATAAAGTTCAGCTGCTCTAGTTGGTCTTTCCTGAAAATTTCTTAGTTGCATCCCGCAGCAAAAGCCATGGTCCACAGAGAGCTTCAAAAGCATCAGAGGGATCTCATTGTTAAAAGGTATCAGTCAAGAGAAGGGTACAAAAGAATTTCCAAGGCATTAGATATACCAAGGAACACAGTGAAGACAGTCATCATCAAGTGGAGAAAATATGGCACAACAGTGACATTACCAAGAACTGGAGCTCCCTCCAAAATTGATGAAAAGACGAGAAGAAAACTGGTCTGGGAGGCTACTTAGAGGCCTACAGCAACAGTAAAGGAGCTGCAGGAATATCTGGCAAGTACTGGCTGTGTGGTACATGTGACAACAATCTCCCGTATTCTTCATATCTCTGGGCTATGGGGTAGAGTGGCAAGATAAAACCCTTTTCTTACGAAGAAAAACATCCAAGCCAGGCTACATTTTGTAAAAACACATCTGAAGTCTCCCAAAAGCATGAGGGAAATGGTGTTATGGTCTGATGAAACCAAGGTTGAACTTTTTTTTTTTAACTCATTTTTTATTGCAGGAATACAAAGTACAATATTGAGAGTAATAAAACAATACCCCAACATCAATTGTGAAATCTCATCCTTGTATCCTGCCTCCTCCTTTTTTCCGTATTTACCTCCGTGCTATTATCGATGAACCAATGTATAGAATTATAATGGACCCTTCTTGGTTATGTAAACAGGTATCCCTAAACTTATCCGTTACTTATACTATTCTTTGGTTGTTAAGTTGTTATCTCCTAATACTTTCCGTTATTAACCTGTGACTTAGAGGATCATAAAGATATTATAAAAAAGCCCAAATTTTATCCATTGGCTGACTCATTTACCTCTAGAGGGATATAATATGATTATTTGCGTTTGTTAGTCTTTCAGTACCTTCCTTCCATTCTATTCCCCCCCGTTATCTTTTCTTATATCTTCAGGAAGAGTTGCTTACAAACTTTTACAAATGTTAACCTAACCAATTAAACTAAAACATTCTATCTGACACATCTATGTTAAGCCTTCCTCTTTGGAAAACATTTCTCTATCTCGATCTTGTCATTGATCCAACCTAGCTTACCTGTCTGTCTTCCTCCATATCGGTGCAGTTCCTCTCCCGGTATCTCCTCTCCGGCCCCCAGCCCCCCCTGTATTCTGTCAACAAGGTGAGGGTGCCCTTCCCTCCTCCTCCCCCTTCATTGGAGTAGAGGGATTCTAATATCAGTGTATCCTATCCAGGGACCCCATATTTCTAAATACTTAGGGATTGAATCCGCCACTGAGTGGGAAATCCTTTCATTAACCGCTAAGTAGTGAATCTTAGCTCGAACTGCCCCTATCTCAAGTGTCTTTTTCTTCCAGTTCCTGGCAATATGTGATTTCGTCGCTAAAAAGATAAATTGTAGGAGTCTGTTGTGGGGGGCAGAAAGAGAGGCCACCGGAATCCCCAGTAGACTAGATTCTGGGGTAATTTCAATATGGTGTCCAAATATACTATCCACTAAGTCACCCACTGCCGTCCACAACTGCTGAACCTTTGGGCAGCTCCACCAAGTATGGTGAAAGGAGCCCAGCTCTGAGCACCCCCTAAAGCATTTCGGACTTTCCGTCTTACTCCATTTAGCTAGTCGATCTGGGGTAATATACGCCCGATGAAGGACTTTAATTGATGTCTCTAATACACTATAGTTTAGTGACCCCCTCAGGAGATTGGCCCAGGAAGTCTCCCACGTCTCAATCTCCCAGTTCTTGGCTATATCTTTTTCCCATTCCCTCATGTATTTTTCTTTGGCTAATGATTTTGGGGTATTGAAGACCTCGTATAATTCCCCTATCACTCCTCTTTTAAGGGGGGCTTTTTCACATATTCTAGAGAACCCATTCCGGGAGGGGACCCCTGAACTCCTAAGTAGTTTATCTACAAAGTATCTCAATCTGCAAAAGTTATAGTGCTCATAAAGGGGGATATCATATTCGTCTCTCATAGTTTCGAATGTTAATACCCGACCATCTCTCATCCAGTTTCCCAATCTATCAAGTTTGTTATTCTTCCACCATTGCCGAGAGACCTGTGAGATACCTGCTGGAGCTAGTGGATGCGTAAGTATAGGCGTTAAGTGGGATATCCGGGGTAGAAGGTCTGTATGATTGAAGGCCCAGATAATATTAGCCGCGGAGTTCCTTATTATAGGATTGGCAGATTTCTTAATCTCTGTGGGGAGTGTATGAATCCAGACCACCGTGTCCCATGTATAGGGCATCATGTCTTGGCTTTCAACAAACATCCATGCCGGATGGGCTTCGGGTAAGTGGGCCTGGGGAATAAAAGCTAATTGAGCTGCTCGATAATAAAGTTTTAAAATGGGACATGCCAACCCCCCTCTGGATTTATGTTTGTACATGTTCTTTCTTGCAATCCTGGAGGGACCCCCACCCCAGATAAAACGGAACACCCTGCTTTGGAAGTTTGAGAGGTCTTTCATATGCATCTGGATCGGTAGAGATCTAAATAAATAAAGCAGTCTAGGTAAAATGTTCATTTTAACCGAACTAATCCTACCGAGCCAGGAGATGTTATATTTGACCCATTTAATCATCTCCTCTTGGAGTAAACGGAACATTGGCCGGTAGTTAGCTTTATATAGATCTTGTACTTTAGCTGTCAACCAAATTCCTAGGTATTTAATCCCCTTCCCAGCCCATTTAAATTTAAACCTCTGTGTGAGGGAATCTTTCTCCGGGAGCGGTATATCTAGGGCCAAGGCTTCAGTTTTTTCTACACTAATTTTCAATCCTGAAAGCATCCCGAAGTGTTCAAGTTTTTGCATCAGGGGTGGTACCGACGTCGATGGCTCCAAAATGGAGCATAGTAAGTCGTCCGCAAATAGTGACACCTTGAAATGATGTGACCCCACTTGGATACCCTTTATCTCCGGGGAGGCTCTAATCCATTGTGCCAGGGGCTCGACTGCCAACGCAAATAGGAGCGGTGACAATGGGCACCCCTGTCTCGTCCCCCTCTGGATGCTGACCGCTGGCCTCCCCCCACCCGGGAGTCTTAAGTTTGCCTTAGGATCTTTGTAATAAGTCCGAATTAGATTTAAAAACTTCCCTGAAAACCCGAATTTGTTTAGCGTAGCCATGAGAAAAGGCCATTCCAGAGAGTCAAAGGCCTTCTCTACATCCAGAGAGAGCAGGCAGGCCGGAGAGTTATTTAATTTAGAATGGTGGACTAAATTCAGAATTTTCCTGATATTGTCCCCTGCTTGTCGCCCTGGGATAAATCCCACCTGGTCTTTGTGAATCAAGGAGGGGAGAAACCCAGCTATCCTATCTGCCATGATTTTGGCCAGAAACTTTATGTCACTGTTAAGGAGTGAAATTGGTCTGTAATTCTTGGCTTCTAACGGGTCCCTCCCCTCCTTGGGAAACAATACCAGGTCAGCTTTGTTGAGTTCTGGGGGGATTGGTCGTCCCTCCAGTATTGTATTGTATAATGTGGTCAAGTATGGGGCTAAAGTGCTGACAAATTTCTTATAATATGTGTTTGTAAAGCCATCTGGGCCTGGGGCTTTGCCTAATTTTGATTCTAAAATAACTTTGCTCACTTCCTCCTGGGAGATTGCTTTATTCAATGAAGTAACATTCTCCTCCGTTAGTTTAGGTAGATCCAGGGAGGATAAAAGTGATTGTGTTTCCCCCTGAACTGGGGAGTTCGAGGCTTTATATAGCTTGCTATAATACGCCTGAAAGATGTCCTGAATTTTTGTGGGGTTGGAGGTCACTAGCCCTTGGGGCGATTTAATTTGGCAGATCCTAGATTGGTTTTGCTTTGATTTTAATTTATTGGCTAGGAAAGTGTCAGGTTTGTTTGCTTTGCTATAAAACTTGTGATGTGTGATTCTAAGCGCTCTCTCCGTTCTCTCTGACAGAATCATATCCAGTTCCACTCTGGTTTTCTCAATCTGGGACCTATCCCCAATACAATTATCTTGCTGCATTGCCCTTTCCAATCTCATTAACTCTTTATTTAATGCGTCCTCTCGGGCCCTGTTTTGCTTTTTATGTTCAGCAGATATCTTCATGCAGACCCCTCTAATATATGCTTTGTGGGCCACCCACACCCAGCCTATTTCTACATCTCCTTTAGTATTTTCCCCAAAATATATCTCAAGTTCTTGCTGGATCTTATCTTTGGATTGAGGAAATGCTAGTAGCGTATCATTGATGCGCCATGACGGGGGGGGGGGGGGGGGGGGGAGTATGCTGTGCCAAAGTCTAGGGCAATTTTGACTATTGAGTGATCCGACCAGGTACACGGAATAATCTCTGCTTCCTTTGTCTGATCCAAAAGTGAAGCATCAATGATGATATAGTCAATTCTTGAGTATGAATTATGAGGGGCTGAGTAGAAAGAGTACTCCCTGTCCCTAGGATGAAGGTCCCTCCAGGAATCTACCAGGTTCAGGTTCGCTAGCTGTGTTTTAAGTTGTTTTAGCCTACTGGGGAAGTGGGGCCCCACTCTCCCCTTAGACCTGTCTAATCCGGGATCCAACGCTAAATTTAGGTCCCCTCCCAGAATAATTCTACCAAAGTCCCCTTTCTCCAGTGCCATAAGTAGTTTCCGGACCGTGTGATACGGGTTCGTAGGTGGGGCATATAGCGCAATTAAAGACACTGTCGAGTCGAGTATTTTCCCGGTCAGAATCAGGTAGTGACCCTCGGGATCTGATTTTTTACTCTGGAGTATAAACGGAAAGTCCTTATGTAAGAGAATTGCTACCCCCTCCCTCTTGGCTAACATACCCGCTGTATAGAAGTGTGGGTATTGTTTGTGGAGAAATTTAGGGGGGTTGTTACGCATGAAGTGTGTCTCCTGTAGAAAGATTACTGAGGGGCGATGCTCCCTGTATGTAAGAAAGGCTTTACGCCGTTTATGAGGAGAGTTAAATCCCTTCACATTATGGGATAGTATCTTAAATTCGGGCCTAGCCATTTATCCTTGTCTGTCTGTGAGTGCTGTGCCTGGTGTGTGACTTACATTTTTCCTGCTCAGGATGGGAAAGTTGTTTGAGGGCCAGAAAGCCGGAGACGAGAGACCCCCTGGGATGACCAGGAGACGAGGTGCACCTGCATCTTGGAGAGACCTTGGGAGTACTAGGCAGAACAGAGATAGACCATTTACATGCAAGACATAATTCAGGGAAATGTACAGAAATACATGTGTCAACAGAAACAAAACAATTTCAACTTTTTTATCTAAACTAAAACTTTTTCCTTGCGCTCTAGCGCGCTTGGTGGGCATGAGAATCCTGTTCTCCTGCATATAGCCCTGGCGAGGAGGCAGACTAAATTTTAACTACTCAATTTACACCCCGTTTAATAAAAGGGAAAAACTCTCCGCCTCGCCCCATGGGCCTATCACCCCTTGCATTGTGTAGCACAAAACATTCAATTCAGTGAATTAAGAGAAACCCAGTAGGCTTCCATCCTATATCACACTCCCCTCGGCTTCTAATGTCCATTAGGCTTCTGAGGGAGGCAACTTATCTCTTAGCCAGTCACCTCATCTCTTCTCTGGAGGGGGGAATTTCCCGGCCAATATCAACTTGAGCATCCCGGCCCAAGCCTGGTGATGTAGGCCTGTCAGTTACTCGGGTTGCCTTAGACCCCCTTCTCTCGCAGCTTGAGGTTGTGGGTTTCTTTGCAGCTTTTTGTCTCTTTGGGGCAGGAACTACCGTCCATTGTCTAACCGGCCTATCTCGCTTCTCTTTTGGTTCCTGGCCCAGTGGGCTGGGGTTTTCACCCTCCTTCCATAAGTTCAGGGAGATAAGGATTGTCTGGCATTCCTCCACATCTTGAGCGATAAACTTGTTTCCGTTCACCGTAAATTGGATGTTGAAAGGAAAACCCCATCTGTAAGGAATTTTATGTTGTATAAGTACCTCCACAGCCGGTCTCATTTCCCTGCGTCTCGCTAGGGTGGCTGGTGAGAGATCTGCATAAATCTGGATGGTGGTGCCGTCAGGACCCTTGATTTCGTCTAGACGATGCTCCCTGTATGTAAGAAAGGCTTTACGCCGTTTATGAGGAGAGTTAAATCCCTTCACATTATGTGATAGTATCTTAAATTCGGGCCTAGCCATTTATCCTTGTCTGTCTGTGAGTGCTGTGCCTGGTGTGTGACTTACATTTTTCCTGCTCAGGATGGGAAAGTTGTTTGAGGGCCAGAAAGCCGGAGACGAGAGACCCCCTGTGATGACCAGGAGACGAGGTGCACCTGCATCTTGGAGAGACCTTGGGAGTACTAGGCAGAACAGAGATAGACCACCGTCCATTGTCTAACCGGCCTATCTCGCTTCTCTTTTGGTTCCTGGCCCAGTGGGCTGGGGTTTTCACCCTCCTTCCATAAGTTCAGGGAGGAAAGGATTGTCTGGCATTCCTCCACATCTTGAGCGATAAACTTGTTTCCATTCACCGTAAATTGGATGTTGAAAGGAAAACCCCATCTGTAAGGAATTTTATGTTGTATAAGTACCTCCACAGCCGGTCTCATTTCCCTGCGTCTCGCTAGGGTGGCTGGTGAGAGATCTGCATAAATCTGGATGGTGGTGCCGTCAGGACCCTTGATTTCGTCTAGACCTCTGGCGTGAATGAGAATCTGATCTCTTGTGTGTTGCCTCAGAAAGCGGGCGATGATGTCTTTAGGCATGTTAGGGTTTGGGGATGCTCCAAGTGCCCTATGTGCTCTTTCAATGCCGATTTCACCCTCCTGGGGGTCTGGAAGAATTGATTTTATTAGGTCTGAAAGATACGGCTCAAGGTCAGTGATTGAGTTTGGGACGCCTCTGAATCTGACATTGTATCTTCTCGATCTATTTTCGAGGTCCTCCAGTTTGAGTTCAAGAGAGCATATTTTCATTGCATTTGTATCAATGTCTACTCGATCTTGTCTTTGGGAGTCTATGACCTGGTCCAGGGAAGATTCCAAAATACTTGTCCGCTGGCCCAATTCTTGGATTTCATGTTTTAGATCTTGAACTGCCAATGATAGTTGTGATTTTAGCATGTTCTCAAACCAAGTTTTGGAGTCATTGGATAAGTTTGCATTCATCATATTCCCTTTTTGGGAGCCCTCAGCATCCGATATATCTGAAGCCCCTGAGATTGATTCCGGGTGGGGGGATCTTCTAGCCGTAGTAGAGGGGAAATGTTCAGTTATCCGTCGGGATCCCTCGCCCTTTTTGGTTCTAACCATCATGATTTTTGCCCTTTGTATTGTAGATCAGGGCGATGCGGGGCCTAGTTTAGGAATGAGCTTTCCAGTAGACCTGGTCTGTGCAGTTGGGGGAGGAGGTCTAGATTAAGGTGAGTCCCGGCCCACTGGGTAGCAATGCTGCTGCAAGGATCTCTTAAGTGCGCTTTAAGAGTTAGGAGGGGTGGTGGCCCATTTATAGGGGTGTTGGCCCTACATTTATCTCATCTTTTCTTTAGTGAGCAGGGTGTTTGCCAACTGGTTTAGTGTTAACATCCTCCAGGGTCCAGGCCCAGTCTGTGTCAGGCTAAATATTGCCTTAGATCTTCCAAGATAAATTTAGTATGTTAACCCCAATGTGACGTCGTGATATGGAATTAATTCAGTCCTTTGTATTACCGTTTCTCTCTAGTATATGGGTAAGCCGAATGGGAGGACAGCAGTCAAAGTATGAAGAGCTTTAGTCCCTTGGTGTTCTAGAGATTGGCAGGTTCAATTTAGTCTTGAAGGACAGAAGGCCTGTAATGCTTTGAGGCTGCCACCGGGTGGGAGTAGAGTATTGTCAATTGAGACTGCTTATACAATGTGGTGAGTGACACTGCATATCTTTATATAACTGTTGATGAGTGTTATATAACGCAATATAATAAGGTGTCTGGTTCAGACCCAGACACTCCGATAGTGTCGGTGATAATAAAGTCACATTAGTAGTCCTGCAACATATAAATGCAAAGCCAGATAAATTGCACTCTTTGACCTTTGAAGTCCTGTGCAGTCCAAAGTGTATTTTAGTGTTCTGAGTCTCTGTAGACAGGTTAGCCTGGTGTGCTTAAACCCAGGATACTGGGAGGACCTGATGGGGGGACAGAAGGCACAATGTGGAGAGCTGTGGCCCCTTGATGTTCTAGATATTGGCAGGTTCAATACTATGTTGGTATACAAGAAGCCTGTAGTGGTTGAAAGTTGCCACCGGGTGGGAGCAGAGTACAGTCAATTGAGACTACTTATATAATGTTTTGGGTGAGATTGTAAATCCTCATGGTGCTGTTACAAAACGTTATATAACACAGTGTAGTAAGGTGCCTGGTTCAGTCTCAAGCACCCCGGTGCTGTTGGTACCAATAAAATCACTTTAGGATCACAGAAGCATATAGATGTGAAGCTAGATAATCTGCACTCTTTATCATTGCAGTCCTGTGCAGTGTACTTTTAATGTTCTGAGTCTAAGTAGACAGGTTGGGCTGGGTTGCTTGGACCCAGGGTATGGGGAGAGCTTTGATGGGGATATGTGGGTAAGGGGCCCCGGATTGCTTAATTTTTCTGGGGCTAATTTGCTTCTGATGCCCCCCTGGGTACCCCTTCCTTGGATCAGGGCTATCCTCTCCCCCCACAGCTCTATAGCCTCTCCCCTGTACCTGCTTATATATGTCCTCAGCAGTGCAGCGCCACACTCTCTCCCTCCAGGCTTCCAGGGGGAAAAGTTCAGCTGGGTAGGGATTCCATGCAGGGGACTCTTCCGATTTTATTGTTTTTTTTAAGGTAATTTTGGGATCAATTTGTTCCCCTAGGTCTTGTGAGTTTAGTGATATTGTTTGTTGGTCACTCAGGGCATCTATAGGGGTCGATTGTCCCAGATTAACCCAGGCCTTAGCTGGAGCTCTTGCAGGACATGTCTTTCCTCTCCAGCAACTTAGCCACACCCCCCCAAGGTTGAACTTTTTGGCCATAATTCCAAAAGATATGTTTGCGCAAAAACAACACTGCACATCACCAAAAGAACACCATACCCACAGTGAAGCATGGTGGGGGCTGTTTTTCTTCAGCTGGAACTGGGGCCTTAGTTAAGATAGAGGGAATTATGAACAGTTCCAAATACCAGTCAATATTGGCACAAAACCTTCAGGCTTCTGCTAGAAAGCTGAACATGAAGAGGAACTTCATCTTTCAGCATGACAACGTCCCAAAGCATACTTCCAAATCAACAAAGGAATGGCTTCACCAGAAGAAGATTAAGTTTTGGAATGGCCCAGCCAGAGCCCAGACCTGAATCTGATTGAAAATCTGTGTGGTGATCTGAAGAGGGCTGTGCACAGGAGATGCCCTCGCAATCTGACAGATTTGTTGTTTTTGCAAAGAAGAGTGGGCAAATCTTGCCAAGTCAAAAATGTGTCATGCTGATAGACTCATGCCCAAAAAGACTGAGTGCTGTAACAAAATCAAAAGGTGCTTCAAAAAAGTATTAGTTTAAGGTTGTGCATACTTATGCAACCATATTATTTTATTTTTATATTTTTTCTTCCCTCTACCTAAAAGATTTGAGTTTGTTTTTCAATTGAGTTGTACAGTTTATAGGTCACATTAAAGGTGGAAAAAGTTCTGAAATGATTTATCTTTGTCTAATTTTTTTCACAGCACAGTTAAACCTGACATTTTAACTGGGGTGTGTAGACTTTTTATATCCACTGTATCTAATATACAATACATCCTATCTATCTAAAATACATTCCCCTATCTAGCATACAATAAATGCTATCTCTATATAAAAAAAAACTAATTCTAAGCTAAAATAAAATAATTAAGACCACTTACCTTTGCAGATGTCCCTTCAGATCAGCAACCTAGGGAAAAAAAATGTACAACATTTACAGTAAATAAATAAACATTCTAAATATTCAAAATTTTCTACTCACCTTCCCAGCATGTCCCGTCCTTCTTCTTTTCTTCCCTGGCGCGGCCCCTACAACAGACATAAACATAAAAACAAAGTAAAATAAACATAATATACATTGGACTTACCTCCCCGCGATGTCCCCGGCCTCCTCCTCTTCTGCCCCGGCTGGGCCCTGGAACAATCCGCGATCTAAAAATATATATTTTTAAAAACTAACGGAGGTCCGAACCTCCCCGAAGCTAATGAGCCTCCTACTGAGTGTTCCAGAATAAAATTGGAAATGGCGGCTTCTGATTGGCTGAAAACGCTGTCTATCAAATTCAGCCAATCAGAATACGCCAATGTGTGAGCCAATGAGAAAGGGATACACCCCAAAATCCCACTCTGATTGGATAATGCACCTGTCAATCTTTATTTAAACCGATCAGAAGGCTTTATTGCCATCAGCCAATCATAATGGGATACACTCCCACGGGGTGATTGGCTGAAGGCATCTGCGCCTTCTCATTGGCTGTAATACTCATTGACATTGAAAACAGCCAATGAGACGGCGCAAATGCCTTCGGCCAATCAGTATGTGGGGGTGTATCCCACTGTGATTGGCTATTGTCAGTGCAACCAATCAGAATGCGCAGCGATCGGGGACCCCCACTGCAAGGGTTAATGTGGGGTTAATGCAGGTTTCCAAGGTTAGCTTGGATCCCGTGGGGTCAATGCGGGTTTCTGAACTTATCTCGGATCCCTTCTTGGGTAAGTTGTAAGTGTCTGGGCGGTCCGGGGTCGTTGTGGAGCCTCATTTTCGTTTTTTCAGTGACCATTTTTTCTCTCGCTTAGGGGATTTTCTGATGTCTAAACTCTTGAATTTCTACTAAAATTGAGGTGTAACTTCACTTGCAGAGGTGCTGGGTGCCCCCCCTTGCTGTGGGTAAGCTTTTTATGTGTTTGTTGTGTGTATTTCTTTTTTTTAGCGCTCATTGCAAGCCTCTCCTCTGCTATTTTTATTTTTATATATATATATATATATATTTTAATAATAATTAATTAATTAATTGACTAATAATAAGAAAGATACACCTTGTAATTACTGGCAAGGCGACATATCTTTGCTATCAAGACCTATATGTCATCAACTATGATTGTCACTGAAGCAAAGGCTTAAATGTACAGTCAAATGCCATTTCAAGTTAAATCTATTTTTAGTTCAACATTAATTAAAATTAAAAATAAATGTACAGACAGAAGCAAAGCTTTAGTCAGAGAAAATCATTTAAAAACATAGCTTGTCTCATGGATGAATACTGCTGTACTACTCCACAACTCTCTCATTGTCCTAAGCACTAATGAAAAGAAAACAAACATTTCCAACTGAGATAACATTCATTAGGCAGGATAGGGAAACTGGAGCATGTGCACTTTGGAGATGCCGGGGATTATGGAACGGTAACTATGGAATGGTAACTATTGGTCCCTTATACTACAGAGCATGCTCCAGGTTACCCACTGTTTGTGTTCTTGTCATAAGCCCTTTAGGACAGTGAAACACTTGGGGAGGGGAACAAAAGATGCCTTTAAAGAAGAAAAGTGTTACTAAAGTTATATATCCATGTAAATAAATATAATACTATAAAAGTATATATTTACATATAGGGCAGACCCTTGAGAATTAAAAAAAAACATATTTCAGTCCCTATAAATATTAGATAATAACATTTATATAAATGTACTACATTAAATGTACTCACTTCCTTTCTATACCCCATTGCTGTCCATTCCATTGTCCGCCATTCCTTTCCCTCTCTCTTGCACATCTCCCTCTCTTTACCTTCCCCTCTATCCCTCATCCTTTCTCCTTATACTTCTCTCCCCTTCTCTCTCTCTCTTCCCCAATCTATTGCTTCTTTCCCCATATACTTATATCCCACATATCCCCCTCTCTCCACATCCTCCTTCCTTCTCCCTATCCACCTTACCCCCACTGCATACACCTCTCTCTCTCTCATTTGCCTCTTAGTTCTCTCATTTCTCTCTTTCCATCCTTACCCTTCTCTCACCCCCCTCATCTTTCTGTCTCCTGCACTTTTTTCTACTCCTCCCTCATCTCTTGTTATGATCACTGCATCTCTCACATCCCTCATCGCTCTTACCACCAGGCATATCACTGTCCTGCTGATCGCCCCTACTCCCTTAGCCCCCCCCATTTCCGCCTCTTGCAACTGTCACTCAACAATCCTTTCCCCATCGCTCCCTCTAATCCCACCCTGGTCTCTCCCCTTTCTCATCTCCCTCATGGATCTTATCTCCTCCTTTCTTCATCCACCTTATTTTCCCACTCATTTATCTAACCTTTCATTATCTCTGCCCCTGATTCCCCTTCATTATTCTCCCAATCTCCCCAATGTTCCCCCGGTCTCTTCCAATTCCTGATTCCCCCCTCCCTTATTTATCTTGCATCTGAACCCTGTGCTACCTCCCCTCCCTCACATACCTCTTCCTCATCCACCCTGATCTCCACTTATCGAATCTCCCTCATCTACGCCCTCACTTATCTCTCTCTGTCCTTACTCCCTCCATTATCTCGCTCTCCTGCTGATTCCCTCCATTATCTCCCTCTCCATCACCCCCCGTGATCCTACTAGTCTCTCCCTCTTCCTCATCTCTGTCCCTAAGAATCCCTTCTTGTCTCTCCTCTTCTCAATCTCTGCCTTTCCTCATCTTTCCCTGATCTCTCTCCTCCATGATCTCCTTCTTCATAATCTTCCTCATCACTTATCTCCAGGGGCGGCCCGTCCATTGGGGCGTCAGGGCAAACGCCCCCCCCAAATATTTTCTTCACCCTGCAATAAAAAAAACACAACAATGTATTAGTATAACCCAAAAACAAATAAATATAAGGTGTACATCATCATTTCAAGTCTAAATAGTCTAAATAGTATTAAAAATGAAGTAAAGTTAGTAAAGGGACACTGTCACTTTAAAATAACCCTTGCGCTACATTAACTAATGCTGTGTATCTATATAGCCCCCTGCCTGCACCCTGTGTGATCAAATTACAATAGTTATACACTGTGTACACTAACCTTAGAGTCTTCTCTCTCTTCAATGAGTCCTGGCCTGGCCCCCTGACCGTTAATGCATGCCGCCCACCATCACAGTGACGATATGCATGGGCGGTCATAAATGTATCAATTAATAACTGACAGTCTTCCATCATTGACCAATCAATGATGGAAGGCTGTCCAGTTACTAAGTGATCAATCTAAACCCACCCAGACCGTTAGCCCTGAGCGCCCGCCAGCAAATAGGGCCTCGAGTTTTCATTTTGATTGACTGATACAGTTAATAAAACCACCAGTTCCCTGTCCCTTCCCCCTTTCTGTTTCCTGACCCTGGTCACGCTGAGACTGAGAGACCTCCCTGGCTGAATCTACTCATCTTCTCTGCCTGCCTAACACAGTAAGTCTACCTGCCTCTGCCTGGCACCTGCCCTGCCCCTGGCCAAACCAAAACCCCTAGTAGCCCCTAATAAAAGTTAGGGGTGACCAGTTACCCCCAGTCCCCCACTATGCCTGCCTGGCCTGCCAGTGCCACCTACCCAGCCACCCACCAACTACCACCGACGACCCCAGCCATCACCCCCATGTGGCCTGTGCCACCCCCGATCAGGCCTGCCCTATGCTAGCCTAGCTATGCCATCATGCCACCGCCGGATTACACCGATCACGGGATCGGGGTAGTCGGGTGGTGAGCGGGGTGGCACAGGCCCACATGGGGGTGATCGGATCACCCCCTTGATGAGGCCTGTGCCACCCCTGATGACCTCCATGTTGCCGCCCTATGCCACCCTCGAGGCCCGTTTACCACCGGCACCGCCACCACCCCGATGCGGCCTATGCTACCCCGGGTATTCGGGCAGTGAGCGGGGTTGACCAGGCCACATGGGGGTGGATGTTCACCCCCATGAGGCCTGTGCCACCCCTGATCGTGGCCTATGGGCGACCGATGGGCGCCTGACCGTGACAGACCCCACCCTGGATGAACCAACTACCTACCCCCCCCCCCCCCCCCTATTTTTATTCCATTTTAGAAGTAACAGGCATGTATATGTGCCTATCACTTCTAAAGATAAAATAAAAATAAGGGAAGGGGAAAAAAAATACAGTAAAAACATTATTATTACAATTAAACAGTAAGCTAAGCAAACATTGTTAGTACAGTTAGTAACACAACACATTTTATACAAAAATAAACAGCTTTAAACAAACATTAATAAAAAATAAAATAAACAACAGCACATACTTACCTGTAAAATTGACCCCTCCAGCGTTGCCCTTCTGTCCTCTGGATATAGTCATGAAAAATAAATAATCCATGTTGATTGAAGCCAATGGTCAAATAAAATAATCCATGTTGATTGAAGCCAATGGTCAAATAACATAATCCATGTTGATTGAAGCCAATGGTCAAATAAAATAATCCATGTTGATTGAAGCCAATGGTCAAAATAAAATAATCCATGTTGATTGAAGCCAATGGTCAAAATAAAATAATCCAATGTTGATTGAAGCCAATGGTCAAAATAATCCAATCTTGATTGAAGCCATTGTCCATCCATCCATTCTGGCCCATTGAAAGAGGCCTCCACAAAAAAAAAACGACGCTCTAAAAAAAAAAAACAACACACTAAAAGAGCTCCTCCTACAAGGAGCCCCTCCCGCGATTAATTGTTTTTTTCCCACGGTCTGCTATATATACTAATTTTTGAAGGACTCTGATTGGCTGAAATTTTTGATTGACATCGATTTCAACCAATGAGAGTCCTTAAAAAAATAGCAAATCAGCAAGCAGGTATGGAAGCCTGTAAGGGTAAAAAAGGTTAGTGTGAACTTGTTTGACCCTGTATGTATTATACATATTACAGGGCTATTTTATGTGATATACATGTTACAGGATAATATCCTGTAACATGTATAGCCAAAAAATAGCACTGTAATATGTATAACAAATAATGTGTAATAGAAATGCATGAACAATATAATATAACAAGTAATAAAGAACATCAATTAATCAAATAGTAAATATCAATTAATATATATTGTTGTATGTATATGTTTATGTATATTTATGTGTATTTTTTATGCGTATATATATATATATTTGGATATATATATATATATATATATATATATATATATATAAAAATTGATATCAATATATCACAATAAATAAATATATATATATATATATATATATATATCAATTTGAGATATATATATATATATATATATATATATATAAATTGATATCAATATATCACAATAAATAAATATATATATATATATATATCAATTTGATATATATATATATATATATATATATTTATTTATTGTGATATATTGATATCAATTTTTATATATATATATATATATATATTTATTTATTGTGATATATTGATATCAATTTTTATATATATCTATCAATATATATATAAGGTTTTTAAGGTGCGGTTGGGGCCTATATGGTCCCAATTTGTTATTTAAGGTTTTTAAGGTGCGGTTGGGGCCTATATGGTCAAAATTGGTTATTTAAGGTTTTTAAGGTGCGGTTGGGGCCTATATGGTCCCAATTTGTTATTTAAGGTTTTTAAGGTGCGGTTGGGGCCTATATGGTCAAAATTTGTTATTTAAGGTTTTTAAGGTGCGGTTGGGGCCTATATGGTCCCAATTTGTTATTTAAGGTTTTTAAGGTGCGGTTGGGGCCTATATGGTCAAAATTTGTTATTTAAGGTTTTTAAGGTGCGGTTGGGGCCTATATGGTCACACTTGCTCTTTTAAGGTTTTAAACGTTACGGTTTGGGTCTTAAACGTTCTAATGTTTTTTTTTTTTGTTTTCTATAACTTCCCAGGTGCAAACTGTGGAATCAGATTTGTTTGAACTCGTTGGTTGACTTACTGGACGTGAATACCCCGAGAAGGAGAGTCAACTGTTGGTGAGTATATGGTCACACTTGGACTTTTAAGGTTTTAAAAGTTACGGGTTGGGTCTTGAGATTTCTAATGTTTTTTTTTGTTGTTTTCTATCACCCCCCAGGTGCAAACTATCTGTGAAAGCAGATTTGTTTGGACTCGTTGGTTGACTTACTGGACGTGAATACCCCGAGAAGGAGAGTCAACTGTTGGTGAGTATCATTGCCTTTAATTTTCTGTCCATGTGTATAGGTGCAAATTTGATGTTGATGTAGTCTTGTCACATGAGGGTTTGCAATCTGTAATGTATACCAATGAAATCAACACACTGTTGTTTTAAAGTAATTTTGTGACATAATATAATTTTGTGACATTGCAGATCATGTATTTCAATGGGCTTTACAAGCATAAGGTCATTGGGCGGGGCTTATAAAGGTCATTATGACGTCAGGGGGAGGAGTTATAAAAAATGGGTGTGGTTTGAAAAAGGGGGAGTGGCTATGTTTCGCCCTGTCGCCCCTCCAACTTGAAAAGTCACCAGCCGCCACTGCTTATCTCTCTCTCCTGATCCCACCTCCATTTCTCCTTTTTGCATCATTTGGTATTCCCTGCAAGGGGGAGGAACTGGGTTGGAGGGTCGCTGCAGGGGTGGAAGGCATTTTTTTTTAATATTTATATTTTATTAAATTTATTTATTAATATTAAGGATGATGGAGGTGCTCCCATCCTCCCCAAATCCCTCCATGCATGATGATCACCCCACAGTGCGGGCATGAAACGTGATCAGCCTGCATAACTAAATTAATTTAATGTGCTTGACCCAGGAAATCCAATCTGGCCAACAAGTAAATTTAATGTATTTGGCACTCTGGGGGTTAATATGCTCTTGATGTAGCCATTTAATGCTTCTTAGCAAATATCTTTTATTCCCTACCAAACACAGGTGACAGGAGGTTATGAAATAAACACACTATGTAAAGTTTATGCATTTTCTGCAATGTTACATATGTTGGTATTGCATTCTTAGCCGGCCTCCTGGCTCTTTGGGATACATTTTCACCACAGTGGTTATATTTCTATAAATTTTTATGACTTTGCTGATTGTACTTCTTGTAAATTGATAATTCTTGCACTACACCGGTGGCGGTGACATCTGTCCTCTGAGAGCCACCAAGTGCCTCAATTAAATGTGATTTGGCCAATTGAATTGGGCTCTATATAAGCACATAGCATTTTTTTTACATACGCCTTTAGTTAGTGAACTTCTATCCAAAAGCAAGGTCTTTACTAACTAAAAGCTTCTGTAAAAAAAAAATATGCTCTGTGCTTATATAGAGCCCTATTCAATTGGCCAAATTGCAATTGAATGAGGCCCTTTACCACCAAGTATTATGCCATATGTTAAGGTGTTGGGGATCACACACTTTCTGAGGTTCATTATTATTGCACATGAACATTATGATTTAGACACATCACATTATATGTTATTTTTACACATATTACATGGTACTAAATGGCCAGAGAAATACATTGAATGGTAAAACATGATTATTGTTGAGGGGATTATAACTGTTTTTGTAGAGCAGGTGGATATACATTAGCCCTTGGGGCTCTACAGGAACATTAGCCCTTGGGGCTCTACAGGTACATTAGCCCTTGGGGCTCTACAGAATGGTAATCAACTGTGAATTAGCCTTAGTTGAATGTCAGTGCTAAATATTGTGAGCAGATATTTTCTGCTTATATTGTGATTTAGTTAATTGATCTTTAGTATTTATTGTTGTAGATAGTTGGGTTGAACATTAAAATGGCCTTTCTTTGCTTTAGGATACATAACATTGTGTGTGTGTCTGTATCTGTTTGAGTTGTTCAGTTGTGTCTGACCTCATGGACCCTAACACACCATGCTGATCCACTTGGTATTCCTGGCACAGATACTGGAGTGGGATGCCAGTTCTTTCTCCAGTGGGCCACAGCATACAGCTCCTGGTATTCCTAGGTGGTCTCCCATCCAAGTGCTTGGATTCATAGTGGTGTGACCTCTTGGTTCACTGACTGGAATAAAACCCAAGTCATAGCAGTGAAAGCACCGAATCCTAACCACTGGACCACCAGGGAACCCAATATATCATTAAAGGTACAGTAAAATATTTTTTTATGCAGTTTTTTTTTACTGGGTTTTAGCCAAGAGTTCTTACAGGTGCCATGTAATGGCAGGTTAGTTAAAACCGCAGAGTTAGAAAAGTTCACATGTAACAATCATTCCATTTAATCGAAAAATCTTTATTAATGTATTCCTGATGAAGTACAAAAAAGTAAACATGGAAGAGCTTTTCACAATAAATTGGACAACATTAAAAAAAATATATATATTTTTTTAAATAAGTCTCCTTATACCTTGCGTCTGTTTCTCCAGTGCATTGTTTGACTTTGTTAGTGTTTGTGCACTATATTAAAAATTAACCCACTGAATACCGACTGTGTTTTTTATTTTATAACATTGTAGCAGTCTAGAAAAAGGTTTAAAAAGTTCCCTCTCAACAATTCCACTAAAATAAAAAAAAAATATAATATGATATGATATGATATCATATCCAATTTCTCTATCATTTTAATGATAGACACCGATGTTTGCAAAAATTACAATTTAAAAAAATAGTCCACTTCAAAGCTGGCTGGATGGCTGACATCTCAGTTCTTGATACCCATATTTGTTGGGCCCAGTACAGTATGGTGCATATCTTGTTATGTTATTATATATATCCTGTTATATTACAATCCAAGCAATACAAAACAGAAGGCATGATATTCTTTAAAATTTGGATTGCATGTTGCTTATTAAAGAAACATAAGTAATAACTTTTGGTTATCATTTTTTTCAGTTCACTTTTAGCCTAGTTATCATATCCACATTTATTTTAATGCAATATTTTTTATGGAGTGTACACCATTTATTACATTTTAGCATTGACGTTATGGCTGTTCATCAAAAAAATAAACATTGGCCACATGAACATCTTTGTGTTCTGTGGGATGTACAAACCTATGTCCACTATATGATCACAATATGGCTGCTAGCTCATTGTAAGTGCCAGGGTAAGTTCTAGATTCATGTTCTGCCATCAACTTTTAGAATAAAGTGTGGTGGCCAAATGGAACCAGATCTGGTAAATGATATTAAAAGATAAGATTTTATTTATTTACATTGTCAGAGAGAGGAGGTTATAATTACTGTTCAATTTATACATTTACTTTATACAGAAAATGACAGGGACCAGATGCAAAGTGTCATCTGCTTGTTGGTATATCATAATGGTATGCTACATCTCTTAAGTCTAGCAACTTCAATATATAATATGGTTTTACATAAGTGGTATGCCTCATCTAGAAACCCATCTTCATATAGAGGTGCCGGGCATCAGTCCCACTTATTAAGGTTGACAAAGTAACCAATTCCCACCCCTCGATCTCGCAAAGTCAATAACCGTCCTGCACAAAGCTGTGGTGATGCCTCTCCTTCTGTAAATCTTGGCCACTGACAATCTCTCGAGTTCAACACATTTCTTTCCATAGGAGTGAGCTGCCACTATGCCAACAACTTGTCCAGCCTACTCTGCCACCCAAAGCAGTGTCCATCCCTCCGCAGGTAGGAATTGTGGATGTCCTTCATGTCTTCAGATAGGCAACATTGAACAAAGGAATGGAAGACATGTCTGGTCGAAAACTAGAGGATGACTAATGTAAGGGACAACGACAAGATCGATGCTTAATAAAGCCAGTGGTCAAGAGAGGAATTAGGAACATAAACAACTCTAAAAAGGAAATTTGTGTGAGGCTGAAGACATGATAAAAGGCAGCATCCACTTGCTTCATGATGCCTCCAGCAAACAGATCCCTGGCCACATCATAGTCTGAATTTATATATAGTCGGATGAAAGTAAGCAGACATGATACTGACCTACAGAAGACAAAAAATGTGATTTAGTGTTTCAGCTGAAGGTCTTAAAAATTACTCCAGTATATTAAGGCATTCAACATTAATTAGTAAATTACACACAGGCTTAAGGTGGTGTCTGATGGCGTGGGTGGAGTTATTAACTTTTATATTCTCATACCACTTTAACTTAGCAAATTTTTATTTTCTGTCTCAGTTAGTAAAAGTATTGGCCATTAGCTTAAATTTAAGGTTTTTGAAGGAATGGTCACATAAGGGGATTTGTATCTCAAAGGATTTGTAAATAGATATAAACTTAATCTCCTTTGAACATTTGACAAAAACATATAGAGTTGATAAAGGTGACTGGCTGGATTAGTTAAAATTAAAGGGGGCGTTGCAAAAAAATAGATCTAATAGATCAAGTTTAACCATATGAAAAATGAATCGGAAGTGATAATAAAATACATTTAATATCTAAATGCTTTAATATTATTAGATTGCAAGAGAATAAAACAATAAATATGAAATGGTGGGAGAAAGATTTAAAGTCTTCCTATAATGATAATAGTTGTAAAAAAGCATTAAACTTAACTGATAAATGTATTAAAAAGTCTGCCCTTAGAGTAGTATATGCAAAAGTGTTAGATGGTCCTGGGTACCTATGAAAATGTTGATATATTCATCAAACCCAAATATACTAATATGTTGGAGAGGATGTGGTCAACTGGGAACGCAGCTACATATATGGTGGGAATGCCCTTTGATACAGGTGTTTTGGATAAATTGTTTTGAGAAGATGTCTGATATTCTGGGGAAAGTTATACTGCCAATGCCACAAATAGCTATTTTACATATAATCCCGCTGGAATTTAATATATAGAGTCAAGCTTTGATTAAACAGATTGTGACTATAGCAAAATGGAAGATAGCGGAAAAATGGAAACAACACTTAACACCTAATTGGACTGATATCTAATTTTCTTTAATATGTAACAGAGCTATGAAAAAAAAATTCTGTTCTTTAGAACTGATCAGATATAACAGAATGAAATAGAAATTGTGGGATAATTTTGTTTTATCCAAGAAAAATTCTTGATACTTGAAGTCATGTCAGAGAATCCATTCCTTCCGCAACTGCGTACACCATGCGGCTGGAAAACTTTTTTTTTTTCCCTTTCTTCTTTGTTTGTGTTGTACTTAATGAATAAGACTATTATTCTTGGAATGGAGTAATTACAAACTGTATATCAATAGGCTAAAACTTAAAGACATATGAGAGAAAGTAGTTATCTGAGCTTATAGCGATAGGGATAACTCTCATATATAAAAGAGGATTTTCTATTTGTCTGCCATCATTGTATAACTGTTGTGATAAGAATCATGAACTCAATTATTTTATAGATTGAAAAGTAATGCTTTCTCTTTGTAAAAAAAAATTTGTTCTGACAAATATTGTATCGTTATCCTATATGTTATGTAGTTGTTTTGGGGATTTTTGAATATATAATTATGATATAATATATGAATAAAAAACCAATAAAAAAACTACACTAGAAGGTAAACACAGGTTAAAGTCACACTTGAAGACTTTATAACTATTAGATTCTACATTTCCTCAATATTCTTTAATTTGAGAAGCCACAAGCTACAAACACAAGTTAAAGGCTTTGCCTGGATTTGTGGTTGTAGCCGGCCTGTAAAATGACTCCAGTATATGTAGGCATATCTTTACCACCATTAATTAGTAAACTACATACAAGTTTAAGACCGTGCCTGATGGGGTGAAACTATTACTTTAAAGTCTCATCACCCCTTCACTTAGCTTGCATACTTTTTCTGAACCCCATCCCCCAATTTTTCACATAAAATCAGAAAAAAAATCAACATAATGGAGGGTAGGCCAGCTAGTCAGGCCTGTCTGTAGGTCTCACCTTACACCACTCCCAAACCAAAGATCTCCATTATTATTCATCATTTCCTTTATCGTATCATTAAAACTATACTAGAAAGTAAGCACTGGTTAAGGTTTACTTGAATTTGTGAATAGACTTGAAGACTTTAATTACTTACCATATATTCTAAATGCTTTGATTTGTGAGGCCGTAAGCTACAAACACAACTATATATGTCTTTGTATGTGTGTGTGTGTAATATGTATGTTGTGTAGAGTACAGTGTGTAAATGCTATTTGTTGTGTAGTGCACAATATATATTGAGAGTTGAAGGTTTATTGTATAGGGTATTGTATATACTACATATGATAACTGTACCTGTTCTGTAGGGTATTGTATATACTACATATTATAACTGTACCTGTTCTGTAGGGTATTGTATATACTACATATTATAACTGTACCTGTTCTGTAGGGTATTGTATATACTACATATTATAAACCTACCTGGTCTCCCTACTTCAAAGATGCCTTTCAGTGTTTGAGTTGGTATCTTTATAATATAGTTACATAGTTACATAGTAATTAAGGTGGAAAAAAGACTTTCAGTCCATCAAGTTCAACCTTTTAAGATCTCCTCTGATCTGCAAAATGCGGATTAAATATTAATAAATTAGTTGTTAATGAATTATTAATCAATTATTTAATTATTTAATTTTTTAAATTATTAATTAATAGTGCCCTTCTGCACACTGCTGACTGCCCTTTGTCCATTTTCATATCAGAAGTTAGGCCTCTCCTACTTTATTTAATAATTAATCTGGTTCCTGAATGATTTATATGAGTTTTACCATTGAATATATTTTATCATGGTCCTAGAGTCCTCATTTACAGACTGAACTGGAGAATAATCTTCCAAATTAACATAAAGGGACACTTAGGTCAAAAAGAGTATGGAAATGTTTATTTTTTTAAACTGGTCAAGAATAAATAATTGATCATATTGTCATATTTAGTTAACTACTATGAGCCTCATTCAAATGTAATTTGGCTAATTGAATAGGGCTCTATATAAGCACATAGCATTTTCTTTTCCAGAATTTTTTAATTAGTGAACTTCTATCCAAAATCAAGGTCTTCACTAACTAAAAACTTCTATAGAACCTTCTATAAACTTCTATTCAATTGGCAGAGTCGCATTTGAATGAGGCCCTAGGTTATATATCTATATGCTTGATTAGTGAATAATAGCAATATATCTAATATAGAGCTAACATTTTAAATGTAATAGTTATTTCCACAATCTGCATACCCAATTCTAATTAGTACTACCAGTTGATGCTGCCCATTAGTATTCTGTCGATGCATGGGGCAGATAAAAATTTGCATAGACCACTAACTTTTAAACCTCACAACTTACTAGCATTTACAATTTCCCCATATGCTGTCCACTCTCTATCTGATGTTGCAGAGCATATACAGTGACTTCAATGCTCTTTAACATCATTCCCATCTAGAAAAAGTAACAATAATAAACATAAATCATGAAGTCTAGAGAGAGAACGAACCACTGTAATGTCACAGTATAATATTTTTTATATTGATTTCAGTTGTTGACATACACAAATAAGATTTAGTAGTGTTTTTTTAATTTTATACATTAATTTGAACATTAGAATATTTTTTTCATAAAATGTGTAATAATAAAATATTCCTTATATTATAATGGACACAGAGTGACATGATGGTGGGATTTCATACTGGTAATAAATTCCCGTAAGTATATGACTCTTGTCATACTATGTGGTGCATAAAAGGTGCACATCACCAGTAAACTCATACGGTCTCCAATGAAACCAATTCAAACCTCTTCTTTCTCGCAAAATAACTCCCCTGCACTTTTTGCCTCTTCTTGTGACTCTTGGCCACTGACAATCTTTTGAGTTCTACAGATTTCTCTCTTCTGCCGTGAGCTGCCACGTTACCCACAACCTGACCACCAGACTCAGTCGTCAAGAAGGAGTACCCATCCCTATGGAAGAAGTATTTGTAGATGTCCTTCATGTTTTCAGATAAGAAATACTGAACATATTACTATTATTATTATTGTTTGTTTGCCAAACATATTCCGTAGCGCTATACAGGGTCAAAGACAATTACAATATTAATAAGCTGCAAAGGATATAGGGCTCTGTGTTTGAGCTTAGAATCCAGTGTCCATAGTGCTTCCCCAAAGCACCCTGCAAGATTGAAAACTCACAAACTTCCAATCTAAAGGTTTTGAGTGAGTACCTGAGGGTTAGGGAAGTGTAGTGAATGTTAGGAAGGCAATAGGCTTCTTTAAACAGATATGTTTTTAGTGAGGTTTTAAAGGTTTTGAAGCAGGGAGATAGTCTGGTGGAGCGGGGCAACGTGTTCCAGAGAATAGGGGCAGCACAAGAAAAGTCCTGAAGGCTGTAATGAGATGAGGTGACAAAACTGGTAGTAAGAAGAAGGTCATTGGCAGATTGAAGAGAGCTGGCGGGGGAGTATTTGGAGATGAGAGTAGAGATATAAGGGGGTAAACTGCTGTTGAGGGCTTTATATGTTAGGTCATGGTTTTAAATGTTATTCTGGAGGCTATGGGAAGCCAGTGGAGTGTTAGTGACTGTATGTGAGGGATGAAAGAGAGGGTGAAGTCCAGTAGACCCCCAAGGCAATGGGCTTGGGAGTGATGATGGCATTGTTGACAGTGAGAAAGATGTAAGGGGTTGGAGCTGTAATAGAAGGAGGGAAGATTAGAAGTTTGGTTTTAGACAAGTTGAGTTTGAGGTGGTGGGCGGACATCCAGGAGGATATACCTGAGAGGCAATTGGAAACATGTTTTAGAAACGAGGGAGATAGATCTAGTGCTCAGAGGTAGATTTGAGTGTTATCTGCATAGAGATGGTACTGAAATCTGAAAGAGTTTATTAGGGTACCAAGTGAGGATGTATAGATAGAGAAAAGGAGGGTGCCTAGGAATGACCTTGGAGTACGCCAACAGACAGAGGATGAGGAGAAGAAGAGGTGCAAGAGAAAGAGATACTAAATATTTGACCTTGTTGGTATGATGTGTACCACAAGAGAGCAGATTCTCAAATGCAGAGGGAGCAGAGGATTTGGAGCAGGAGAGGGTGGCCAACTGTGTCAAAGGCAACAGAGAGATCCAGAAGAAGTAGAATAGAAATGTGACCTTTTTGACTGGATGGTGACTTTCATGAGAGCAGTCTCAGTGAAATGTTGGGTCCAGAAGCCGGATGGGAAGGTGTCAAGAGGGAAGTTAGAGGAAATAAAGAAGGTAAGGTGACTGTAGACAAGCCGCTCCAGTAGTTTGCAAACCAGGTAAAGGAGAGAGATAGGGTGATATTTAGATAAAGAATCAGAGTCATATGAGGATTTCTTAAGAATGGGTGTAATTATGGCATGTTTTAGAGAGTATGGAAACTTCCCAGAATTGAGGAAAAGGTTAAAGATTTTTGTAAGAGCTGGCATTAGTGTTGTAGAGAGGGGAGGGATGAGCTGTGATGGAATAGAATCCAGAGATCAAGTAGTAAGGTGACAGGATGAAAGTAAGCTTGAGACTGTGTCTTCTGTTGCAGTGTCAAACAGTGCATAGTAACTGTGGGATTGGGGAAGGGAGAAGGCTTGTGTTGTCGGTTAGTTGAGAGGAAGGAGGGTGTGACCCACAGTGAAAGGAGAGTTCATTTCGTATTTTGTCAATTATATGTATAAAATGGCTGGCAAAGTCTTCAGACATGAGACAGGATGGACAGGAGGACAGGAGGGGGTGGTGGGTGGAGGAGAGTATTGAACAGACGTTTGGGGTTGGAGGACAGGGATGATATTAATGATGTGAAGTAGTGCTGTTTCATGAGGTTGAGGGCAGAGATGTAAGATCGCAGTATAATTTTGTAGTGGAGGAAATCTGCTGAGGTGCTTGGTTTCCTCCATAGTTATTCAGTAGTGCGGGGGTACCTCTGAATGTGTTATGTTTGTGTAGTGTGCCATGGTTGTGGATGAGAGTGAGGGCATCTGCGTGTGGTTATGGGGGTAAGAGTATCAATGGTGGAAGAAATAGTCGCGTTGTAGTGTGAGGTGGCAGTGTCAGGGCAGGTTGGTGATGGGGCTGAGAAAGGTTGTAGTACAGTGGGGAGCTGTGGTGGGTCAAGTGCTTGGTCCCTTAAAAAGTGGGAGGCACTTAAACAAACTGTTGTAATTCCTACACTGTTCATCTGATTTGGATGTAAATACCCTCAAATTAAAGCTGAAAGTCTGCAGTTAAAGCACATCTTGTTTGTTTCATTTCAAATCCATTGTGGTGGTGAATAGAGCCGAAAAGATTAGAATTATGTCGATGTCCCAATATTTATGGACCTGACTGTATGATAAAATTATTTATAAAATATCTGTTTATTTTTTCTATTCTTTTTACAAGTACTTTGATCATTAACAGTGCTTTGTGGCTAGGCCTATGATGCCTTGTACTAGGTTGGCCATTTTAAGGTGGCAAATTATCCCCTGCTCCCACCACAAAAACTCTGCATATTTTTATTTATTTTATTTCCCCTTTTTTTGCTCTACTCCTCTTGTCCTGCTTCCCAACTCCTGTTCTCCTCCTTCTCTCCTCCACTTCTATTTCATCCCCTCCATATACCTATTATCCTCCTTTACCTTCCCATTCTTTGCCTACCCTACTCCCACTCTCATTCCCTTCCCATCCCACTTGATTTACGGGTTTCACCTACTACTTAATTTGGGGCTCATGGGTAAGTCAAGTATAAATGCAAATGTTTTGTTACATGGTAGTACTATCTAGTAGTATCTGACTTGCTTAGGTAGGTTGATAGGGAGATACTGAGCAATCTGCTGCCAGCTACTGGATATTTAATTATAATATCTGTGACAATTTTGAGAAGAGATATAAGATCCAGTTAGGCAATATTTAGGTTTTCACTGGTATGCTAGTAAATATAATTATGATTTTTTCTACTGTAAAATTATAAATGAACACAGTCATAATGGAAACACTTTGTTAGATGAGCTCCGTTGTTTCCAGTACAATACATTGGTTGAATAATGATAAAACTCCCCAAATGTGAACGACTGTGTGGGAATTAGATATCATAATATGTTTAAAAAATAAAAGTGCATTAATGTGCTTTTATTGTTTCATAAGTGAATACAGAACGTTGTTATAGTTTCAGAGAACTACAATCCTCTTGGTTAATAAGTTGACATCCATCTTGCTCAGTAGGTTTGCATCCACGCTAGACAGGTATAGGTTTATTTTCTGGTTGGTTTGCAATCCTCCCTATCCAATAGGTTTGCTTCCAGCTTGACTCATTGGGATTTGGGATTTCCTTCTGCCACTGGACTTATGACAGGCTTTAGCCACTAGGTCAGAAGGTTTAAAATCTTCCTTAGCCTGTGACTTCGTCCTGTTACTCTGAGGTTTTACAGCCAATCTTGACCTGTAAGTTTGTGATTGCCATTGGTCGAGTTTGCTCTCTTCATGACCAACAGGTGTTTGAGATCTCAAAAGACCAGTTGGTTTACAATCATGCGTGGCCCAAGAGAAATTTGCATATTTCGCATGCCCAGTGGATTTTTGCTTTCTCCTTGTGGTCAGTGCAGGTTTGCTTGACTGGTAAAGTTTTGAATCATGGACATAATGGCTTCCTGTTTCCTTCATAGTCACTAGTGTTTTGGTGTTCATATCAGGTTCATTGGATATTTGTTCGATTGATAGAGATTGGCATTCCTTCTTTTGGTCATTAAGGGTTTTTGCCTTACTTTTGGACTGTGAATGTTGACATTCCTTCACTTGGCCAGTAGGGGTTTGCTTTCTTACTTTTTCTTGGACATTATATAATTGTGTCTTTCCTCTTGGCCAGTAGAGTTTGTAGAGGTTTGTATTCTTCCTTCCATCATCTTTGGTTTTGTATTTCTTTATTCGACAGCAAGGTTTTATCATTACTCCTTTTGACTTGAAGGGATTTATTTTTCTCCCATGGCCAGTTGGGCTGTGCATTCCTCTTCGTGGCAAGTATGGAGTTTCATACATCCTTTTGGTAAACAGTGTCTTGCAGTTCCCTTTTTGCAGTAGAGTCGTGCATTCACACCTTTGTCCAGATGGCTTTCCTATTGCTACCCTTGGCCTGAAGGTGTCTGCATTCCTTCCTTTAGTCAGTAGAAAGTTGTGTTTATGTTTATTTAAACACTTACAATCCACTTTGTGGTGCTTTTGGTTCCATTCTTTTTGCCTGGAGGGATTTGTATTATGCATAGTGGTTATTAGAGTTTTGTGTTTCTCCTTATGTCCACTAGGGTTCTGAGTTATCACCTTTGTCCAGTACGGGTTTGCATTCAGATTTTTTATCAGTAGATGTTTGTGTTTCCCTCTTGGTTGGAGGATTTTATATTTTTCTTTATGGCTTATAGGATTTTGTGTTTCCCCACTTGAGTAGGGGTTCATACTTTTTGGCATTTGGGTTTTGCATTTCTTTCGTGGCACAAGGATTTGGTATTTCGCCTTATGACCAATAATGTTTTGTATTTCTCTGTTCGGCCAGTAGGGGCTTGTTTTCCCAACCTTCCTTTCTGTATCCCTCCTTTTGGTAAGTAATGGTCTACCTTGCACTTTTTGGACAATAGGGATTTGTATTCTTCCTTTTGCTAAGTATTTCTTTTTGTCTCTTCTTTTGGCCAGCACAGGTCTATGTTCATCCATTTCATCAATTTGCATTCCTCCTTTTGGCCAGTTGTGTTTTGAATTCCTAATCTTAACAGGTAAGATTTTGCGATCCCTGCATGGCCAGTAGGGGCTTAAATGCTCTTCATGGACTTCAGGGTTTATTGATCCTCCTTGTGGCCAGTTTGTGATTTTATTGCCTCTGGTTTTGCAATCCCCTCTTAGCAGTAGATTTTTGCATTCCTCCATTAAGCGATGCTTCTTTTGACCAACAGCACTTTGCATTCCTTCTCTCAGAAAACAGAATTTGCGGTCTGTATGGTTTGCGTTCCTCCCTTTCACCAGTATGTTGTGCTTCTTGTCTTTATGAGCAACATGTTTTGCTTTCCTGCTTGACTGGTTGGGGTATGTGTCCTTCTTGGACAGAGGCAAGTTGTAATGCATCCTTCCAATATTTGGCTTGTATTACCTATGCTGCCTTCTTCATGGTATCTATTGGAGAAGAATTAATTGTGGTTCATGAACATCTTGACATTTCACTCCTAATATTTAAATGCTTTCACAAAAGGAGAATTACAAGAATGTATTGTTCTATCTCTTATGTTTTCTTGTAACTGTATAGGTGCGGTTTGTGCTTTGCTGAGGAACAAAAATAACAGATCAAGAAGAATAAAATATTGTCAAATAGCTGTAAAAGAAGAACATTTGTTTTATCCATTCATCTTTCAAGAGAGGAGGTACATTAGTCATGTCATGTACCTACAAAAAAAATAACTACAAATGTATTCAATAATATTTCTTAACTCTAGTTTGGACAAAGCAAGTCAATATTTAAAACTAAATCTAGTTGAGCCCATTCTAGATTGAACCATCTGTGCAAGTGGGGTAAGTTCATAAGGAATTATTGATAACATAATATTTGAGATGTTGGTTATCCCATGCTCCCTCTCCTCCAATGGGAAAAGGGAATTCAATCTGGAAAGTCATGTTTCATTTTTGGACAGTGGCAGAGGCTAAAATACCCTAAAAAAAATAAAGATATATTTTGCTCTCCTGTATCCTGAATCTTCACATAAATAGACAAGTAGGACATTGCATGTGCTTTGTGATGTCATTTATTGTGACATGCTATGGCTTTTTCCAGAACAGTATGCCTCCAAAGGGGCCAAACAAAATGGTTAATATTGAAATTAAATGTTAAAAATAATATGTATTAAAAATATAATCACTCAGAATTGATCCATTGGTGTATGTACTCACATTAGAAAATGGTATTGTTGGAGCAATAAAGATCTACTCAAGGTTTCTCCATCTTCAGTTCTTCTTGGCTATGTGAACACAAATAAGAGAAATTATTTTAAATGAGCAATGGATCAGCCCAAACTGTCTCTCAAACTGTCCAACTATACGATATCCATAAAATCTGTGGTGTTAGCAACCCTTGTGTGAAGTATATGGGCAATCTGGGTCTATACCCACTAATGAGCCTTCCTCCTAAACTGGACTTCCACTTTGGAGCTTGTGTATACTCGTTTTTGTTTTTTATTATGCACTAGCGACTTGCCGGTCAAAAATGACGGCAATAAAATTTGAAGCCTGGCAATGGTGTTTGCCACACATTGTGAGGCTCTTCCGCCCACTAACTTGCTTGCCTCGCGATGAGCGCCTTTGTCGTTCATCGCAGGCCTATCAATGAGCGCAAACGGTGGCCATTGCAAGCTTCTCAATGAGCGTCTTTGGCGCTCATTGCGAGCCTTCCCCCCCCACTACTTCACCCCCCTCCTCCCTCCCCTGTGTCTCTTCCCCCTTCCCCCTTCCTCCCCTGCGTCTCTTCCCCCTCTCCCTCCCCTGTGTCCCCCCTCCTCTCCCTCCCCTGTGTCTCTCTTCCCCCTCCACTCCCTCCCATGTGTCTCTTCCCCCCTCCTGTCCCTCCCCTGTGTCTCACTTCCCCCTCCACTCCCTCCCATGTCTCTTCCCCCCTCCTCCCTCCCCTGTGTCTCTTCCCCCCTCCCCTGTGTCTCTTCCCTTCCTCTCCTGTGCCTCCCTCCTCATGTGCACCTAACCCCCCCCCCCCCTCATGAGCGCACCACCGCTCGTGAGTGCGCGTCCCTGGCCATGGCGGTCAGAGACGGAGAGGCCGGAGCATGAAGCAAGGAGCAGACAGGGCCGTCGGAGCCGGAGTCCGGAGTATGGCGCAGACAGTGCCGCGAGCCCTTCAATGAATTGCAGCCGGGGGCTGATGTGGCCCGCTGTACTGCGCATCGGTGGGGCAGGGGGAGTTGTCAAACTGCTAGTTGTTGCAAAGTGTGACGACATCTCGCAGATGGACAACTATTATATGTGATTCTGTCATTTGTGCCTGTTACTATGGCTTTTTATATCCGAGATTTCCTGTTCCTATGTCTCATTTTCTGTTTCCTCAAATCAAGTTGTTTTTAGGTTATTCTCAAAATGCATGAAAACACTGGCAATACATTGTATTAAGATAGAAAAATAAAAGACACTGTCTCTTGCACCACTGTAACACGGTGTTCAGTATGGGAAAGTCAACATCCCGTGAAGGAAACAAACATCTTATTATTATTATTATTTATTATTATCTTTATTTATATCGCGCCAACATATTCCGTAGCGCCGTACAGGTGGTTAGTACATGGCAAAAGCAAACTTAACACCTTAAAGAATGGAGGGCCCTGTTTTTGAGCATATAATCAAATGTACATAGTGCTTGTTTCCAAGACACGGACACACAAATGAAAAACTCGCAAACTTACAATCTAAGGGTTTAGGTGTGATACAAGAGGGTGACAAATATAAAATGGCAACGTGAATACAATTTGTTTAATCAATTGGAGGGGTCTGTGAGCTGTACTGTAGATTGTGGGTGGGAGTGTTTTTAAGCTGTGGAGTGTGCAGTTGTAATTATAAAGGCTAAAGGTGATATGATTTTTTAAATAGGTGTGTTTTTAGTAATTTTTTAAAGGTTTTGAGGCAGGAAGTTAATCTAATGGAGCGAGGCAAGGAGTTCCAGATAGTAGGGGCTGCACGAGAAAAGTCCTGAAGACGGGAGTGAGAGGAGGTGATGAGAGAGGAGGAAAGAAGAAGGTCGTTAGCAGAACGAAGGGGGCGGTTGGGAGAGTATTTTGAAACAAGAGCAGAGATATAAGGGGGTGCACTGTTGTTGAGGGCTTTATGTGTTAGGGTCATGATTTTAAATTTGATTCGGGAAGCTATGGGAAGCCAGTGGAGTGATTGACAGAGAGGAGCTGCAGACACTGATCGTTTGGTATTGAAGATGAGTCTAGCGGAGGCGTTCATTATGGATTGGAGGGGAGACAGACGGGAGATGGGGAGGCCAGCAAGAAGGGAATTGCAGTAGTTGAGTCGAGATATGATGAGAGAGTGTATTAGAATTTTAGCTGTGTCTTGTGTAAGATAATGACGAATTTTGGAGATGTTTTTTAGGTGAAACTGACAAGATTTAGTTATCGATTGGATGTGAGGAATAAAAGAGAGGGCAGGATCCAGTAGAACCCCAAGACAACGGGCCTGGGAGGTGAGAGTGATGATGGTGTTGTCAACAGTGAGAGATATTTGCGGAGTGGAAGCTATAGTAGAGGGTGGAAAGATTAGGAGTTCAGTTTTAGACATGTTGAGTTTGAGTTGACGGGTAGACATCCAGGAGGATATGCTAGAGAGGCAGTTGGAAACTTGAGCTAAAATAGAGGGGGATAGATCGGGTGCAGAGAGGTAGATTTGAGTATCATCTGCATAGAGATGATACTGAAATCCAAAGGATTTTATGAGGGTGCCAAGGGAGGAGGTGTAGATAGAGAAGAGGAGGGGGCCTAGGACGGAACCTTGTGGAACGCCAACAGACAGAGGGAGAGGTGAAGAAGAGGTGCCAAAGAAGGAGACGCTAAATGTACGATCTTTTAGATAGGATGTGAACCATAAAAGAGCTGTGCCCTGGATGCCAAATGAACGGAGAGTTTGGATTAGAAGAGGGTGGTCAACTGTGTCGAAGGCAGCAGACAGGTCCAGAAGAATTAGCATGGAGAAGTTACCCTTTGATTTGGCAGTTAGCAAGTCATTGTTGACTTTTGTGAGGGCTGTTTCTGTTGAGTGTTGGGCACGGAAACCAGATTGGAAGGGGTCAAGAAGGGAATTGGAAGAAATAAATTGAGTGAGGCGATTGTAAACAAGCCGCTCAAGCAGTTTAGAAGCCAGGGGAAGTAGTGAGATAGGGCGGTAGTTGGAGGCAGAAGCTGGATCAGATGAGGGCTTCTTGAGAATGGGTGTAATTACGGCATGTTTTAAAGAGGATGGAAACCTGCCAGTGTTTAGGGAGAGGTTGAATAGATGTGTGAGAGCTGGGATAAGTGCGGTGGATAGGGGAGGAATTAGCTGTGAAGGAATAGGATCATGTGGGCATGTGGTAAGGTGAGAGGTTGATAGTAAAGTAGATACTTCATCCTCGGTAACAGGGTCAAAAGAATACATAGTGGAGGAGGGATTGGGGAAGGGTAAATGTTGGGTGTTGTCGGCTTGTGGAAAGGATGGTGGGATAGGGCCAAGCTGGGAGGAGAGCTCATTTCGGATAGTTTCAATTTTAGTTTTAAAGTGGCTGGCAAAGTCATCAGCAGTTAGACAGGAAGGGGCAGGAGGCGGGGGTGGGCAGAGGAGGGTGTTAAATGTAGCAAATAAACGTTTAGGGTTGGAGGACAGGTTTGATATTAGTGAAGAGAAGTAGTATTGTTTGGCAAGATTGAGGGCAGACAAGTAGGAGCGCAAGGTAAACTTGTAGTGGAGAAAGTCTGCTGAGGTTCGAGATTTCCTCCATAGTCGTTCTGCAGTGCGTGAGCATCTCTGTAGATAGCGTGTTTGTGTAGTGTGCCATGGTTGTGGGTGAGAGCGAGGGCGTTTGCTTGTGATTATGGGGGCAAGAGAGTCAAGGGTGGAAGTTAGAGTATCGTTGTACTGTGAAGTGGCGATGTCAGGGCAGGCAAGGGTGGTGAGGGGGCTGAGAAGGGGTTTTAGTACATTTGACAATTGTTGTGGGTTGAGTGCTTGCAGGTTTCATCTTAAAACTTTACTTTTATTGTTAATACACATAAAATATATTGATAAAAATAAAAATATTTAAAGCGAGTAAAAATCACGAGAAAACCAAAAGGATCATTACTAAATCCAATATCTGAATCCTTCATCTCCCAGGATATACTTATACTTCAGACAGGATACAATTATACACCAAACAGGACATTAGTATCAGTAAACTCGTGATACTCATTGTATAATGCAAACAAATCATAGTTATATTACAAAAAGAATAACTTATCTAAGGTTCAAGTTTTCCAATGAAATGTTGCTATACCACTAGCTGATAGCAACTCATCTATACAAACAATTACACAAACCCCTGAAAGAATTCCTCATATTTCTGTAAATAATGTTCAATATATCAGCTGCTAAAGTTATCGTTTTAATCTGATGTATCTTTATATCCCCTTAGCAAACAAATTATAATTTATTCAATAGTTGTCCGAATATTTCTCAATTCTTATATTATATTGCATCCTGCCCGACTTAAACAAGTATCAAGTAACAACTTTAGTTATTATATTGCCCTTCATTTCAATCTTCTTCTCCTAGCTCACCTGTTCAAGATTACATTCAGTTCGATAAGTATTGGTGTACAAGTGCCTTTCTGCCTGTGCAGACTCAAACTAATCTCAGCCCCTTCCCCGAAACCAGAATTGATCAGTAGAGGTGACCTCAGAAAATTTGCTCCATGAAATTAAGAATCTAGGTTGTCTCACGTACCTTACTTCACAGGTCCAGAGTATCACATGTCGTTTCAAACAACCTCAACTCTTGCTGTTTGGACACAAAATCCATGAATCCCCTTAGATTCCTCCTGTCCACAACCTCTCCAGGTTGGAAGACATACCTTCAGCCTGCTTTCATGGCATAATGACTCATAGACTCATCTTCCGTACACAACGTTCAGTGTCGGCATCACCTCTCTGTCAATCACTCCACTGGCTTCCCTTAGCCTCAAGAATAACATTTAAAATCATAACCCTAACTTACAAAGCACTTAACTATAATGCTCCCCCTTACATCTCTGCTCTCATCTCCAAATACTCCCCCACCAGCCCTTTTCGTTCTGCTAATGACCTTCTTCTTTCTACAATTCACCTCCTCTCACTCCCGCCTCCAGGACTTTTCTTGTGCTGCCCCTAGTCTCTGGAACTCCTTGCCTCGCTCCACCAGATTATCCCCTTGCCTCAAAACATTTTAAAACCTCACTTAAAAGGCATCTCTTTAAAGAAGCATATCACCTTCCACCCTAACACACTTATTACCTCTCTCTCTCCCTCTTTTACCACTCACTATACCTTAGATTGTAAGTCTGCGAGTTTCTATCCTTAGTACTTAGGAAATGCACCAAGGACATTGGATTCCTAGCTCAAAGACAGGGCCCTCCTTGCTTTGCTAAATGTTAATCTGTATTTATCATTGTCTGAACCTAATTTATGTACAGCACTACAGAATATGTCGGCGCCTTATAAATAAACTATAATAATAATAATAATCATCATAATAATGAAGAAGAGCATGTATTCTCATACAGTGCACTTCTTAGCCCTCATGATCCATCCCGACACCATGTGGAGACAGGTCTAACCAGCTGTGGAAGGCATTTCTCCCCTTCCATTTTTGGGTGCCTAGTGCCTTGGGGTATTAGGAGCATGGTCTGGTTATCTGATTTCTGCTGAGTTCTAAATTTAATCAGGGATAAATGTATGAATATATTTTAGAAGAATAAAAGTTATATTTTATATTTCTATATGTTATCTATGTACATCGATTTGGACCATACTTTAGATCAATATCGATACAACCAATGATTGTACATAAAACTCCTATTTCTTTGGATCATATACAATATTGTGAGCAGTGCACAGGTACTCTACATTAGTACTAATTTGGTTGGTGATCTATTCATAGTCCTGATTTCTCTCAGCTAGATTATTTTGCATTAGGAGCATGCTCTTCTCCACCCCACTATGAGAGTTATTTAGATAAGCAAAGTTAGAGAGAAATTCATCATAAATTATAGATAATTTATGCTTAAAATATCCAACTTTTAATTTTCCTCAGTAGAGGTTTCTTATAAGATACCACAATCCATCAGACCAATTGTACCAAATGTGAAGAGATATATTTGTGTCAGGTGAATACAGCAGAGCCACCCAGGTACATTTGGAATTACTGATATTCCCTTATAATGGGTTCCACCCAAATAAAGACTTAAATTGGGCTTGGCACTGCTAATAATCCATGGTTCAAACCACTTACCTCTAAATGAGTACTAAAATGACCAAGGTCAAAGCCCAAGAGAAGACATCAGGACTATAGATGTCAATGCTAATGTGGTATATTTTTGTATCATTTAAAGGACCGCTATAGGTTGGGAAAATCTTCACTTACCTGTGAAGTGTGCAACTCACTAATAACTTTATTTGTTTATTCATGGAAGATGCCATCATTGAAATATTTCATTTTCAAGGCATGAAGGTGCAGTGCAAAGCAGGGCAAGCGGTGCTGTAATGGTAACTTTGTAGAACGGGTCGGTTCAAACCAAGTGGAGAGCTGTTATTTTAATAGGAGAGTAACTAACCATCCATCAGTAGGCGTAGGACATCAAGATCATGAAAAGCATGGACTCGATAAATCAAAGGCATTTATAAGATTTATTAATGAACGCTGCCCCTCTACCAAGCCCCAAATATAATAAGCTCTGGAATCCACAACTTCATATTAACATATTTATTTTAATTTAGCAATTAACTGTAAACATTTGCATTCCATCGTGTCACATTCACAGGTGGTAACATTCACCAACCAGTGCTCAAGCAGTTTGATATTAGATCACTTATTGCACTTTAGCTCATATATATTCCTTATTGCTTTCTGATAGGGAATGGTCACACGGGGGTTCCGTCAACATGGAGACTGTAGATGTATGGATTAAACAAATGTGGAGAACAGCAGTATCCCTTTCTGTCCGTTTCATCTCGGTCATAGCACAAGTCCCCAGTCTGGGAGTTTTACTAGCAAATGTCATATTTCGGTATTTTTATAGCAATTGTCATTTTATGCCATGTGTGCTGCTGCATTGCTTTAGTTATTAGCTCATCCTCATAAATTGGCTTAATTGTTCCATATTTATTACCTATGTAGTGTTGCTAAACTCAGTAATTGGTCACTGGGAGCTGGTATCTTCTCTATGTCGGAATATCATACTGGTAAGCCATAACCTTGAAATCAATAATTTTGTATTTGAGGCCTGGCGGAGTAAAGGTTTGTGTGAGCCTGAATCCCATCTTCTCATACAGCCACCGAGCATCACTCATAGCCAATGAGGTCTCTAGGACCACAGTTTCATATCTTCTCTCTCGGGCAAAGTCAATGAGTGTCCTACATAAAGCTTTAGCGATCCCTTTGCCTCTGTGACTTTTGGCCACTGACAGTCTCTTCATTTCCATGTGATTCTCCATTTTGGGGTTAGTTGATAGAGCAAATGCCACTGTGCCCACAACCTGCCCAGCAGACTCAACCACCCAGAAGCGGTAACCATCCCTCTGCATGTAGTATTTGTGGATGTCCTTCATGTCATCATTTAGGCAACGCTGAACATAGGAATGGAAGGTACTTCGGCTGCAAAGCCACAGGATGACTATCACAGTGGTCACAACCAGGGTAGAAAGAACAATAGACCTGGTGATGAATAAAGCAATCAGGAACCCAAACAACATGAGAAGCCAGTTGCGTTGGAGCCGGAGAGCGTGTTTGAAAGCCGCATTGGTGTGCTCAGTCATTCCTTGAGCAAAGAGATGCCTGGCAACCTTATAGTCTGAGTTCTTATACAGTCGGATATTGTAATCAGACATGATTCGGCCCTGCAAAGGATGATGAAAATAATGAATGAAATTATATTATGCACTCCAACTGAGATATAGAATAAAAAACAGTATTGTGCCAGCAAAAATGAACTAGCATACAAATACAAACCAATGTATTATTATTATTATCAATGTAATATTATTAATACTATACATTATTAAATATTATGTTTATGATGAAAAATTAAGAAGTATACTGAGTGAGAATTTATCACAATATTAGATTTATATTAAGCGGTTACCGATCCACAATAATATTAATATTTTTTTTTTGTCAAGAACTGATTCCTCTGTATTAGACTGCTGTAGCTTCGTTTTCGTTTTTTTCGGCGGACATTTTTTTAGAGAATTTTTTAGTGTCTAAACTCTTTTAATTTGACTTAAATTGAGGTGTAACTTTAGTTTTTGAGGTCCTGGATGCTCCCTCTTCCTGTAAGTAAGCTTTTTATGTATTTGTTGTGTGTATTTGTTGTATTTTTCATGTTTTGATGTGCGCGTGTTGCGTGTTGCAGTCATAATGGGTCGTAACGTGTCTCGTATTTTGTTTGCGTTACGACGAAAATTTTGCAAGGGTTGCAGTTGCTGGCAAGGAGCGCCTTTGCTACGCGAGCCCGCAAGCGTGAGCAACGGCTCGTATGCTCACAACTATATATGTGATAGGGGCAAAGAAAGGTTCATACATCAAATATACATGTTTATTGCCAGTTACACACTAACATGCTCAGATACATTTCTAGACATACACAAACGTTCACAAGGGACAACATAAAGAATGACACACTTACACCCAAATATACATCCCACCGGGGGTGTATTTCAGCATTGGCACATTTTCGGGAGTCAGCAGGGTGCGTGAAGTTGATGATGCAATAATATGGAAAATACACAGAAATGTCTATATGCAGAGAATATTCTATCAGTAAGAGTACCTGGTGCTTTGTAACTCACTGTATAATGACAAAGACACAAATACACTTATATTTTTTTTATATAGGTGGGCTGTAAACCTATTTTTATGTTATAGCAAGAGGAATGAAGGAGTAGTAACTGGGATGTCTGGGGGGCGGGGCGCACAAATCTGAATGGGCCTAGTAATCCAAAAAAACGTAATACGCCTCCTGCGCAGGCTAGTATTGAAAAATCTCTCTGACAACGTCTGAAGTCTATAATTGGTTAGCATTTCAGCATAAGGAAGTTAGAAGTGCGGTTAAGTGATAAGGCAGGTTAGACTTGAAATGCTGAGCCCCTCAGTATGAAGACAAAGTCACTCTTGTACCATTCCGTCAACTTCCCAAATTTATTTGTTTTACTTTTTTCTTTTCAACCTATTACTGCACCAATGGTGGACTTATTGCAGGCGGAGCAAAGCACCTAGGGCCCAAAACAGAGTAGGGGACCTCTGCTACCAGCAGTGCCTGGAGTAAAGGTGGACTCTTAATTTAGAGGGGTGGGCAGATAATTATCCTATTAACCCCTAGGGTGATTCCCTTGTTCAACAACCTCAGATACCCTTATGATACTACTCTGATAGCTGAAAGTGAGGAGGAACTAAAGGACTAATTGATGAGGGTGAAAGAAGAGAGTGCAAAAGTTGGCCTACTGCTTAACGTTAAAAAGATGACGATGGGGAAGAAGTGGAGCCAGTGACAGATTTTATTTTCCTGGGATCCAATATCTGTTTAGATGGTGATTTTGAACATAAAATGAAAAGATGTTTGCTTCTGGATAGGAAAGCTATGTCAAGTCTTGACAAGCTAGTAAAAAGTAAAGTTATTACACTACCAACAAAGCTCCACCTAGTTAGAACGATGGTATTCCCAGTAGTAACATAGGGATGTGAGAGCTGGACCACAAATAAGTCTTAGTGCCTGAGAATTGACGCCTTTGCATTGACGCCTTTGAATTGTAATGTTGGCGAAAACTACTTAGAGACCCTTGGACAGCAGGAAGATCCAATAAATCAGAACCCCAGGAAACCAAGACAAACTGTTCACTGGAAGGTCTGATCATGAGGCTGAAACTCAAATATTTTGGTCATATCATGAGATGGCAGGATTCCCTAAAGAAGTCTCAAATGCTGGAAAAGATTGAAGGCACATGAACAAGGGGAAAACAGAGGCAGAGATGGATGGATGAGGTCACTGAAGCAATGAGCATGAACTTGATGGAGCTCAGAGTAGTAGTGGTAGTAGAGAGATGAGTCCATAAGGTCATGCAGAGCTGGATCCGACTGAACGACTAAACAACAATAAAATTACCTTGTATAGAGAAATTGTCACTGGGGACCCCAGATTATTTGCACCTTGGCCCCCATTCTGTCAGGGGTTTTACCTATTAAATATATAAATAAGTATACTCCTATATATATATACCATTTCATTATATATTTCTGATTAAATATATCCTCTTAATATTTTAATTAATACACATATAGAAATTCCTCAAACATAACGGTGTTTGATATCATCGGATAGGAAATATCTTAAATTTTTCATATCTATGTGTTATGTTATACCTATATTGCACATCATCATTTTATTTTGAGTTTTAATTTTATACACATATTCCATTTTTTCTGAGCTTCACTAAGTGTCTACATTGTAATGAGAATGTAAACAGTGAAACCAACAAAAGGCTAGTCATTAGTATTCATACTAGATTCTTTTGATCCTCAAATGTCATGAAATAGTCACACCTCAAATTGGAGACGAGAGATCCACCATTTGGCTCTGATAATGACAATACTTGTTTGACTGTACATTTGATATTCATGTATTCCCACTTAACACAATAGTGAGAAATAATTCCAGGATGTGATTAAAGTGATATTTAGATAAGAATGGCTATTTAAGATAGGCCTAGGACAAAGAAAAAAAAAAAAAGGAAGACAGAGACAAAGAGGAGTGAGGCTGAAGAGACACACAGGCAATACATTGAGAAAGAGAGGACCTATTTTTGATTCCTGATAGATTTAATTTTTCATATAATAATCGATTTGGGATTATCCAGGCTGACTCTACATGATATCGGGTTGATTCTGGTATCTGGTAATGTATAGATTTAATTTCAAACTTCTGTGATATAATAGATAGATTGATCTTATTTCTTCCTCTAAATCAATTATATCACAGAAGCTACCAATATATCTACTGTAGGTATTATTCAAATTGTGATATATTTTCCTTTGTTCCAATAGTATTTCTGTATTTCAATATATGGTTATTATTATAGCATCACCCCATTATTAGTTATATAGTTCTATTGGGGTATATTATATATTCTGCCAACAATATTATTGTGACTTACTATATTAATAAGATTGATTCTCATGTTTATTATAAATAGCTAAAATAAGGAATATTGATTATAGTAATTTATTGTTATTTTCTATTACCCTAGAAGATTTTGTTGATAAAGAAGTTAGAAGGTTTTTCTTGTTTTATTAACATTTTATCGTATTTATATTGCAATAGACTTAATTGGGTTATTGACATCTGTGAATCATATAGTACCGTTTAGAACTTTTTATTACTCTAGAATTCGATTGTGATATCTGATAATAAACGCTGTTTTGTTTAAAAGCTATACTTTCCTATAAATTGACGTTATAATCGGACAATAAGTTAAATTGACTATTTCATATATCATTTTACTATAAACACCACGACATAATTTGGAGGCACTGCTGAGATAACGTCTTTATAGATAAGTGAATTGATATTTATCAATTTAAAACTTTTTAATACAACAGCGTTTATTAAAATAAAAACAAAATGTCAGAAGGCCGATCCAGTTCAGAAAGGACAGGGGTGTTGTCATTGGATGAGATATTGAGACTAGATGCAATGGGATGTGAAACATTGATCAAAAGTTTAATAAGCAATGTGTATCCTCTGTGTGAATACCCATCAAGATTGTCAGAATATTTTAGTAACATCAAACCGATAATTGATGGAAATGCCATAGACAATTGGAGTCAGGAGACAGAATTATTACCAAATATTAATGGTGTCATAAATGCAGTTCAGGATAACTTTGAACGTAAAAAGAATCTTGCCCGTGTAGCGATTAGCTGGATGGAAGTCGCCAGACACTGGAAAGGCCAGACTATTGAAAAGGAGGTGGTCATAACTGGTTTAAATAAGACAATTAAGGAGATATCTGAGGCATGCAACCATTTGAGAGACTTACACGAAGATAGGATAAAAATGTCAGAACATCAAGTAGTTAAACTGGATGAGTTAGAAAAGGAATTAGAAGATGCTAAGGAAAGATTACAAGGATATGAGGGATTAACAGCAATGTGTGATAAATTAATGAGGAAATTAGGGGATTTTCAAATAAAATGGGATGAGTTATCTGAAGACAGAGATAGAAAAACTGACCAAATTGAAGAGTTGTCTGGGCAATGTGATCATTTAGCTCAAAAAGTATATCAGGCTGAGGGACTGTCTCAAAAATACCTACAAGACTGTGAGGAGTTAAAAAGAGAAAAATCAAGTTTAGAAGCTAAACTTTCCACCCTTACTAATGAAATAAATAAAAGAACAATAAGAGAAGCTGAAAATTACCAGGAAGCTAGAAAGATTCAACATTTACTTGATAATGCCCAAAAGGAGATTAAAAATTACCAGAAGGATATTGGCAGGTTAAAAGCAGATCTAGATAAGGCCCAAAATCATGTACCAGACATAACGATTGCCAGGCATCCTAGAGATTTTGATGAGGAGTTTGATTCATCCCCTTCAAGGGATACACATAATAAGAAATTATCTTTCCATGAGACAGCGCAGGCTATCAGAAAATTGGTAAAGCCCTACACTAAAGGATCTAAATTATCCATTGAGGATCACCTAGATACTGTGGAGAGAATCATGCTTGAATTAAATGTGCGGGGATCTCATGCAAAGATATCATATCTCCCTTGGTCATTTGATAATTCATAAACATCATTCTTTACTTCCCTTCAAGATAGCGATATAACTGATTGGGATCAATACAGAGCAGAGGTGAGGAGGTACTTTTCTGAATTTCGTAACCCCCAAGCAGCTTTAAGGGCCTTACACAATCTCAAATGCCAGCCTGACGAAAGTCCAAAATAATTTTTAGTCACATTAAAACATGCATATCGGCAGACAGATAAAAGAGCAGATATAGAATCCGCAGAGTTCAAGAGGATATATTTTCATGCCTTACCATCATTTATGAAAAGAAATATAATCAGGGATTATGATGACTCTAAACCACTCAGCTGGTTGGTAAACGAATGTTCCAAGATATATGAGATTCAACAGGATGAGGAAAATAGTTTTAAACGTAAAGAAAAGGGCCAAATCCATAAAATAGCGGAAATCTCTATCCAACCAGAACTACCTTTTGAAACAAATACTAAATCCTATGCTGATGTGGTTAAAAGTCAAAATAAACCAAAATACATACCACCCAAACCTAGACCTATAAAAGTTACCCCTGAAAGGCCCCAAAATAGAAACAATAACTCTTTTTATGTAAGCCCAAATTACAAAGGAAATAATCCTATTAGAGATTATTGGTGGCAACCTAAAAGCCCCAATGTAGAAAGAAGATTGAGCTCTCCAAGGCCCAGTACTTTAGAAAATTCAGAAAGCCAAAGAGTTACGAATAGGTATAACCGAAACCAAAATGTAGAACAAAACTCTAACCTAGAGGAACAAGTTAAATTACTGACCCAGCAAATGACTGCCCTCATGGCAGGAATGAATCTGCCGGGAAATCAAACACTGAGAGCAGAGCCAGTCCAAAGGGGCCAAAATTCTGAAAACCAAAACCAGTGACTGAATGGCGTTTGCAAAACTGTGATGGATAATCCTGAAACAAATGATAATAAGATGTGTCTTCCTTCTGTCCCTAAGTTTTCTTTGTACACAGGAACTCCCAAAGAGCAAGAAGGAGGTATCAATGAAGTCAGAGGGAGCGGTATGAACAATATACAGGTTAAACCCTTTTGTGTACAGGATGCATCACTGACCAAGCCACAAATCATTGAAACAGGGTTAATAGTTAGTCAATATAATAAACAATATAATACAGGTAAAATTGAAGATATACCTAACCTGACCAATAACCCCCCCGAAATTACCATAAACTGGTTAAATAATACCCCCCAGTCTGACTCTCTAAATAAGAACGAACAATGGAAGAAGTCAGATATGCTAAAACATTCCCATTTCCTATGTGAGATGGAGGAATGTCAGGGGAGATACTATATCCCTGTCAGCTTACAAGATGTAGACTCCATGGACATTAAAGGGTTAATAGACACAGGCTCCCAAGTAACTGTTCTTTCCCAAGATATGTATCAAGAAATAGAACGTAGATCTAATAAGAAAACTATTCTAAAATCATTCATCGGAATTGTAAAGAATTTCGATGGAATTACCATAAAGACCAAAGGTAGTGTATGGTTGAGTATTAAAATAGGAAATAAACAGGTAAAACATCCAGTGATAGTGGTAGATGTTCCTGAGTCTCAATTCTTAATTGGGACAGATCTACTGAGGCGATTAAGTCCAATAATAGACTGTATAGATGGAGTAATATGGTCACAAGTTAGCTTTCCCATAAACTATGAAAAGGTTAAACAATCCAATATGCCGAGAAATTGTCATGTAATAGAAACAAAAGAAAATTCGGTAGAAATTCATTTTCAAAATAATCAAACACCTGAAATGACGATAATACAATGCCATGACATTTCTGAAGAACAAATAAATGATGAAAATGTGATCCAAATTAATCAGGCCCACATAGATAACACTCATGTAGAAGGAAATGTCCTAACTATTTCACTAAATAGGAAAACCTCTAAACCTTTTGAAATAACTAGACATTCCAAAATTATGGCTAACATAGAAATAAGAGATAAGGGTTTATTTATCCCCATAAATATTATAGGTATGAGATATCCTAAACAAGCCAAAATAGCCTTAACCCATGAACATAGTTATATTAATGAAAGTCTATTGAAACGAATAAAGAATCCAAGATTAATTCGTAATTCCCAACCATATGACCAATACATATATAAAATAGATCATGAAACCTCAACCCATCCTATTATAGCAAGATGTTTAACACCCCTTTCAATAGGAGATAAAAAGGTTGTGCACTTGTTCCAGGTGATAGAGGATTCCCAATATCCAATATATATTGGTAATGATTTGTTACATCGGTTTGCTTTTCAAATTGATTTAATCCATAACGTTCTATGGTCTCGGTTGAATGAGTCACCATTAGATTTCAGTAATGACTCAGAAGCCTTGAAATATGCCCAACAGATGCCTTATGCAATAACCATACAGATGGAACGAACTGTCACTATACCAGAAGGTGTAGCCCAATTCCCTCTACCCTTGCAAGTAAAAAGAGGGCAGATGATCCAAGGCAAAGATGCTTATGTTAATCTTAGCTATCAAACCCAACAAAAAGGCCTCAACACCACCCACACTCCTTTAATTGCTGTGACACAATTGCCTTTTGTCATCCTAGTAAATAACATAGCTTCCCATCCAATACATATGGAGAAGGGATCCATAGTGGGAATGGCCATTGATGCAGAATATTTTACCTCTGAATTTACCAATTTAGTTATTGGTTTGATCCCAGAGGAATATATGAGTGATGATAAAATGATTGACCAATGTTTCGATACTCAACCAGAAGGATTATTTACTGTTCAATCTATTTATCCCTTCAGTTCCATGGAAGGACAGTGTGAAATATCAGATGACGAGCTAATTTTTAATCAAAATATAGATGAACAAGAGTATGAAGAGAATTTGGTCAATAAGATACAGATAAACTCCATTACCACTGACCTATCTACACAACTAGAGGAAGCCTATGAAATTAGTCAACCTGAGGTATTCCCTGGGTTTAAAGAAAGAGTTGAAGAACAGATAATTTTAGCAGATGGGTGCTCTAATGATACTGAACGCCAAAAATTAAGACAAGTGCTTATGAATTACCAAGGTGTATTTTCTAAAGACTCATATGATTGTGGCCTGACGGATCTACATGTCACTAAAATTAAAACTGATCCCAGTATGCCACCTATATTTGTTAAGCAATATAGACTACCCCTCGCCTCTTATTAATCATTAGCCGATATCATAAAGAATCTAGAATCAAGGGGAATTATACGTCCTGTACATAGTTCTTATAATAATCCTGTTCTAGGTATTTTGAAGCCAAATGGGACATGGCGCTTATGCGCTGATTTGAGGCAATTAAATAAGAGAGTCCACATGTCGGCTTGGCCTGTCCCATATATAGACCAATGTTTAGCACAAGTCCAAGGGTCTAAATTATTTACGACACTTGATTGTGCCCAAGGTTATTGGACTATTAAAGTCAATGAAGAGGACCAACATAAATTAGCATTTACATTTGGTAATCAACAATTTACATGGACTAGAACTCCATTTGGATTTATAAATTCAGGGAATGAGTTTGCTATCTTCTTGCACAAGGCAATGCCTGATGCTCAAGAGCGAGGGACATTAACCTATGTAGATGACATCTTGATTAAAAGTTGCGAATTTGATAAACATATCACAGAAATTGAACATGTTTTGGACCAATTAAAGCACGCAGGAGTTAAAATATCTCTCCAAAAGGCTCAGTGGTGCCGCACTAAAGTTAACTTTTTAGGTCATGAGATAACTCCTGATGGTGTAAATCCACAGAAAAAGAAGGTAGAGGCCCTACTTAAAACTAAAATGCCTACAACTACAAAAGAATTGAGATCATTCCTGGGTATCACCAATTATTCTCGTAAATTTATTGAGAATTATGCCGAAATAACAAGACCCCTCATACAATTGTTAAAGAAAGGTGAGCCATGGAAATGGGGTGAGATTCAGAACCAAGCTGTAAATGAGTTAAAACAGAAACTAAGTCAGGCCCCTTGCCTAGCTTATCCAGAACGAGGTAAGCCCTTCATCTTAGAAACTGGTTATACTGATAATTGTTTAAGTGCTGTGTTATATCAGAAATATGACCAACATAACAAGATTATCTCTTGTGCGAGTAAAACACTATCACCTGTAGAGGTAAAATTTAATGATTGTGAGAAGGCTCTATTCGCTACAGTATGGGCACTACAACATTTTCGAAATTTCATACAAGGTGAGAAAATAATAGTGGAAACGGCACACCAACCATTACAGTATATTCAGAGCAATAAAATTAGGTCTGGTAATCTATCAAATAGCCGCATAACTGCTTGGACCTTATCCTTACAAGGATGGCCTTTGGAGATAAGATATGCTCAAAATAAAAAGAATCTAGTTGCCCAAGGATTAGCGGATTTACATGATTGTACTGCCCCAGAACCCTTTAAGGATGATGATCCTCATATAGACCTTCTGGAGGAATATAAATTGTCACCTCATAAAATATATGAAGAGGTATTTTGTAAATCCTTACCCACAGTTTATGTAGATGGATGTGCCTATCACGTAAAAGTAGATACAGATAATAAGCTAGTTGCGGGAATTGGTAATGTATGGATAGATAATTTTCCTGCTCCTCCAAAAGGATGTAAAATAGGACCCAGGAGTAGTCAGATAGCAGAATTGATGGCTATATATTATGCTGTTTACACCGCAATAGAGCATAACATTAAGGACTTTGTAATCATTACTGATTCAGAATACGCCCGAAATAGTTTTGTTGAATATTTACCAGTATGGAAACGAAATAATATGACTAATGTCCGAAAGAAACCGATAAAACATGGTAAGTTAATACATGCCATTGATGAAATGGTAAATGCTCATGAACTGACTATATACTGGAAGAAAACAAAAGGACATTCCAAAGTAAAGGGTCAGGATAAAGACGGAAATGATCTTGCTGATAAACTAGCAAAGCAAGGTGCCCTAGAGGGGGAATCAATTGAAATGGACCACCTTATGGGTCCATTGCAAATTCAGGCTATCACTAGACAGCAATCCCAGAAAGATACAGAACTCCCCACAGTACAGTGGTCCCATGATACTCCTAATTTGGACTTGATCAATAGTCAAAAAGAAGATCCTATCATAGGTCCATTTTATAACCATATACAAGATCCAATACAGTATCCTCTGGACAAAATTGATGTGTCAGATAAGGAAGATTTCAGGATTCTAATTAAGTCAAAATCCCAGTTTAACATCTTAGGTGGTTTACTTATCCGCACATCTAAGAATGGTATACACCAATGGGTAGTTCCTACTGCTTATCGAGGTCTAATGCTACAACATGCTCATGATGCTCCAACATCAGGACACAGAGGTGAAAAGATTACATATGAGATACTTCAGGATTTTGCATATTGGCCACACATGTTGATGGATGTAAAAATTTACTGTCAAGGATGTTTAGTATGTCCCCAGTTTCAACCCCATTCACCTACCCATAGGGCTCCTCTTCAGAAAAGGGGGATGTCCATGCCATGGTCAGACATACAGATTGACTTTATTGGCCCAGTAACTACCTCTTCCAGGGGTAATAAGTATATGTTAACCGTAACATGTTTATTCACCAAATGGGTAGAATGCCTTCCGGCGACAAACTGTAAAGCGGAGACTGCCGCAATTTTGTTGATTAACCATGTGTTTTCTCGTTTTGGCCTACCGCAACGAATTGAGTCAGATAGAGGAAGTCACTTCACCAGTGAGGTGATGAGCCGTATGTGGAGAATCCTAGGTGTTAAACGTAAATTACATATTGCTTACCGCGCCGCTTCTAGTGGTGGGGTAGAACGGTACAACCAATCTATTGTAAGTATCCTAAAGAAATATGTCAAGGAATCAGGTAAGGACTGGGACATAAAATTACCCTTAGTTTTAATGGCGATAAGATCTACCCCTAGTACTGCTACTAAAATGTCCCCTTTTGAATTAATGACTGGGAGACGTATGGTACTCCCACAACACCTTATCTATAGAACCCAAGACCACAACTTGGTAAATGCCGCCACGACCCATCAGTATATTGAGAACTTGAGGAAGCATTTACAACAGGCTTTTGCATTTGCCCAGAAAAATCGAGAGAAATCTGCAGAAAGCACTAAAACATTTTACGATCTGAAAACATCTAAGAAAGAATATGAGATCACAGATCAAGTTTATCTATATAACTTCCTACGTAACCAGGCAAAAGAGAAAAAGTTTTTACCCTCATGGAAAGGACCTTATACCATTATAGATAAAATTTCACCCGTCGTGTATAAGATTCAGATCCCAAAAGATGGTGAAATGGTAGAGAAATGGGTCCATATTAACCAAATGAGAACCTGTCATCCTAGATCTCAGTTAAGAATCATTGAAAATACTTGCCCAGATGAACCGTGATTTGCGAAATGTTTTTCGCGGAAAAAAAAAAAATCTTCTGTCTCTTCATCTATCTGCCTAATCCATCATGTTAGGAATGTATTATTAAAACCACTTGTATTTCGATTAAACATAGAAGCCAAAAGAGAGAGTATCCAAATTGATAAAAGAAAAGGCCGATCGTATCAGGGTAATGATGATCCTAACGCCAACAAGTTCAGACGGAAGCTATCGTGGGATGGTCCTTCCTCAAGCATCTTAATCCAAGAGGCTCCAAGATGCATCCTAACCCGGGAGGAGAATAACGTCGCCGAAAATCTTCATCAGTGTCGATCCACAGAGGATGATTAAAAGACAATTCAGAATATTCCACATCAGGGTGGAAAAGACTCAAACGTGGTATCGTGACCACATTGCCTCTTCATAGGCCATTGAGAAGAAGACGTAAAAACAACTAAGGAAAACTTTATAAACTCACATAACTCCCGTTATCAACGGTCAGAACATTTCCCGAATCATAACCATTGAAGTGATTATCAGGAAGATAATAATAGATGATGAATCAGGACTGCATCTCTTTTAAATAAAAGGACATTCAGGGTTATCCTGCTTAATCATGGAGGGAGTATTGATCCAGGGAGGAATCCGATCGCCAATATTTGGGGTCAGGAAGGAATTAATTTTTCCCAAATAAAGACAATTGGGTTTTATGTTTGCCTTCCTCTGGATCATCCATATTATTGGTACATGTAAGCAATGAGGTCAGAAAATATACCCCAATAGAAGTGATGCATAGGTAAAGAAATATGTTTAGACAACCGAATACTTATCTATTTAATTACACATATTGCTACTGTAATAATGTCACCTACCTAATGGGGAGACAGTATTCCAGAAAGGGGGATTTGTCAGGGGTTTTACCTATTAAATATATAAATAAGTATACTCCTATATATATTATTATATATTTCTGATTAAATATATCCTCTTAATATTTTAATTAATACACATATAGAAATTCCTCAAACATAACGGTGTTTGATATCATCGGATAGGAAATATCTTAAATTTTTCATATCTATGTGTTATGTTATACCTATATTGCACATCATCATTTTATTTTGAGTTTTAATTTTATACACATATTCCATTTTTTCTGAGCTTCACTAAGTGTCTACATTGTAATGAGAATGTAAACAGTGAAACCAACAAAAGGCTAGTCATTAGTATTCATACTAGATTCTTTTGATCCTCAAATGTCATGAAATAGTCACACCTCAAATTGGAGACGAGAGATCCACCATTTGGCTCTGATAATGACAATACTTGTTTGACTGTGCATTTGATATTCATGTATTCCCACTTAACACAATAGTGAGAAATAATTCCAGGATGTGATTAAAGTGATATTTAGATAAGAATGGCTATTTAAGATAGGCCTAGGACAAAGAAAAAAAAAAAAAGGAAGACAGAGACAAAGAGGAGTGAGGCTGAAGAGACACACAGGCAATACATTGAGAAAGAGAGGACCTATTTTTGATTCCTGATAGATTTAATTTTTCATATAATAATCGATTTGGGATTATCCAGGCTGACTCTACGTGATATTGGGTTGATTCTGGTATCTGGTAATGTATAGATTTAATTTCAAACTTCTGTGATATAATAGATAGATTGATCTTATTTCTTCCTCTAAATCAATTATATCACAGAAGCTACCAATATATCTACTGTAGGTATTATTCAAATTGTGATATATTTTCCTTTGTTCCAATAGTATTTCTGTATTTCAATATATGGTTATTATTATAGCATCACCCCATTATTAGTTATATAGTTCTATTGGGGTATATTATATATTCTGCCAACAATATTATTGTGACTTACTATATTAATAAGATTGATTCTCATGTTTATTATAAATAGCTAAAATAAGGAATATTGATTATAGTAATTTATTGTTATTTTCTATTACCCTAGAAGATTTTGTTGATAAAGAAGTTAGAAGGTTTTTCTTGTTTTATTAACATTTTATCGTATTTATATTGCAATAGACTTAATTGGGTTATTGACATCTGTGAATCATATAGTACCGTTTAGAACTTTTTATTACTCTAGAATTCGATTGTGATATCTGATAATAAACGCTGTTTTGTTTAAAAGCTATACTTTCCTATAAATTGACGTTATAAACGGACAATAAGTTAAATTGACTATTTCATATATCATTTTACTATAAACACCACGACAATTCACTAGCTCCGTCACTGGACAGCACTGCTGTGTAATTCTGTTAAGAGCGTTAGACAAAACTGCTATATGTCATGCATACAAATAAATACATAATATAACATCTATTGAGTAGTATTATTGATATTAAAGCTAGTTGCAGTTTTATTTTTCTTGTATTTCCCTTGTTCATCTTCCTTTCAGCTTTTTTTTTACTAAAATAAGACATAAGTCATCTATTTCTGAGATACAAATCAGGTCAATTATTCAGGCATATGTACTAAGTTTTCCGATCTCCAATAGTTTTTCAATACTTCACCATTTAGTAAGCATGGCCCAGTATCTATTACATATGATATCTCCTTTACTACTGTAACCACCATTGTCTTCCTGCAATGATTAAACACGGGGCAGGACGGTATTCTAGAATGAGAACAATGCCGCTCCATGTACATATACATACTAGTGGTATTGTGAAAAGACATGGTGATGATCTGGAAAAAAAGGATTATTCTTTGTAATATAATACTACTACTACTACTACTACTACTACTACTACTACTACTAATAATAATAATAATAATAATGATAATAATAATAATATAATTTATTTATTATTATTATTAATAAAGTTAACATGCGATATAAAGTCTATCTTAAATTCAAGCTTCCCTTGCTATTACATGTGGTTCTAATCTAATCTAATCTAATCATTATTCTACCACATAAACTCCTGGGAATAACACGGATACCAGGTTATATAAAAAGGTTTCCACTAGCAAACACTTTATGAAAAATGAATAAAGGTGTTAGCCATTGGAGATCAATTTTAAATAAAGTATAAAACTTGATATAATCAGCCAAGTCAAATTATGTCACATAGTAAGACATCTGGTTGCCTACAAGATTATATATTCACTAGACATGATGATATGCCTTTAAATATACAGTGACAATCTATATTGCATTGGCTGCAGATAAATAAGATGGAGATTACCTTCTGACATCAGGAAGATTACTTCTCCTTAAGGTCTGGAGCCTTCAAGTTTTTGAAGTTGAAAAACACACAGCCCGGTGTGAATATGAATGAACTTTAATCTGCAACGTGACTGCAGGGAAAGCTCTCACTGGCTGCCCAGATCCAGGCAAAATCCTTACTCAGCTTTCAGTTGCTTCCTCCTTCTACTTAACACAAGACTTCCAGACTTAACCCTTCCAATGTCACTTGTTAACGGCAAGCTTCTGCATATGCAGTGCGATCCGTGATGTAATATTATGAGAACTGAGTTATAGGGAAGCGGATTACTGAAATAGATCGTAACCTTGGATAGAGCGTCTAATACTGGGAGGAACAGGGCAACTGCCAACTATGCTAATCATGCAGAGCTCAGTAATGCAATGCACTGTTTTTGAATGTAAGAACAACATAGAAATAGCGGTCTTAGTCTTCTATAGATTGGATTAAAGGAGTATGGAAAGTTCCTGGATGTTATTAGGTATATAATATCCTTGTGTATCGATTTACTTTTATGTACTTTATATTATTAAGAACTGCTTATAAGCTCTGTTTTAGTGCAGTGTAGTGTCCTAGCCTATCAGCGACCACGTCTCAGCAGCACATTGCACGGAGATGGTTTCTTATTTATTAGTTACAAAGTAATTGAGGTTGAAAAAAGACTTTTAGCCCATCAAGTTCAACCTTTTAAGATCTCCTCTGATCTGCAATATGTGGATTAATTGTTAATTGATCCAGAGGAAGACAAACAAAAAAAAAAAATAATTGTCTCAAAAGAGAAAAAAAATAATTCCTTCCTGACTCCAGATACTGGTGATCGGATTCCTCACTGGATCAATACTCCCTCTCTAATTAACCAGGATAACCCTAAATATCAAATCCCTTTTTAAAGTTATCTATCAGATAGGCTGTCACCACCTCCTTTGGTAGAGAATTCCACCGATTATCCACCCTTACTGTGAAGAACCCTTTTCCTTCTTTAAGGTGGAATCTTTTTACTTCTAATCTTGAAGACTGTCCTCTTGTCAGTTGAAAACCTCTTGGCACAAAAAGTTCCCCTGACAAATCTTTATACTGACCCTGGATGTATTTATATAAGGTAATCATATCCCCTCTTAGATGGCTTTGTTCTAGATAAAATAAGTTTAATTTGGTTAGTCTTTCTTCATAACGTTCCCCTTATTAGCTTTGTTGTCCTTCTCTGTACATTTTCCAGCTCTAAAATGTTCTTTTTATTTTCCATATTCCAAATGAGGACGTACTAGGGATTTGTATAGTGGCAGAATTATATTTGCTTCCCTGGCTTCTATACCCTTTTTAATACATGCTAATATTTGATTTGCCTTTGCAGCTGCTGCTTGGCATTGAGCGCTGTTACCTAGGTGGTTGTCCACTAGCACTCCCAAATCCCTTTCAATATCTGATACCCCTAGATTTGCTCCATTAAGATTATAAATTGCATGGCTATATTTCATTCCCAGATGCATAACATTACATTTTTTTATATTAAATCTCATCTGCATTTAATTTTTCTATTTCTCTAATTATGCAAATACATTTGTAGGAAAAGTACATCATTAGTATGAGAGACTGCACAGTCAGTACTACAGGGCCTGTGTCTTGATGAGCTGCAGTGGGCATACCCTTACACAGCACTTATAAGCACTAAATAGATACACAGGAATATTATATATCTAGTAACACCCAGAAACCTTCCCTATCCCTTTTATCTCAGGTATGCTTGAATTCTTTAACCCTTTAAGTGACCAATTACATTTCAAACAATTGCTTGCAGTGCTAGTTGCTCGAAGATATTAATAATGTTATTTACGCTAAGTGGGCTGTGTTTGGTCCTACCTCTGCTGCTGGAAGGATCTTCCATTTATCTACTACCCTTCATGTAAAATTGTGTTTTCACATATTACCACTAAATCTTTCTCCTTACAACATCTTTCTTCTTCTGGAAGATATTTACCTCCTGAACATAAATACTCTGATATATTTGAAGGTTTCTATCATATCACCCATCTCCCTTCAAGCTGTACATATCCATCTCATGATGTCTTTCCTTATAAATTTTGTCTTTTGGACCATGTACCATTTTTTAGTTGGTTGTTATCCCTTTTAAGATACAGGATTCAATGACAGAAGTGGAATGCTGTTTTATAGCCATGGGCACCTACCATTAGGCTATAGAACTACATGTTTTGCAAGTGGTGACAAAGAACAGTATAACTAATACAGAGCTAATATTGGAAATGTAACATATTCAAACTGTGCAGTTGCTTTTATTTAGTGTCCCCAGCCTAAACAGCCTGTTATGTATTCTGGTTAGAGGCAGCCTAAAGCTACTAATTTCCAAAGCACAAAAATTTATAATTGGCAGCAATTTTAAACACTATTTTCCGCATGTTTCCAACTTCATATTGTGGTGCAGAGCAGATATTCTGGGTGCCTGGTTAGCAAATCTTTCTTAGATACATCACATATTATAATTGTCCTACTACGAATCGTCGTCACGCTGATTGCGTGGTCCGTACGATTTAGCGGGCTTAGCGATGAGCGCCGCAGCGAGGCGAGCCGTTAAACCGTAGTACTTTGGTCATGAGCGCCACAGGTGCTCATTGCAGGCGAGCCTCACGTAGCGAGGCGAGCCGTTAATACGTAGACTTTGGCAATGAGCGCCACAGGCGCTCATTGCAGGCAAGCCTCGCGTAGCTAGGCGAGCCGTTAAACCATAGCAAAAAAAAAAAACGTCCGCAACTCGCGAACATGAAAAAAAATCCAAACACAATAAATACACACAGCACATACATAAAAAGCTTACCGACAGCAAGAGGGGGCATCAACAACCTCAAAAAAGCAAGTTACACCTTCATTTAGCTCAAAATAAAAGAGTTTAGACACTAAAAAATTCTCTAAGCGACAGAAAAAATGGAGGCCGAACAAAACGAAAACGAGGCTACAGCACTCTAAACACGGAAAACACTTACGGATAATCCGCTAAGACGCATACCACACATTACCCGCCATTAAACGACCTACGGATAATCCGCTAAGACGCATACCACACATTACCCGCCATTTTACGATAATGCGGAAGTACACAACTACGCTAACGGTTTCGGCTCGCGCACGCACAGTATTACACTGCACACATTCACCACGCTTACACAGCACCTCCACACCACTAATGCTGCAGCAACATCAAACAAGGCTCACAGATCTTCAACACAATGCTTCAAAATAGGTAAAGTATATTCATTTATTAATTTGTATTATATATTTCAGTAGTACACACAAAACAACATTAGCTACCTTACAATTCCATACGTATATTAATAACTAAACAACTTTCCAAACATACACATCTCATTGCCGTCATTCTTTGACGGGCAATTCGCTAGTTACTTTATAGTGACTATATAAATCAAATTTATAAGACATAAAGGTTAATAACCTGTCACTATTATAGTTTCCGCTGTGTGTAACGCTGTTCTAGCGCATGGGGTAGGGGAGAGACACAGGGGAGGAAGTGGAGGGAGAGACACAGGGGAGGGAGGGTGGAAGAGGCACGTGGCAGGGAGAGGGGGAAGAGACAGAGGAGGGAGGGGGAAGAGACACAGGGGAGGGAGGGTGGAAGAGGCACGTGGCAGGGAGAGGGGGAAGAGACAGAGGAGGGAGGGGGAAGAGACACAGGGGAGGGAGAGGGGGAAAAGACACAGGGGAGGGAGAAGGGGGAAATAGACACAGAGGAGAGAGGGGGTGAAGAGACACAGATGAGGGAGAGGGAGGGAAGAGACACAGGGGATAGAGAGGGGAAGAGATACAGGGGAGAGAGAGGGGAAAGAGACACAGAGGAGAGAGGGGGGGAAATAGACACAGGGGAGAGAGCGGGGGTGAAGAGACACAGGGGTGAGAGCGGGGGTGAAGAGACACAGGGGAGGGAGAGGAGGGAAGAGACACAGGGGAGGGAGCGGGGGAAAGAGACACATCAGATACTATACCGTCATTTATGACGGGCAATTGACTAGTTTCATATATTATCTGCCAGGACTATTTATGACACAGCTAAGCTCTAATCCAGTTTGATAAATATATCCTGGTATTTACTGTAACAGCATCTCTTGCCCCACCTGCTCACCTTAACTGAACCAGTTTCATTCAGTTACAAAGGTCACATCCTCATTAGTTGTGAATATTATTATCTACGGCCTCTGTGCCATGGCCTCTGTAAGAAAGAATCCAAGTCAAGTTCACTCATAAAATACTACAGAGCTATCCCATTACACAAGTAAATGTAACCTCCTGGAAATGCCATCCTAGTGCTCGAACTGTCTTAACTGTCTATTTTAAAAAAACTAGTTTATTGCCCGTCCCAAATGATGGGATAATATTAGATTTTTCTCTCCCCTGTGTCTTTTCCACCCCTCTTCCTTCCATGTGCCTCCCCCCTCTCCCTCCCCTGTGTCTCTTTCCCCCCTCTCCTTCCCCTGTGTCTCTTCCCCCCCTCTTCCTCCTCTGTGTCTCCTCCCCCTCTTCCTCCCCTGTGTCTCTCCCCCCTCTCCCTCCCCTGTGTCTCTCCCCCCCTCCCCCTGTGTCTCTTTCTCCCCTCTCCCTCCCCTGTGTCTCTTTACAATTAAGCAGCTTCTATGAGCCCTGGTATCCCCCATTATTATTGTTTATTTGTAA